>CM035169.1:16502763-16855974 GCA_020205615.1 Panax quinquefolius | reverse complement strand
CTCCTTTGGCTTTTCAAGCTTGAAGATGAAAGTAATCAAGTAGAGATTCTTTACTTATTATTCATTCTTTACTTTATATATATATATATATATATATATATATATATATATATTATGTATGCTAGAAACAAATTTGGGGTTTAAAATTGTTGACACTTATGAGCTATCAATTAAATCTATGCTTATTTATGTGTTATAATTTGTCATTATGGTGATTACATATTGTTAGATTTGTTTTATTGAGATTTATATGCACCTCTGTTCCAAATAATGGCTAGAATTAGGATCATGGAGATAATTAATCGCTTCAGTAAATACAAGTGATCAGGACTGTGGTTTCAAGAAATAATGCTGTGAATTAGATCTAGTAGGAATTATCGAGTCAGACTCAGGGAAGCACAATGGCATACTTTTTATCTTAAAAAGTCTCAAGTATTTGAAGTTTGATTTCGCTTCTGCAGATCATCAAATCCTCGCCGTCCGGCCTCGCTCCGCATAGCTCCCATCTTTGTCATATATAAGAGACCCTTTATTTGCACTAGTCGTGGGCCATCGATGAAGACATGGTTTTCAATAGCACGCATCTTTGTGGTAAAGGTCTATACGTCGTAATGACATTACCAATTCACTCTCATGGCTTATCACTACAAGAAGAAATTCCGCTTAATTCTCGACGGATCTAAGCCTCGATTTTATATTCCCTCTAAGATAATTATTATTTCACGGATTTTCAAATTTCTAATATAATTCAAATAAAACTAGTTTAATTTCACTGATGTTCGCCGAAAATAGACGATATCCTATCGCGCCAATGTTCCCCGGGCCAAACTGCTTAACCTTATTTTCGATCGAGTAGAGTTTACGTCGATTTTGGTCAAATTGGGTCAAGATACCTTTAATTACGCATCGATTTAAGTTCGATGAAAATTTCTGTCAAAATAACATTTAAACTTAATTAATCGTAACGCTTCCCCAATTCACTCCCTCATTCTCTCACTGGCTCTCTCTCTCTCTCTCTCTCATTTCTTTCTCACTTTACACCTCACTTCTCTCTCTTCATTCTCTCTCCTGCCTTCTCTCACTACTCTCATGTCCACCACCACCGGCCAAGCCAACACCAATTCTGCCCACCACCACCACCACCGCCACAACCACCAAGCCAGCTCACCATCACCGCTTGGCTCCACCACCAGCAGACGCCACCACCACCGCTTGCCCACCACCATAACTACCACCACCACCACCACCACCACTGCACCACCGCTTCTGGTTTCTTCTCTTTAGTTTGCCCATTAATTCAATTTCAAGGTTAGTTTTCTCAAAAAACATTAGATTTTTAGGTTAATTTGTTGTAAATTGTTAAATAAAATTATTTTTAAATGTCTCAAAGTTATAATTTTTCCGAAATTTATATGATATTTCAAATTTGTAGTTAAATTTGTTTTAGGTTTAGTTTTGAGTTTGAATATGAGATTAACCCAATTTGGATAATATGTTGATGTGAATTTCGAATCAAAATTTCTGGGGTCCCGTTGTTGAAATCGAGAGTCCAAATCAAATTTGGGTCCTATTCTTCTCGCTTATATTCACTTGAATTGGAATTTTTGATTTTGGGTCTGCATGTGAGTGTCGCGTATTATTTAATCTATATATTATTTGGAATTTAGAAATTGCGTATATTGATATTATGTAAGTGTATAATATATCAAATTGGGGTTCCTTATCATATTTTAACCGATTTTAGATCGTTTTAATTTTGATATATTTGCTATTTCGATCGAATTTATGATGTAAATTCATCGAATTATGAAATTGCGTATTATTTGTGGGCCTGCATGTATCAGACATTAGTAATTAGTTTCCCAATATTAAAATATAAACTAAGTAGCATTTATTTGATTTCTTACTACTAAAATAAAATAAAATAAATTTAATTTAAGGATAAGTTCAGATCACTTACACCTGGTTTTGGGATCTTTTCACTTAATCACCGTGAATGGGCAAGAAAGCTACATTTAAACTCCCGATTTTTGAGTTGAAGGAAAACATCACTTTTTCCATCTAACTTAACCGTAGGTGTGTGTGTATCGACGTCAAAAATGGCATTGAGAGGGGACCGTAACAATCGAAAAAAAATCTTGTAAATGTCTAAAATACCCCTTCTTCGTCCTCTTTTTAAAAATATTCCTTTCTCTTATTCAACTCGTACTTTAAGAAATCAAGAATCAAAACAATAACTTGGAATTAAGCAAAGATCTGTTTTCAGTGTGAAATTATATACCTCAGACAAGCTCTTATCAGCAAAAAAGATGATTACTCCGATCTTCTTCCTCAATCTCTTCTTCTTCGTCATCTTCGAGGGTAATGTCTTCCGTAACCCTAGTCTTCTTTATTTTCCCCATTTCGGCAAAGATATTTTTCTTCCACAATCGACGACTTGAGAAATCTGTAGAGTTGATAAACATATACCAAGCCAATCTGATGGTAAGGGCACGTTAATTGGCATAACCGACTCCATACAAAAGCCTTAATTTCAGATTAAAAAGTTTTAAGCGAGTGAATAAATAGGACAAATTACGAAGAAATAGTAATATAAATACCATAAAAATAAATAAAAATCAAACACCTCTCTCACTGTCAAGTGTTAACACCTATTTCTCACCGGGGCCACGCCATCGCCACCACCATCTCTTGATTTTTTCGATTATGACCACGATTATATGTTTTGATTCAAGGTACTCATATATTCTCCATCTCTTGATCTCAATTTAAGGATTTTATTCATTCATTTCCTTTTTCTAATTTCTTCACAAGAATAATCATATCCGGTTCGATTATGAAGTCAAGACAGCCCAAAAGTGTGTCATTTTGAAGTGCGGTGAGCCTTTTACCTCCGATTAGGGTTTGTTAGTCATATATTTCTTCTATCTCAGATAATTGTGCAGAAATGATTATATTTACACCTGCGATGTTCATATCTTTAGAAGTTTTAAATCAAGTTTTCTTCATGGGTCTAATCAATTGACGATTGCCCAAGTTAATTGATTCCCCTTCGGTGCTTGCTTTTTCCTTTAGTGGAGTCAATTTGATGTTTTAGCGCTTCAGGGCCTTATCACTATTATGATTATATAATTTATTTCTATTTTCGAATCGGTCGGGGTTTGTTCTCGAAGTGGGTTATGGTTCCAATCAGCCTCGATTTGTCAAATTTGTTTTGGTTCGATTGATTGCCTAGATTGCTAGTCTCGCTTTTGTTGCTTTTCCTTTGTTCATATTAGTATGTTCTTATTCTTATCAATTGATGCTATTTGTTCAATGGTCTTTATGGTTGGGTTGCGGATGGAGCCCTTGCTGTCGCAAGCATTTCAATATATATATAGAGTGTAATTAAATGTTCAGTCAACTCAAGTTACGGAGTTAAGACGGAAAGTATTTATTCACTTCAACTCAAAGAGTCGGGAGTTTAAATGTAGCTTTACATTTGGCGACAAGTGGTTAAAGTGAGAAGACCTCCAAACCCCTCAAGCCATGATCTCAACTTTACCCTTAATTTAATTTAGTTTATTAAATAAAATAAAATTTAAAAATTAGATAATATAATATAATACAAAATAAAGTAAAATAAAATAAAATAATAAATTAAATTAATTTGAATAAAAAAAATTGATTTAATTTAATTTAATAAATAAATTAAATTTAATAAAAAATATTTATAAATATATATATAATACAAATAAAATACAATTCAATAAAAATAAAATAAAATAAAATAATAAAATACAATAGAATTAATTTAATTAAAATAATCTAAATTAAATTAAATTTAAAAATAAATTAAATTTAACGAATTTAATTTAATTAAATAAAAAATTTAAAATTATATAATATAATACAAGATAAAATAAAATAAAATAACTTAACTTAACTTAAAATTAAATTAAATTAGAACTTATATAATATAATACAAAATAAAATAAAATAATAATAAATTTAATTTGATTTAATAAAATAAAATAAATAAAATAAAATAATTTAATTTAATTTAATTTAATAAATTAAATTTAATAAATAAATAAACCAATTATATACTATAATATAATATACTACAAATTAAAATATAAGAAAATATAATAATAAACTAAGTAGATTGAATGTCTAATGTTAGAATCTTTATAGATTCCAAATAACAATTCTCATAAACTAAGACTACCACTTACTTAGTTTATCATCGCAAATAAATCCAAGTAGAGTGAATGCTCTAACAAGAATCTCTATAGATTCCAAATAACAATTTCATAAAGCAAAGTGACCACTTACTTGGTTTATCATCGCAAAATAAACTAAGTAGCATTTGCTTTTAGCTTACTGGGTAAACTCATTTTATTATTTAGCTTTTTAATAATATTCAATCGTAAATAAAATGATATAATTAATATACGATACGGAACACATTACGGGATCGATTTCGGAGGCTTCGGAATGACGTATATAAATGAAATGGAGGCTATTAGTGAGGGGTTCTTGTAGTTAGATTACCGCACCCCTCTTCCCGATATTGTATTAGATCGGGATGAGGAGCTGAGACTATGGTCGCGTCTCACGATCCCCCTACTAGCAAGACTGAGATATCAAGTGTCAGTCCGCCGAGGATACACGCACTATACACTTCCCTGGAGGTAATATTTTATTATGTTTCACGAAATTATCCGAATTTATCACATTATATAAATTATTATTAATGTCGAATTTGTATCTCTTTATAGTTTCTAACCAAAGCAATACCCTTGAAACACATATCTATGACCATCTAATTCCTAAGCAAATGGGTTTCGATGACGATATCTTCCTGCGCAATGATAGGGGACGCGTTTGATATGTTCGTCTCGACCGGTCTTTCGTCAACAATTGCCTTCAAGTTCTCGTTTTCACCAGATTACTCAGGATATTATAGTAGGGGCTTCTGCAGAGACTACGGGATTACCACGGGCGTGGGCTCGACGCTTGGAGCGCCGAGATGCTCCGGATGGTGATTATTGTGACGCCCCCAAAATAGGTATACACAACACCCATTCTGAGTGCCAAATACATGGTACAAGAATCAAACTACAACTTCAATAATACAAATGTCGTGTGAAATACTAATAATATATAATCGTGAGTTTAAATATAATATTGTCTTCTGTATAATATCCACACGCAAATAAATCCCCATCATAATTATTGATACATTATTTTACAAAATGGTGAGGACTACTAAACAACTCTCTCTGTAACCTTCATTCCATACCCCACTAAGACTTCTGCTTACATTCTCGCCTCGAGAAGAAAAATGGAACAACAAGGAAAAGGGTGAGCTCAACTAGCCCAAAGAAGAATACTATGACTAAGATAATATACAACAAATTATCGTTAGTCTCAACAGAGAAAAATCTGATAGAATACAATGATAAATAAGTTTCGCATCAATATTCGCAATGAAATAATAATTCATAGAAGAGTTACGTAGAGAATGAAATCTACTATAATCTATGAATTTAACGAAATTCATCATCAATATTTTATCCTCAGAACATCAATCAATATTCATCTCAAATCAAATATTCATCTTTTTTGCACTACAAAAGCCAAAGATATTCATCAATCGGTCATGTTCATCTCAACACCTGCTCATCTTTGCACTAAAGGCCAAAGATATTCATCGATCAGTCATGTTCATTTAAACACTGCTCATCTGCACTACAGGGCAAAGATATTCATCACGGCCATGTTCATTTAAACACTGCTCATCTTTGCACTACGTGCCAAAGATATTCTTCAGAAATCATTCATCTTCACTACTACAGCCAAAGATATTCAATAATATCATCATTTAAGACGAAGATGATGAAAATATTTTTAAAGAACGAATCCAAGGAAAACAAAATGACAAGGATTAAGGATTAAGGATTCTGCATTTGTGTTTTATCCATGTCCAACAATACCTCAAAAATAATCAGTAATGTGTGTAAAATTCAAGAATGATCAAAACATGGATACAATCAAAGCTAGTATCGAATAATAGATATTTTGACCTAAAAGAAGAAATTTTATTTTTTCTGAATAAATAGCAGATAACGTGAATAGTCTTAGATCACGTGAATAAGTAACTCTCACACCAAAAGATAGAAATTCCACAAAAAACATTTTCACGCTTCATGAATAGTACTCGTGAATAGTAACTCGTGAATAGTAACTCATGAATAGTAACTCGAATAGTAAATCATGAATAGTAACTCATGAATAAGAACCCACATGAAAAAGTTCCAAATTTGATAAAAAGTTCCAACCAATATTTCAAAGATAATGATATCAAGAAATAATATCATTATTTAAAAAAATAATATCCCTTACCTCAAAGAATCAAGATTTCCTAAGGAAAGGTCTCAAGTGATCTTCGAATGAAACTTGTATCGAATAAAGAACTCTCAAAGTATCTAAATACTCACAAAATACGCCAATAATAATATAGAGAAAGAGAGAAAACTTTGTTTCGGTGTGATTTTCAATTCTAACTTAGCTTCTATTTATAGGAAAATGTTAGTAGACTGCAAGGCGAGACTTAACTCAAGAACCTGCGATGGCTTTTGCTCGCTACTATTCACCCACCACATTTGAAAATTCAATTGAACACATTTCTCACCAACCAAAAGCTGGGGCCCACCAATTCTAGAATTTTCCACCAAAATCATTTATAACCTAATTTCAATCAACACCTCTTAAAATTCATAATAAATTATCGCTATTTTTAATCCGGCTCAAAATTTGTGGACATATACTCAACTTATATATGTATAACATATCCAAAAATTACAACGATCCAACTATTTGATTAAATATTATAACTCACACAATAAAGTCAGTAATAACACCGATTTGATCTTTTAATACCTCCAATCCGACAAAATACAAATAAAACATCTCAAAGATTAATTCCTTCATTAATAACCACATAAATAAATCCATCATTTATATTCATATAAAATAAATATTTCCTTATCATATGAATCAATAATTAATTATTCACAAATAATATTATGTAATCACATTTACGATAATGAAATTTCCTCAGAAAGAGGGGCTTTCAATAAGGATCTCCTCACTTCTACGTAATGATTAGGTATTGACCAAACCTCTCCTTAGATGTAACTTTCTAGACATCGCTAATAATGTTATCTAATAATATTATTCAAATAATATGAATTATCGATCCGATAATGGGAAATACCAGCAGCCGACAATTATCAAACAATAATAATATAAAATATCAACGCAACAATTATTGAATCAATAAAATAAAATATCAAGCAAAGAATTCATCGTGAAAATTATTGAGTAAAGGCTCTTCACGTAAGGATCAATAATTCAACAATCACTGCAATACCGTGTCTGCATCGCTAACCACGCCATTCATCGTATTTTAACCACCGGGTATTCCAATGTCTTTAATTCTGTATAACTACGCCGCTATTTATAACCACCCAAACTTTGTCGTTTTCCTCATCCAATCGCTTTTCACATGGGCTCACACATGGTCAGGGCTGTCGTCATTTAATATTCCCCGACGATGCATTTAATATTCTACGACCAAACGGAATATTCTCGACAATAATGAATATTTTATAACCACTTATTTTGAAATATTTGCGTATTTAACCCTTAACTATCCACATTAATCAAATCAACCCTTACTATTTCAAAATAATAAATAAAGGAAATTCCTTTTTGTTAAAAAAAATTTCGGTCTTATAATTATCCTCTCGGAGGAGGCTTTTCATCCGCCTCCCACCTACTCGTGTATTCTTATTGTTTATGTTTTTTTTAATTAAGGCTAGCTTGTTAATTCTCACGTATATATATACTTGACTAATAATTTATATTTTGATTCTATCAATGTGGTGGGCGATAGCGAGATCATAGGCGATGGCGGCGATGGCAACGCGATTGCACGATTTTCATACACCGTAGCAAGTCGTTCACCTCTGCCATGATGATACTTTTTTACTAGTTTATAGTTCATTTGTATTCATGTTATTGTAGAACATTTGTATATATTGTAGTGTCTAATTGCGCCTGTACACGTATTGTAAATTATATTTGATATCATTTATGGAATATTAGCTTATATTTGTAATTGATTAGCTCAGTAGTGCTGATGATAATGAGTTGAAGATTACGTTTTGGTGGATATTTGAATGTGAATGTATGTGAATGATAATGAGTACGTTGAAGATTACGTTTTGGTGGATATTGCGTTTTAGCGTTACGTTGAATATTTGAATGTGAATTACAGGTTTATATTACTGTGTATTGGGTTGTGACAGGTTACATGTATATAAATGGGTTTAAACACCTGGAAACTGAACGTTTAAAATCGTGATTACAAAAACTATGCTTAAGTCCGTGAACAAAAGGTAGTTCACCGACTTCTTCCGTCAATTTAATAATCACCCATTTTTAAATAAATATCAAGATATTTTAATTTTCAATTTAAATACGTAATTTTGAGGAATATGGCGTTGGAATTATATAAGGTATCTCCGAATAAAATGTCGTCGAGATAATAATTAGTCATTTTAAATAAATAACTTTTCATTTTAATTTTCAATCGGAAATAAGGTAATTTTGAGGAATAGGTCCGTCGAAAAAAAGGATTATTATACTTTCGACGGAAAGTTTAATCTCCTACTTATTCGGTCTTAGGTGTGTTATTTTTTTTGATTTGACCATATCTTCGATATTAATATATATCTGACCAAAGTTCCGACGGAATAGGCTTAGTGCGAGAGAATATTCCGTCGCAATTAAACTTTTTTCTTGTAGCGGTTGGGCACTGGCTTACCTGATAAGCATGTCTATAGATTTTGTTTACATCAAGCATGTGATCATGACAATTGGTTTGAACACATGGGGTCTGGTGCTGTATAACAAACAATCTTGAGGCTCTGCTATTGTTTCCGTTAGAGCTACTTGTAATGGGAGAATTGAAGATAAAGCATGAAATATCAGACGAGGTCAGATTTGGTATTCCTTTCAATAGATGTTAGGTTAGGTTAGGTTAGGACTTAGGTGTATCCATCGTATCACCGTTCTTTCCCAAACACCGCAGAAGGTTAATTATCACCCACCGGAAACACCATTGGACAGGTTACTAGACTTCTTTTTATCTTCCATGTGACGTGGAGCACACTTTTGTACTCCTACCATTTCTTAAAAATTTTAAACTAAAAAATAAAATTTTAAGAATATATTTTCTTTAATCTTGTCTCTTGAAAATAATGTTTATTTAATAAAGTTGTGATGAAATAATATATATATATTAAAATAATTTGAACTCTTTTTGGAACATTTTTTTTATTTTAAATTAAATGAAATATTTGTTGTGGAATGGAAAGAGCAATAAAATTATGCTTTTTATGTGAAAGGTTTAATTGGCGTTTTCCTACCTTAATATTAGCTTTTCCTTGCAAATATATTAAAGTTTATATAAAGACCAATGTTAATAATTTTAAATTTAGTCTCAAATGAGATTTCAATTTTTTTAATATTATATTATGTCGGGACGTGATATTAAATGCACAAAAAGGAATGAGAACATTGTAATAATTTATTTTAAGTTTGGCTTGTTTTTCATATGGGAACGCGATATACACATTTTCTGAGTGCAAAAATATATACTCTGTACGTCCTATAAAACATGATTTTAAGTGACAAAAAAAGTATCTTCAAAAATATGTTTAAAGTACAAAAGTTAACTAAATACTAAAATTTTAGATCATTGACCATATTACATTTTAGTCAAACAGTAAATCAATCAAAGTAATTCACTCCAACTCCACAAACCCAAGAACCAATTAAAACAATTAATTAAGCACATTACATACAAATATAAGGACAAAATAGAAAGTAAATTTATTATTTTTTCTCTTATTTGACTACCTTAATTTATAAAATAAATAGTTAAATTTAACTAATCTTTTTGGAAACCGAAAGTGTATACAAAAAGTAAAAGGCCTTATGACCCTCTCTCCTGGACGTACAGTATCTGGGTGAATAACTGTACAGCTATAAATAATTATATATACTTGTTAATGGTTCATTGTGGAGGGAGCGGAGCCCACTGGTTCATAGTTAATACCTAGAGGATTTTCTTTTGGCTCAATCACTTTAATTATAGTTAGAGTGGTAATCGATCTAGAGCAACAATTAGTGCGTAGATGAATTAAGTAGTAGTACGTGTTTTGGACTGGACTACTGCAGAGTTATGAATAATATAATATTGGAATGTTGTTGTGACATATATGTGGGGTGGGGAATATATAACAGGCCAGATGACAAAATTATATAAGAATGAATCATGAAAGATTCTTGACTAAGAGCAATTAACTTATAACATGACCCGGCCTTGACTTAAAATTAATGTATATAAAAGAACAATAATTCATTCGTTAACTGGTAACTAACATACTAACAACAAAATTAGAGAGATAAAAAGTACAAATTAATTAATACTACTAGCTAGAGGCTAGTGCTAGCTAGCTTAGTACATAATTAATTAAGTACAAGAGCTAGCTCATGCATGATTAATTAGTTAATTAAGTTGGTACCCATGCAGTAGCAAACACAACATTGTGTCCTTTCCATGGGTACTAGATGTTCTTCTTCCTCTTGAATCCCCACCCAGCTGAATGTTGATCAAGCATGCTCTTCACTTCCGCCACCGCTTCTTCCCCAAACAAAACCCTCTAAACCCCTGCATTTCTCATCCGCTGCGCCCATCGGCTTTTCGGCTCCAGCCTCTCCACTCTCTCAACACCCTCTTGTGCTATCACATTCTCAATCTTCCAATATATATCGCCCTCGTACCACTGCCTCTGCTTGCTCCCTCGTGCCAAAACGTGTCCACCGTGTCATAAGGTATCCATAAATAATTAAATGCTGACCTCAATCTACTCACCAATTCGTCCGAACTAAAATCTGCATCTTCGTCTACTAACACCACAACCGTCGGATTTAAACTCCGAATCGCCTTGAGAAACATCGTCCTAAAAGACCATGCACAACAATTTTCGAAACCAAAAAATGGACGACTACTTAGGGTTTCTTCCGGTACGTAATGAACCATCATATGACAGTTTATTACTAGAGCTTCCCCATCTTTTACTAATTTTTGTACCTTTAGCTGTTCAATTAATGAAACAAATCCATCCGAACAACTCGAAGGAATTACCCCAAATTCCATCATTACATTGCGAGACCTAGCGAAATTAATTAATTTTGTACCTAATTCCTCGTACGAAAGATCAAGCATAGGTGGGATATCCTCCGTGGCACCGGCTACGGTGAGCTTGACTAGTGGTGGGCCCTCGAGGCGATTGGCTATAGCATCAATGAGTGTTGGAATTTGCATGCAATGAGTTGAGCTTAAATCAATTATGTGAATAACTGAGTAACCTTCTACAGCTTCTAATATAGCTGCATTAGCTGCGGTGAACCCGAACCGGTGCCACGGGGTTAAGTCCACGAAACTGGCTAGCTCGATAATGGAGAATTTATGCGTTGTTATATGGACATTTGCCATTCCAGCGAGGATTTTGCAGGTGCCACTTTTAGCTGCCCGAGCTATGAGGGCTCGAAGGAAGCCGCACGTGAGGCGTTGGTTCGAGTCGCCGTCGGACGGTGCGATGTTGTTTAAGACCCATAAGATTTGTTGGGCTAGGGTGGCGTCGTTGCTTTCGATTGCGGTGGCGCAGTGGACTATTAATTGTTCCATGCAATTGGCGTCGCCAAGCTGCTGAGGATTTTGGTGTTGGGAATCCGGGCCAGGGTCGGCTTCTGTGAATTTGGTTTTTGTTCATGGTGTTGAAAACTGGAAATGGGGTAATTTGGTGAAATGGGGTTGCTGGTGGAGTCTCGGTAAAGTGAATGATCATGGAGAGTGAGAAATTGATAAAAGATCGATAAGGGGGTGATTGAATTTTGGAATTTGGAAATTGGAAGAGGGACAGGAGGGAAGAAAGTGACTAGACTGATAGTGTGGGATTGGGATTGGGTAAAATTATTGGTGATTTATTTATGGGAGAATTATGGAAATGGATGTATGAGAGGAAATGGAGTGTTGAGCTTTTTGTTGGTGATTTTGTTAGTCTTTCCACATGGAGCAAAAGGGACCGGTGAGAAAAATCTCTTATCCCCATGCAAGGAAAACTTTGGCTAAAGTCAAATCGGGGCAAAAGAGAGTTAGCTACAGGTTTCAGCTTTTTTTCAGTTGATGGGTATTTGAGGGCTGGAAGAGCTAGACTACAGAACAGCAACAGCAGAAGAAACTTAATTACTTTGATGGCTAAAAACAGGTATCTTTAATTCTTTCTCTCTTTCTATCACGAAAGAGGAGAGAGAAAAGTGATGAGAATTAGGGAGTCATATGAAGGAGAGGAGGGGATGAGCTGAGGAGCTAGCTTAACTAGGGTGGGTTTATGTTGGATTTTGTTGGCATGTGAGGTGGCCACTGGCCGGCCAGTGAGTTTGTTTGTATGTGGGGAAATGAATATTTTATCATTTATTGATCGATCGGTGTATATATATATATGAAGATATTGGGTTGAATGGCAGTTAAGTTTAGCTTTGTCGTCCACTAGCAGACTATATATACTAGCTAGCTAGTAGTAGCCTGGTACCACTACATATGTATATCATCATGCTCGAATCATTTTCTGCAACTTATTTTATGATTAATATCATTTTCCTTTTGATGACATTTATATATATATGGAGTATATATTATGACAAGTGGTCCCAGGAGCTAAAGTGACTCTCGCGGCAGCCAAAATGTTGCATGAGAAGATGGAAGGGTGATAAGGAATGAAATGGAGCACAAGACTAATGAAATAAAAATAGTGCATTTAAAGGTAATAAATTATTTTAATTAAATGATTTTTTTTATATTTTATATAGAGAATGTGAAACAAAATTTATTCTAATAAAATAGATATATATGATAATTTTGTCATTATATGACAACACCCACCATCAACAACAACAATAAAACATACACTTAAAATATTTTAAAATTATTTTATTTTTCTTCTATTTTATTCCTTCAATTCAAACGCAACAATAGCCATGAGGATTGAGAATCAAGAATTACAGAGAAAATCTTGTGGCCTGGGAAGGAATGGGATTCATATATTATCGATCTATATATGTAATTAAATTGAGTATTATTTTTGTCTGTGCTCGTAGAAGTACCCTTGGATTGAAACCAAAGAGTTAGGTTATATATGATCTTCAAGAGCCACTCGATCTCATTTCAGTTTTTCCTCCTTTCGTTTACTTTTCCTTGTTTATTATCAAATTGTATATATACTCCTCCTTGTATATTGGAGTCTTCATATCCATGCCAGTAGAAATATGGAGATGATATATTGTAAGAGGATAGATCTGAAATGGGGCAAATGTTCATGTGAAGATTGATCACATACTACTACTACGTACTTCGGACACGGGTCTAACACTGTGACGCCCCCAAAATTAGGTATACATCACCCATCTTGGCCGCCACTTATACTCTGATGTAATTTAAATACAACTTATTAATATAATTATGCTTTGTACAATACGATATAAAATCATGAGTTTAAATACAAATATCGCTTCACTAGATATTATACAAACTCAAACAAAAGTCCTCATTACAATTATTATCACACCATGCTTTACGTAATAGTAGACTACTAATCTTATCTTCGTGACCATCACTGCTTCCCCGACTCGCTCCAAATTTATATTCTCATTTCCTAAAGAAAGCGAACAAAGAAAGTAAAATTCAACTAGCCTTCAAGTAGAAATATTACGACTAAGATAATGCAAAATAAATTATCAATAGTCTTCAACAATGTTAAACTGATAAAATACAATGTAGACAACCAGCTTTAATCGCAGCGGAATACGTAATCCATTAAAAGAGCTAAGTAGAAAATAAAATATACTATCTTTTATGATTTAAAAGGTTTTCATTATCGTTATAAATGAGACTCGACTTTTAATAAATAATCCACATCATCGAATCACCCCCTTACGCTACGGCCGATATTCTTTAAGATCAATGCACCTGAATTATTCCCGCACACTGGACCAAGAATAGTTGTGTATTCATTAATGGTCATGATCATGCCAACAATCGTCCATCAATGCACTACTGACATATTGAGGATTTTTACCACATCATTTGTAACATTACTACCATGATTACAATCGAATAATCCACTCATGGCATAATCATACCAAGTCCATCCATGCTCTACAAAGCCATGTAATGACTTTAAAAAAATATAAACATGAGGATGATGACAATGATATAAAAATTCAATGAAACAAGTTCGCAATTATTTTATCCAGATTTATTAACGTCCAAATTGTCAACACGACATCGCTTTGTAGAGTAAAATTCAAGAATGACTTAAAAATATTTCCATGAAAGATATCGATGAAACGCAAATATCAAGGATATTCTACTAATTTCATGGAGTATAGAAGTTAATAGCTTTAACCAACCCAGTATAATAAAGAATGGAATAACAAAAGAAATCACCATGCATGCGATACTTGTGATGTATGTTTATTCCAACCGTAATAATAATAATCGGAACTGTGTCGTCGTGAAATTCACACCAATGGTGATGTTCCAACAGAATAATAAAAGATGGAACTGTATCCTGGTAAAAACACGCGTATAGGATATTCCAAATGTAAATGATAAAAGATTTTAACCAGTCCCAATTGAAAACATGCATGTGATGTTCCAAATGAATAATAATAAAGACGGAACCGAAGTCCGGTGTAAAACACACGCATGGATGTTCCAATGAGAATAATAGAAGAATGTCACCAAGTATAGGTGGTAAACCGCGAGCATATAAGTAAGTTATGTATAGGGTATGCCACTTTTACGACATAGTTATTCGACAAATGTAATAATAAATGAATGGAATAATGTAAGTTCTCTTCAAGAAGAAAGAATAACACCTTACCGTAAAAAGAACCGAATAATAAATACAGTTATATCACTTTCTTCTTCTGTGAATATAAATTTCTCTAAGTGGTGAAGAAAATTTATAGGCAAGGACGCCTCCCCAAAATGTATATCAATTATTCCGAGTTGTCAATACTCTTTCTTCTTTCTATAATTTTCTCTCTATATACACACTGCAAAAAATGGTGAGGACTACTTCTACTTATAATTTGCTCTCTCGCTTCCGAGAAAAACGAGTTTTACGATGAATTAATGTATCAAAATAATGAAGGAATGAACCACTATCTTCTACGCTTCTATTTCGCTCATAGAAAAATGGAATCAAAGATAAGAATAATTTAAACACCGTTCATTTAAAATCCATGAAGCCAAAGTTTCTTAAGAAATCATCATTCTCAAGATTGATTTACTTTAATCTCAAAACGCATAAAGATTAAGGATTAAGGATTCCCACGTCCAAAAAATACCTCGTATTTAAAATGATCAAAAATCTTTTAAATAAAATATAATATATTCTATTTATAAAAAACATTTCTACTAATGAACAACACTACGCTCCATGAATAGTAACTCGCTTAATATTAATAAGAACTCCATAAATAAAAAAGCCCAAATTTGATAAAACCTCAGTATTATCATTACTAAAAAAAATTATCCCTTACCTCAAAAGAAAGAAAGATTGACCTGAATAACGCTTTGAATGAACTTGCACCGTCAATAATAAAAAATATAATATATTTTATTTATAAAATAACTGCTATAAAATTTAAGATTTTTGTTTTTTTATATAATGATGTCCAAAAAAAATACAAAGATGTTTTTTCTTAATTTAAAAATCAATTATTTTAGAGCTTCTAACTTCAATAATTCATAATAAATAGCCCTTTCATCAGAAAAATTGAATAAGTGAGTTTTATAGGAATTTCAATTCTCTACAACTTTGCAGAAGAAAGTTTTTTCAAATTTCAAATAGAAATTGACTGAAATCCACAAACGTATGATTTTACAAGTTATAATCATTTCTATAATAAATTGGGTCCACCGACATGTTTAATATGTTTTAAATATTTATTGCAATAAAAATACTCTTCCTCGTGATATACTCATATATCCCATATCTCATTGTGAATATCACCAAGTAATATATTATTAAAATAATATATTTAAAACGTAATTATTTTATCAAAAGATAAATATTAATTTTCAACAATTGTTTACTAAAATTTTCTCCATCTATATCCATATAAAATCAATATTTTTCCTTATCATATAAATCAATAATTAATTATTCACAAATAAATATTAGACCGTTAATATCGACAACCGCGCAGCTCTCGTGAGCAGGGCTTTCCAAGAATTTCTTTCTTATCGGGCGCCGCAATTAAAGTAGACCAACCTCTCCTGTGATGTAATCCTTCTAATATTGTCAATAATGTTATCTAATAACATTATTCAGAGCATACGTAATTATCGCTTCGAGCACGAAAAATACCGTAACGACAATTACTGGAACAACAAAGAATATAAAATATCAACGCAAGAATTATTAACTCAATAAAATACCGTAATAAAGAATTATCGTAATCATTATCGAAAGAAGGTCTTCACGTAGCAATCAATTGGTAACACCGCAGCAACCTCAACAACGCATTAGTGTATTTTAACCACCCAAGTATTCCATCAAGATTAATCTTAACAATTACGCTGCTATTTAAAAACAACTTATATTCGTTTTTCTTCATCCAATCGCTCACATGGGCTCCACACATGGTCGCTACCGTCAGACTAATATTCTACGCATTTAATATTCCACGCACTCAAACCTATTCCCTAATAACAATGAATATTTTATAACCACTGGCTTATTTCAAATATTCATGTATTTAACCCTTTAACTATCCACATAATCAAATCAACTCCTTACTACTCTAAAATAATAAATAAAGGAAATTCTTTTTATTTAAAAAAATTTTGGGTCTTACAACTTCTCTTATGAAATTTCGCCCTCGAATCGACGACGACTGGGTGTTTCGCTGGAAGAGGATAATTTCGCTTTCATTTCCGCTTCACCCTGTGTCATTTCATAACATGATTCCTCCACAAAACCAAATTGTGGTAATGACCTCATACGGTAGACATGCTCCTCTTCCTATCCGTTAAGATGATTCGACAGTACCTCCTTTACACGTTAAGTCTTCTAAGTATCTCGTCTTGCCTCTAACTAACACTGCATTCAAGGCCTTTCACATATTTACCGGCGAATGTATACGTGGAACACATTATGAACACGAGACATACTTTGAGGTAACGCAAGTCTATAGGCTACATTTCCTACAAGAAGAATTTGAAACGACCAATAAATCGTGGATCGAAGCTTCTCCAAATTCTTGTGTTCCCTTCCATTATAACTGCTAACAATACATGATCCTCACATTAAATTCCACGTCTTCAAGGAAGATCCGTGATAACTCTTTCACGATCTTGCGCCAGCCAGATACTAATCATTCGATCTTTCGTAGTCATACCGCATTTCAACTCTAGTCCCAACAATGTTGCTTCACCCACCTCCTCCTGAATATATCGAGAATCTATTTTTCGGCCCATATAATGCTTCAATGGAGCAATACCTATACTGGCTTCGATAACCGTCATTTATAGGAGGAATTCCACCAACGGTAACATTATCCTAACCCATTTCTCAAGTCTAGTGGACACGTAGTTCTTAATAAATCTTCAGAGTTCGAATAGTCCTCTCATCGATTGTCGGTTTTGGGATGGTATGCCGAAATAAATCGCAAGTAAGTGCGTCAGAACTTCGCAGCCAACCCAATTTCTCGGCTTAATCTTCGGGTCACATCCTAAACTACGATATTGCATTTAACTCTCAATCTCATTCTACGCATATACCAGCAAGACGCTCAAGGGAATAAGTCCTCCGATCATAAAGTTAAAATGCGCGTACTCGTTAATCTATCAACAATAACCCAATAATTGATGCCTTTGAGAAACCGTAGAAGACCCGTAATCTAAATCTCATAGAATCTGTTCCTACCCATTCCTAATCTCAAGTGGTTGCACCTGACCTGCGATGTACAAGATGTCTACTTTACACGCTGGTGTTAACACATCGATAAACTTTGCAACTTCCTTCATATCGTTCCAATTAAATGTACGTCAAGATCAATGATACATTTTAAGATGGACTGCAATGGCGATCAGGTGCCTCCACTCATAATCTTCAGACGCAAATCGTAGTCGTTAGAACACAAAGTCTTGTGAGGGATCAAGTATTCCTTCATCAATTTCGCCCTATCAGCCTCCTTCTCAGACTTTCTTCTTCATAATGATCAGCCCGCCTGGCTCGAAAGAACCTTTAACTTTTCTATTAAAGCCGGGCTCTACGCCAGATACTTTACATCATCGCACTCGCTCCCTCGCATACGATCTTCTACTCAATGCGCCGCCTACTACGCTCGCTTTACTCAGATGATATTGAATAAAAGCGGTCGAGTCTCTTCAATAGCTCGAGCCAACGTCACGCCGTGATGTCGGTTCTTTCGGTTAAGAAGAAATATTTAAGGTTTTTATGGTCTCAATATATCTCCACTTTCTCCCTCTATATAAGGATAAGGTTTCCATATCTTTTGGGGCTGCTAAAATTCATCGGCCGCTAACTCTGTACCGCTTATAGGATAATTCCTCTCATAATTTTTTAAGTCATTTAGGCATAGTTACGATTTTCCCCATCAGCTGCATTTGTGAACACATCCCAACCCTTTCATTTCAAGCATTGTAGAGATAACAACCATCCTAACCAGATGGTATTGTTAGAATAAAATAAATAAGTCTCCTTCTGGCTCTGGAAACTTTTTTCGTGATTCTTCGCCTAAACTTAATTTTTATCCTTCCGAGTCAATGAGTTAATGGAGTAAATGATTCGAGAAAACCCTTCCACTAATCTCCGATAGTCCGGCCAGTTCTCAAAAAGCTACGCATTTCACCACCGAATTTTGCTGTTCTAACTCAGACGCTCAATCTTCGCCGATCAACAGATACCCATGTTTCGACACCACGTGCTCAAGGAATGCTACCTTCAGCCAACTCGTGATTTCTTCAATTGGGCATATACTGTTTTCACGGCATTTCGAGTACCAAATTAAAACGGTGCTCATGATCTTCATTTACTCTTTTGGGAATATATAAGGATGTCACTAATAAAGACAACAACAACCGATCTAAATATTCCTTGAATACTCGGGTCTATCATATCCACGAAAGCCTAGAGTATTAGCTACTCCAAAAGATAATGCATCAGTAATCTATAATGCCTATACCGAAGTTCTCGGGCGTACTGAATATCCTCGCCTCTAATCTTTCAAATTTCATGATATCCAATCGGCATCGATTAAAAAGAATTGTCCATATTTAAAACAAAATCTTTTAAATAAAATATAATATATTACATTTATATAAAAACATTTCTTATCTGAAACCTTTATGCAAAACAATTTATGCAAAATATATCGTAATAAAATATAATATATTTTATTTATAAAATAACTTTAATAAAGTATTTTGTTTTTATATAAAAAAGATGTTTACATTTTATTACGTTAATAATCTGAATAAAAACAAAAAGTCGTTTATCATTTATAATAATTCATAATGATAATGGAATCAAACTGAGTGACTTCACATAAGCATCAATAATCAATCTTATAGTGCTACTTTCTTATACGTCCACATGTATTCAGTATACTTTTACTACCGGAAGTAGTTCAATGATCAACCAGTAAAACTTCCGCCAAGTTATTTCATAAAATATTTTGTTGCTTTCTCAATCAAATGAATTACATTATAGGGTCCACCAATGATTGAAGTAGTTGTCTGCGAATATTCCTGCTAAACCAATATTCCCGGAGCCAATCGAATATAATATAACCACTTTGCATACTTTGCAAAATTTATAAATATTACCTGTTATAACATTATATCAAATTATTCCATAATATTCAAAATAATATTTATAGAAAATTCATCTTTATTTATAAAAAGTTTGGGTCTTACAACTCCCTTCTTATGAAATTTATCCCTCGAAATTAGAATGCGTACACGGTATGTTGAAGAGGTAAGGATACCTTGATTTCATTTGATTCTAACTCCCAAGTCATTTCCTCAACATCGTGGTTCCTCCACAAAACTTTGACTTGAGGTATAACCTTGGAGGCGTAGAATATGTTCCTTCTTATCCAAAATTTGAGCAGGAACCTCTTCATACGTCAAATCTTCCGTTATTTTGTCCGGTTCTAACTCAATAATATGGTTCGGTCTTTCACATATTTACGTAACATAGATATGTGAAAACGTTATGAACACGAGACATATTTGGCGAAAAGCGAGTCTATAGGCCACAGTTCCTACTCGATCGAGGATTAAAATGGACCAGATGAATCGAGGATTAAGTTTCCTCTCTTTCCAAATCTTGTAACTCCTTTCCATGGAGCAACTCTTAACAACACATGATCTCCTATATCAAATTCCACGTCCTTTCGATGAAGATCGGCATAACTCTTTTATCGATTTTGTGAGGTTTTTATCACGTTGTCGGATCGTTTGAATCTTTTCCGTGTCAATCATCGTTACCAACTCCGGTCCCAACAATGTTGCTTCACCCACCTCATCCCAAAGATCTTGGAGAACGACACTTTCTTCCATACAACGCTTGAATGGAGCCATTGCCAATACTTGCGATAAGCTTGTTGTTGTAGGAAAACTCCACGATGGTAAGAACTTATCCAACTCCTTGAAATCAAGAACACGAGTCTTAATAGATCTTGAAGAGTTTGAATAGTCCTCTCCCGTTGTCGTCCGGTCTGAGGATGATATGTCGAGCTAAATCGTAAATCTGTGTACATAGCTTTCTGCAAACTAACCCAAAATCGTGAAGTGAGTCTTGGGTCTCGATCGAAACTATGGATCTGGCATACCATGCGATCTTACAATCTCGTTTATGTACATACTGAAGCGAGGCGTTCAAGTGTATAAGTTTCTCGTGTCGGTAAGAAATGAAAGCGGACTTGGTCAATCTATCAACAATGACCCAAATCGCATCAATGCCTTGAGAAACCTTAGGAAGGCCGTGCCTTAAATCCATGGTAATGTGCTCCCACTTCCATTACGGAATTTCAAGTGGTTCTGATGGACCTTTTGGTACTTGATGCTCGCTTTAACTTCGTTGACAAGTTAGACACCTTGAGATAAACAACGCTATCTCTCTCTTCATATTGCTCCACCAAAATGTATAGCGAATATCATGATACATTTGGTACTCCCGAGATGGATTGCAAATGGTGTGTTTGTGCGCCTCCATCATGATATTATACTTTAAATCGAAGTCGTTAGGAACACAAAGTCCGGAGTTGACTCAAGTATTCCTTCTTCATCGATTCTTGCTTAAGCGTGCACCTCTTTGCACTTTCTTCCTCATACGCATCGGCTCCAGTGCATAGCTTGAAAGCGACTTTAACTTTATCGATTAAAGTCGGTTCTACTCAGATATTCGCTATCATCACATGCGTCCACAGGTCTTTAACTCTATCTCCATCCTTTGCAAGTCACACAAAATGGGCCTTTGTGTGTGACAATAACGCTTTCGTGCTTGCATACGATCTTCTACTCAATGCATCGGCTACCACGTTCGCTTTTCGGGATGGTATTGGATGGTATGTTCATAATCTTTCAGCAGTTCAAGCCAACATCGTTGTCGCGTGTTGAGTTCCTTTGAGTGAAGAAATATTTGAGGGCTTTTATGATCCGTAAAGATCTCCACTTTCTCCCATTACAAGTAATGCCTCCAAATTTTAAGTGCAGTGAGACAATGTTTGCTAACTCCGGATCATGAGTAGGATAATTCCTCTCATATTCTTTGAGTTGTCATGAGGCATAAACTATAACTTTTCCATGTTGCATAAGAACACATCCCAACCCTTTGCTCGAAGCATCACTATAGATGACAAATCCTCCGAGCAGGATGGTATTGTCGTAACAGTCTTGAAATAAGTCTCCTCTTGAGTTCTTGAAAACTCTTCTCACATTCTTCGCTCCAATAGAACTTTGTATCTTTTCGAGTCAATGAGTCGATGGAGTAGCGATTAGAAAATCCTTCCACGAATCTCCGATAATAACCAAATTTCATGAAAGCTACGTTACTTTGGTCATTGATTTAGGTTGTTCCCACTTTGAATAGCTTCATCTTTCTTTGGGTCAACGGATATTCCATGACTTGATACCACGTGCCCAAGGAATGCTACTTCTTGCGAACTTCGCATTTCTTCAACTTGGCATAAAGCTTATATTCACGAAGCTTTTGGAGTGTCGACCTCAAGTGTTGCTCATGATCTTCACGGCTTTTGGAATAAATAAGGATGTCATCATAAAAGGCGACCACAAAGTGATCTAAATATTCCTTGAATACTCGGTTCATCATATCCATGAAGGCGGAGGAGCATTAGTCGATCGAAAGGACATGACTAGGAATTCATAATGCCCGTCTTAGAGTTCGAAAGCCGTCTTTGGAATGTCGGTGGTTCTAATCTTCAATTGGTGATATCCGGAACGAAGATCAATCTTTGAAAAGAATTTGGCTCCTTACAGAATCGGTCAAACAGTCATCAATACGTGGCAATGGATACTATTTTGATGGTGACATGATTCAACTCCCGATAATCAATACAAAGTCGCATACTCCCATCTTTCTTCTTCACGAATAGAACATGAGCACCCCAAGGAGAAGTACTTGGGACGAATAAAGCGATGTCTAACAATTCCTGCGGTTGGGTCTTTAAGTCACGAAGTTCAATAGAGACCATTCGATATGGGGCTTTGGAAATAGGTTTTGTACGGAGTTCAAGGTCGATACAAATTTCAATTTCACGCTTTCGGGGTAGGCCGGGAAGTTCTTGAGAATCGTCGGAAATTTATTAACAATAGAAATATCGCTCAAAACCGGCGTATTTTTGTTTAAATCGTGACATGAGCTAAGAAAGCTTGACATCCATTTTTGAATAAACGAATAGCTTTATGGCTTGAGATGGTAGTGATTAATTTTAATGGTTTGAGTCGTTTGAATTAGCATAATAGGTTGATTAGAAATATGAAAGCTAACAACTTACGAAAACAATCAATTTTTGCATGATAAGTAGTTAACCAATCAATCCACAGAATCACGTCAAATGCAAGTATTTTTAATGAAATAAGATCGACCCAGTAATGTGAGGGTGGAATTTGAACCAAACAAGACTTATAAGCGATGGATGTAATGAAGGTTTCTCCCAATGGAGTTTCCACGAGATAAGTCAAAGTCTAATTTCTCCGGTCAAATTTAATCGATGAGCGCAAGTAGAAGAAATAAAGAATGGGTAGAACCGGTATCAAATAAAGTGTAGACTTCATTAGAGTTTATGATAAGCTTACATGTGATGACCTCATTCGGGTTCTTTGCTCTCTGGGAGGTCACAATAAAACGCCTCCCTTGCACTGGGTTTTGACTTTTTACGGGAATGACCTTTGGTGCCTCCATCCTAGTTGAATTTGTCTTGATGGCGACAAAATCGAGTAAGTGACCTTCTCTTCCACAATTATAACATGCTTTGACGGCATGGCACAGTTTGGATGATGTGTCCCTCTTCTCCGCATTTGAAGCATATGATAGGTGGTCTTTCTCCTTCCTTAACAACGGGTCTTTGGTCTTTGACGTCTTTCCATCATTGTTGAATCTCCGTTTCTTGAAATGTCCATTCTTATTGTTTTGTACGATTACCACATCAAGTGGTTACCATATCTGGCTGTTTGATTCCCTCCACGCTTGTTGTCACCGCTTGATGACTACTCTACCATTGAGTATTATAACTTTCTTGCATTTTTCTCTCTTTAGTTGCGTTGACTCATTATCACGCTCACTTAAGCGAGCCCTATTTACAACATCCGAATACAAACACGGTTTATGAGAAATAAGATGTTGGCGTATCTCCCGACTTCAAACCTCTTAAAAACATTCGCGCATTTCTCTCTTCATTATCCACCAAGTGGGGCCTTGGCCGTGATAACTCCGCAAAAATTTTGCCTCGTATTGCGACACGGTCGTATTGTTTTGTTCCAACTTGATAAACTCTACCTCCTTCATTATGGCGAATACTTTCGGAAAGTATTTGTCGTTGAAACGACTCTGGAACTTCTCCCAAGATATCTTGATGCAATTTGGTTGAGTCGTTTACCGATTCCCACCGATGTCTACTCTCTCGCAACATAAAAGCGTGAAGGGAACCTTTTGCTCCTCGGAGCATCCCAAGACATCAAATATCTTGGTGTCTGCTTTATCCATGCTTCCGCCAAAGTGGTTTTGGCTCTCCTTAAACTCCGGTGGTCCCAGCTCCTTGAATTGTTTAGCGGTGATGCACAGAGAGTTTTCCGTGTTTCCACCTACGTTTTGGACAGAGTCGCTCTACTTTCTTTGTTGCATAAATTGCATAAAGCCTCCGAACATTTGATCATTCATCATTTGGTCGGTGTTGTTGTTTGCATGAGGATTATAGCCTTCACGATGCACATTATCGACGATTATTGATATGTGGTGAATCAACGATCGCTGTATTCTCATTCTTATTCTCAACATTCTCGGATGTCATTTTCGAATCTTGCCACAAAACAAAAGATTAATTGACGTATAACAATTATCTTTATATTCGGGATGATCCTACCAATAAAATAGCACATAAACTTAGGTAGGTCAATACTAGCGAAGGTATTCCCGTCTCTCCCTCCTAGTACATTTCTCACATCTTAGCCGAGGATCATATCCTTTAGCTCGATAAGTCCAACAAGCGCCCCAAAATTAGGTATACATCACCCATCTTGGGTGTGCCACTTACATGGTACGAATTTAAATACAACTTATTAACATAAGCTGTCTTGTACAATCTGACATAAAACTGAGTTTAAATAAATATTGTGGCCCCCAAAATTAGGTATCGTCACCCATCTTGGGGCGCCACTTACATGGTACATAAATTCAAATCTGACTTCTTAATATAAGCTGTAGCTGTATGCAATCGACATAAAGCGTGAGTTTGAATACAAATATTGTCTACTAGATATTATACTGAACTCGAAAGGAGTCCTCATTACAACTATTATCACACTATTTCACGCGAATAGTGAGGACTACTAATCTTATCCTCTGGACCATTACTTAGTTCCCAGGCTAAATCCCGGTATGTTCTCATTTCACGAAGAAACGGTGAAAAGAAAAGGGTGAGCTCAACTAGCCCGATAAAAATATTATGACTAAGATAATGCGAGAATAAATTATCATTAGCCTTGACGATGTTAAAGCGATAAAATACAATAGACAACCCGGTTTAAGCTGCGGTGAATAAGCAATCCATTAAAAAGTCGAAGTAGAATAAAATCTACTATCTTTTAGGTTTTAAAAGGTTTTCATCAATTTTATCGGCAGAGACTTCGGCAATAAATAAACCACCATATTTAATCATCCACGTACCACGTTCGAGGATTTTCATCAAATTATCAATGGTCATGCGACTATCTTAGAATCACCCCTGGTCATAATCATACCAAAAACTATCCATCAACGCATTACAGACCCACTTTGAGGACTTTTGTCACATCATTTATATCAAGTCGTGATTATCTTAAGAATGATCCTGGTCATAATCATACTAAGTTCATCTATGCGTAAGCGAAGATAACAACATAATATAACATGAGGATGATGACAATGACATAATAATTCAATAAAACAAGTTCAAAAATTATTTAATCCATGAATTATTAACGTCAAATTGTCGACATGATCTTTGTTTTGTAGAGTAAAATTCAAGAATGATCGGAAGAATATTTCCATGAAAAGATCTTTGGATGAAACGCAAATATCGAGGATATTCTACTAATTTCATGGAGTATAGAAGTCAAAGTTTTAACTTATTGGGTATAATAAAGAATGGAATAACAAAAGAAATCACCGTAAATGCGGTACTTGCGCGTGACGAGTTATTCAACGAGAATAATAATAACGGAACCGGTCGAATTGAAATTCACATGAAGCGGGATGTTCAACCGAATAATAAAGATGGAACCCGGATCCGGTGTAAAACACACAATGAGATAGGATATTCAACGAGAATGATAAAGGCGGAACGAATCCGGTGTAAAACACACCGAATAATAAATGTTCAATAATAATAATAAAGCGGAACCGGTCCGGTGTAAAACACATGCCAGACGGGATGTTCAATGAATAATAGAAGAATGTCACCAAGTATAGGAATTAATAGCGTATCTGAGTTATTCAATGAGAATAATAAGCGATGGAATAACATAAGGATTTCACCAAGTATAGGGTATCTGCGTATCGAGAGTTATGTATAGGGTATGCCACTTTTACTGAGTTATTCAATGAATAATAATGAATGGAATAACGAAGTTCTCTTGAAGAAGAAAGAATAACACCACTTACTAGTAAAAATAATACTGAATATAGAAGTAGTGAAGTAGCGAATACTCTTCTTCTTTCTATAATTTTCTCTCTATAAACTTCTCTATAATTTCTCTCTCAGAGTTTGATGAATTAAGTAAGAAAATAATGAAGGAATGAGCTTATTTTATAGGAAAATGGAATGCATAGTAATTAATCCATGAGCGGTCCATTGATTTACTTTAATCGGCGGTCCATATTTAAAGAAAAATCTTTTAAATAAAATATAATATATTCTATTTATATAAAAACATTTTACTATATGCAAACCTTATATCTTATCTGTATGCAAAACACTATCTGAAAAACTATGCTTTATCTGTACTATCGTAATAAAATATAATATATTCTATTTATAGAATAACTTTAATAAAGTATTCTATTTTATATAAAAGATGTTTACATTTTATTACGTTAATAATCTGAATAAAACAAAAGCGTCGTTATCATTATAATAATTCATATTATTAATCGTGATAATGGAATCAAAGCGGTGACTTCTTCCATAAGCATCGATAATCAATCTGGTGTCTTCTTATGCGACCACACGTATTCTTGTACTTTTACTACTGAGTAGTTCAGCGATAACCACGGTAAAACTTCATAGATTATTTTTCATAAAATATTTTTGTCGTTTTCTCGATCAAATCAAATGATAATTACATTGTGGGGTCCACCATGATTGAAGTAGTTATGCGAATATTCCTGCTAAAGCCGAATATATTCCCAGACCAATCGAATATAATATAACCACTTGCATACTTTTGCAAAATTTATAAATACTACCCACAACTATAATATTATCTCAAATTCACACCATAATATTAAAAAAATTATTTTGACAAAATTTAAATCTTTATTGATAAAATCTGGGGTCTCACAATCTCCCTCCTTATGGAATTTAAGCCCTCGAAATTAGAATGCGATACTGGTATGATAAAGAGGTGAGGATACCTTGAATACCTTTATCGTTAAAAATATTAAATTCATCTTTTCGTGATCCGCTTGAAGATATTCATTAACAATTCATCTTTTTCTTTTTGACGCTAAAGATATACAAGCTATAAAACCAATAATCTTTGAGACTTCGACAATAGTATCCTGACCATGAATTATCCATGTACTTCTTGGCTAAGGATATTCGTGTTTTCAATTCTGATCGTGATTATCTTAGAATAATCGTGGTCGTAATCATACCAAGTCTATCGATGCACTACTGACCAAAGATGACTTTTACCACATCCATGAATTAATATTTCATTCTTTGAGACTCACTTAGACTCGATAATTAATCCATATCATCCGAATCATCCTGCATTCTGGGCGAGATGATATTCATTAGTATCACGACCACGAATTATCCATACACTACTACGGCGAAGATAATCGTGTATTCATTAGTATCACGACCACAAATTATCCATACACTACTGACGAAAGATAATTGTGTATTCATTAATATCACGACCACAAATTATCCATACCTTACGACCAAGATAATTGTGTATTCATTAGTATCACGACCACAAATTATCCATGCACTACGGCGAAAAGATAATTGTGTATTCATTAGTATCCGACCACAAATTATCCATACACTACTGACGAAGATAATTGTGTATTCATTAGTATCACGACCACAAATTATCCATGCACTACTGTGAAGAAATTGTGTATTAATTATTCATTAGTATCACGACCACAAATTATCCATACACTGGCGAAGATAATTGTGTATTCATTAAATATCCGACCACAAATTATCCATACACTCACTGAGATAATTAATTGTATTCATTAATATCACGACCACAAATTATCCATGCACTACGGCCAAAGATAATTGTGTATTCAATTACGGTTATGATTATCTGCGAATAATCCAGTGGTCATAATCATACCAAGTCCATCTATACTACTACTGAGCCACGAGATGACTTTCAACGTAATATAAACATGAGGATAATGATATAAAGAATCAATCAAATGAGATAAAGGATAAATATTAAACATTTATAATATAATTTATCCAGATTCAAGAATATCCCCATGTTATCAATCACTTAATAATCTCATAATCTAATAACATTAATATTATAATAATATTTTAATCACTTCTTAAATTTATAAATAATTTATCTCAATTGTTTACGCTTTACCATATAATGCATTTAATCATTCAAAATGCCATACTCATAAAATATCATCACCAATTATCAAATCCCTCATCAAAAAATATGCATATACTACATATAGGATTCTACAGCCATAAAATCCTATTTTCAACTTTGTTACTTCACATAACATATTTAACTCATATGTTAAGTAACTAAACTATTTTCATGAAAATACCAAATTAGTCCCAAAAATATTTCTTTTCTGGGATTTAGCATAATATAGTCCCATAATGAAAATATATTTTTCTCGAATTTTTAAAATTCATTTACTATTTTTCAAAATCAATTTCTAATTAATTCCTTAAGAAATTAGCTACCTCAAGTTTAACTCCAAAATTCCCAAATCTTGGCAGGATCTTACACATGTTAACGTGAGCTTCTAGTTTAAATTTCATGGTCATGAGTTATAGAACTTTCGGTTATAGCGTTTTTAAATCGGAAAAACCTAAATATTGAAATAGTCATAACTTGCTCATTTTAAGTCGAATGAGCTCATTTTTGGACAGGAGGTACTTTATACCATATACTTTCATGTCCCAAAAGGCCAGAATTTTTCTCATAATTTAAGTGGCCAAAACAGCCCTCTAAAATCTGGGCAGTAGCTTTTTAGAAATTTACAACTTTGGCCTCCTTTGCTAAAATCAGTCCACACAAAATCTACAACACCTTTTCCAGTAATTCCACTTGGATTAGTTAGGTAACTCATAGATCTAACTCTAGGACTTGACCACATTCAAAAATTCAAAATATAATAGGAGATATGGTCAATTGAATTTCATATTCGTTTTTTCACCAAAATCGATTTTCAACTCTTTGTGATTTCTAAGAAACTTTCATGTTTTCACATACTAACCAACATAACTCATCATAACACTTACTAATACTTCATATACCCATGATTTTCATTAGTCCAATGCTTTTATTATGACTTTCATCATAAACCACGTAAAGCTGATCATTTTAGTTGAAGAAATATTTGAGGTTTAAGAAATGGGTTTTTGTCTTGGGTCGATACAAAATTGATTTCACGCTCTAGGGTAGGCTAGAAGTCTTCAAGAATACGCCAAGAAATTTATTAATGATAGAAATATCATTCAAAAGCTGTTACTCTCTCGTCCAAGACTTGGATAGTACGTCACATTGATACCAAGCTGTGACTTCATCCCTTAACCTAGATAGCATCTCACAATGATACCTATAAACTTGCCATCTTCATTCACGATGTCGCCTCTGAGAAAGTCCGGCCGGTGCATTCCACACAGGAAAGTCAACAACGAAAGGATCGGGGCTCTTTACTTATGGCTTGATATAACAATGATTAACTTTAGGGTTTGGTTACTTTGAATTAAGTATAACAGGTTGGTTAGGAATATGAAAGCTAACAACCTTACAAAAAGAAATAATGAGTAGTTAACCAATTGATTCCTAAAATCACATCAAAGGCAAGTATTTTCAAAGAGATAATATCGGCGAATTAGCGTGAAAGTGTTTATTTGAAACAACAAGATTAATAAGCGATGGAGGTAACGAAGGTTCCTACCAGCGAAGTTTCAACCAATAAATCAAAGTCTAACTTCTAGGAGTCAAATTTAAGCGTTGAGCATAAGCAAGAGAGATAAAATAATGGGTAGAACCGGTTATCTAATAAGGTATAGACTTGCAAGAATTTATAATTAACTAACTTGTGCTAACCGTTCGGGTTACCCACTTTTTTGAGAAGTCACGAAAAATGCTCTTCACTAAAACCACCAGACTTTGTTTTGTCCATATCCGCCTTTGGTGCCACTTATCCCAGTCCCACTTGACTTCACTATATCGACAAAATCGAGCAAATGACCTTCTCTTCTTGAAATTTCCACTTCTATTATCTTTGCCGTGATTACCATAAGTGGTTACCATTCTTAGCATGATAATTTCCCCCGATGGTTATCATTGTTACGATGGCCGTTTGCCACCGATATGATTATTATCGTGTTGTTGGTCGTTACCTTTTGTTTGAACTGAATCAACACTCTCGTGCTTCATTACTTATCTCACATTTTTTCGGATGCCATTCTCAAACAACATCACAAAACAAGGGTTAATTAACATTTAACATTTATCCTATATTCGGCCAGAGCCAATCAAATACCAAATAAACTTAGGTAGGTCATACTTAGCGAAGAATTTCCGTCTCTCCCCTCCTAGTTCTTATCTCACATCTTGCCAGGATCATATCCTAAGCTCGATACTGTTGTGGCGCCCCCAAAATTAGGTATCGTCACCCATCTTGGGTCGCCACTTACATAGTACATAAATTCAAATACAACTTACTAATATAAGCATGGTATGCAATCGACATAAGCGTGAGTTTGAATACAAATATTGTCTACTAGATATTATACAAACTCAAAAGGAGTCCTCATTACAACTATTATCACACTATTTCACGAAATAGTGAGGACTACTAATGCTATCCTCTGGACCATTACTTACGTTCCCAGGCTAAGTCCCGGTATGTTCTCATTTCACGAAGAAACGGTGAAAGAAAGGGTGAGCTCAACTAGCCCGATGAAATATTATGACTAAGATAATGCGAATAAATTATCATTAGCCTTGACGATGTTAAGCGATAAAATACAATAGACAACCGGTTTAAGCTGCGGTGAATAAGCAATCCATTAAAAAGTCAAGTAGAGAATAAAATCTACTATCTTTTAGGTTTTAAAGGTTTTCATCAATTTTTATCATTGAGACTCGACAATAAATAAACCACCACATCTAATCATCCTGTACCACGGTCGAGGATTTTCATCAAATTATCAATAGTCATGACTATCTTAGAATCACCCACAGTCATAATCATACCAAAAACTATCCATCAACGCATTACAGACCCCTGAGGACTTTTGTCACATCATTTATATCAAGTCGTGATTATCTTAGAATGATCCACAGTCATAATCATACTAAGTTCATCTATGCTTGCGTAAGCGAAGATAACATAATATAACATGAGGATGATGACAATGACATAATAATTCAATAAAACAAGTTCAAGAATTATTTAATCCATGAATTATTAACGTCAAATTATCGACATGATCTTTGTTTAGTGAGTAAAAATTCAAGAATGATCGGAAGAATATTTCCATGAAAAGATCTTTGGATGAAACGCAAATATCGAGGATATTCTACTAATTTCATGGAGTATAGAAGTCAAAGTTTTAACCAATTTGGGTATAATAAAGAATGGAATAACAAAAGAAATCACCGTGCATGCGGTACTTGCCGCATGACGAGTTATTCAACGAGAATAATAATAACGGAACGGTCGGTGAAATTCACAAGCGGGATGTTCAACCGAGAATAATAAAGATGGAACCGAGATCCGGTGTAAAACACACGAGATAGGATATTCAACGAGAATGATAAAAGGCGGAACCGGTCGGTTATAAAACACCTGAGCGAGGATGTTCCAGCGAGAATAATAAAAATAAACGGAACCGGTCGGGTGTAAAACACACGCAGACGAGGATGTTCAATGAATAATAGAAGAATGTCACCAAGTATAGAATAAAAGCAAGCGTATCTCGCGTTATTCAATGAGAATAATAAAGAATGGAATAACATAAGTTTCACCAAGTATAGGGTATCTGCAGCGTATCTGGGTTATGTATAGGGTATGCCACTTTTACGAGTTATTCAATGAGAATAATAATGAATGGAATAACGAAGTTCTCTTCGAAGAAGAAGAATAACACCCACTACTAGTAAAAAGGCCTGAATATAGAAGTAGTGAAGTAAGTAGCGAGAATACTCTTCTTCTTTCTATAATTTTCTCTCTATAAACTCTCTATAATTTCTCTCTACAGAGTTTCAATGAATTAAGTAAGAAAATAATGAAGGAATGAGCTTATTTATAGGAAAATGGAATGCATAGTAATTAATCCATGAGCAGTCCAGATTGATTTACTTTAATCGGACGGTCCATATTTAAAGAAAAATCTTTTAAATAAAATATAATATATTCTATTTATATAAAAACATTTTACTATCTGAAACACTATGCAATACTTATCTGAAAACTACATTAAAAACACTATATGACTTATCGTAATAAAATATAATATATTACATTTATAGAATAACTTTAATAAAGTATTACATTTTATATAAAAGATGTTTACATTTTATTACGTTAATAATCTGAATAAAACAAAAGCGTCATTATCATTATAATAATTCATATTATTAATCGACATAATGGAATCAAGCGGTGACTTCTCACATAAGCATCGATAATCGATCTGGTGTCTTCTTATGCAACCACACGTATTCTTTGTACTTTTACTAAAGGTAGTTCAACGATAACCACGGTAAAACTTCCGCCAGTTATTTCATAAAATATTTTTGTCGTTTTCTCGATCCAACAATAATTACATTATGGGGTCCACCAATGATTGAGCGTTATACGAATATTCCTGCTAAGCCAAGATATTCCCAGAGCCAATCGAATATAATATAACCACTTGCATACTTTGCAAAATTTATAAATACTACCCACAACTATAATATTATCTCAAATTCACACCATAATATTAAAAATTATTTTGACAAAATTTAAATCTTTATTGATAAAATCAGGGGTCTCCTGATCTCCCCTCCTTATGGAATTTAAGCCTCGAAATTAGGGTGCGATACACAGTATGATAAAGAGGTGAGGATATCTTGAATACCTTTATTGTTAAAAATATTAAATTCATCTTAACGTATCCGCCAAGATATTCATTAACAATTCATCTTTTGCCTTCTGAAGCTAAAGATATACAAGCTGAAAACCAATAATCTTTGAGACTAAAACAATAGTATCACAACCATGAATTATCCATACACTTTCTTTGGCTAAGGATATTAGTGTTTTTTCAATTCTGATCGTGATTATCTTAAGAATAATCAGTGGTCATAATCATACCAAGTCTATCGATACTACTGACGAAGATGACTTTTACCACATCCATGAATTAATATTTCATTCTTTGAGACTCATTTCGATAATTAATCCATATCATCGAATCATCCACATTACGGGCCAAGGATATTCATTAGTATCACGACGACCACGAATTATCCATACACTCTGACGAAAGATAATCGTGTATTCATTAGTATCACGACCACAAATTATCCATACACTACTGACGAAGATAATTGTGTATTCATTAGTATCACGACCACAAATTATCCATGCACTACGGCGAAGATAATTGTGTATTCATTAGTATCACGACCACAAATTATCCATGCTTTACGGCGAAGAAAGATAATTGTGTATTCATTAGTATCCGACCACCATGAAATTATCCATGCACTCTGACGAAAGATAATTGTGTATTCATTAGTATCCGACCACAAATTATCCATTATCCGGCGAAGATAATTGTGTATTCATTAGTATCCGACCACAAATTATAATTGTATTCGTGTTTCATTAGTATCCGACCACAAATTATCCATACACTTTACGGCGAAAGATAATTGTGTATTCATTAGTATCACGACCACAAATTATCCATGCACTACGGACGAAAGATAATTGTGTATTCATTAGTATCACGACCACAAATTATCCATGCACTACTCTGAAAGATAATTGTGTATTCAATTACTGGTTATGATTATCTTAGAACAATCCGTGGTCATAATCATACCAAGTCCATCTATGCACTGAGACCCACGATGATGACTTTCAACGTAATATAAACGTGAGGATAATGATATAAAGAATCAATCAAATGAGATAAAGGATAAATATTAAACATTTATAATATAATTTATCCGAGTTCAAGAATATCCCCATGTTATCAATCATTAATAATCTCATAATCTAATAACATTAATATTATAATAATATTTTAATCACTTCTTAAATTTATAAATAATTTATCTCAATTGTTTACGCTTTACCATATAATGCATTTAATCATTCAAAATGCCATACTCATAAAATATCATCACCAATTATCAAATCCTCATCAAAAAATATGCATATACTCTATATAGGATTCTCTAGCCATAAAATCCTATTTTCAACTTTGTTTCTTCACATAACATATTTAACTCATATGTTAAGTAACTAAACTATTTTCATGAAAAATACCAAATTAGTCCCAAAATATTTCTTTTCTGGGATTTAGCATAATATAGTCCCATAATGAAAATATATTTTTCTCGAATTTTTAAAATTCATTTACTATTTTTCAAAAATCAATTTCTAATTAATTCCTTAAGAAATTAGCTACCTCAAGTTTAACTCCAAAAATTCCCAAATCTTGGCAGGATCTTACACATGTTAACGTGAGCTTCTAGTTTAAATTTCATGGTCATGAGTTATAGAACTCAGGTTATAGCGTTTTTAAATCGAAAAAAACCTAAATATTGAAATAGTCATAACTTGCTCATTTTAAGTCGAATGAGCTCATTTTTGGACAGGAGGTACTTTATACCATATACTTTCATGTCCCAAAAGGCCAGAATTTTTCTCATAATTTAAGTGGCCAAAAACAGCCCCTCTAAAATCATGGCAGTAGCATTTTCAAAATTTACAACTTTGGCCTCCTTTGCTAAAATCAGTCCACACAAAATCTACAACACCTTTTCCAGTAATTCCACTTGGATTAGTTAGGTAACTCATAGATCTAACTCTAGGACTTGACCACATTCAAAAATTCAAAATATAATAGGAGATATGGTCAATTGAATTTTATATTCGTTTTCACCAAAATCGATTTTCAACTCTTTGTGATTTCTAAGAAACTTTCATGTTTACACACATACTAACCAACATAACTCATCATAACACTTACTAATACTTCATATACCCATGATTTTCATTAGTCCAATGCTTTTATTATGACTTTCATCATAAACCACGTAAAAGCTGTTCATTTTAGTTGAAGAAATATTTGAGGTTTAAGAAATGGGTTTTTATCTTTGGGGTCATTATACAAAATTCGATTTCACGTTCTAGGGTAGGCTAGGAAGTCTTCAAGAATCGCCAAAAATTTATTAATGATAGAAATATCATTCAAAAGCTATTACTCTCGTCCAAGACTTGGATAGTCGTCACATTGATACCAATATGACTTCTATCCCTTAACCTAGATAGCATCTCACAATGATACCTATAAACTTGCCATCTTCATTCACGGCGTCGCCTCTGAAAAAATCGGCTTCGGTGCATTCTACACAGGAAGTCAACAACGAAAGGATCGGGGCTCTTTACTTATGGCTTGATATGATGATGATTAACTTTAGTGGTTTGGTTACTTTGAATTAGTATATACGGGGTGGTTAGGAATATGAAAGCTAACAACCTTACAAAAAATAATAATGAGTAGTTAATCAATTGATTCCTAAAATCACATCAAAGGCAAGTATTTTCAAAGAGATAAGATCGACGAGTAGCGTGAAAGTGTTTATTTGAAACAACAAGATTAATAAGCGATGGAGGTAACGAAGGTTCCTCTAACGAAGTTTCAATAGATAAGTCAAAGTTTAACTTCTTGAGTTAATTTAAGCGTTGAGCATAAGCAAGAGAGATAAAATAATGGGTAGAACCATTATCTAATAAGGTATAGACTTACAAGAATTTATAATTAACTAACTTGAGTGCTAACCGTTCGGGTTACCCACTTTTGAAAGTCACGAAAAATGCTCTTTCCTGAAACCACCAGACTTTGTTTTATGTCATATCCGCCTTTGGTGCCACTATCCCGGTGGACTTGACTTCACTTTATCGACAAAATCGAGCTAAATGACCTTCTCTTCTTGAAATTTCCACTTCTATTATCTTTGCCGTGATTACCAGCAAGTGGTTACCATTCTTAACATGATAATTTCCCCGATGGTTATCATTGTTACGATAGCGTTGCCACCAAAATATGATTATTATCGTGTTGTTGGTGGTTACCTTTTGTTTGAGCTCTGAATCAACACTCTCGTGTGCTTCATTGCTTATCTCGGCATTTTCGGATGCCATTCTCAAACAAACTTTGTCACAAAACAAGGGTTAATTGACATTTAACAAATTATCCTATATTACGTGAGCCAATCAAATACCAAATAAACTTAGGTAGGTCATACTAGCGAAGAATTCCCGTCTCTCCCCTCCTAGTTCTTATCTCACATCTTAGCCGGGGATCGTATCCTAAGCTACGATACCAAGCTGTGGCGCCCCCAAAATTAGGTATCGTCACCCATCTTGGGTCGCCACTTACATGGTACATAAATTCAAATACAACTTACTAATATAAGCGTAGGTGTACAATCTGACATAAACTATGAGTTTGAATACAAATATTGTCTACTAGATATTATACAAACTCAAAAGGAGTCCTCATTACAACTATTATCACACTATTTCACGGAATAGTGAGGACTACTAATCTTATCCTCTGGACCATTACTTACGTTCCCAGGCTCGTCCCGGTATGTTCTCATTTCACGAAGAAACGGTGAAAAGAAAAGGGTGAGCTCAACTAGCCCGATAAGAAATATTATGACTAAGATAATGCGAATAAATTATCATTAGCCTTGACATGTTAAAGCGATAAAATACAATAGACAACCGGTTTAAGCTGCGGTGAATAAGCGATCCATTAAAAGAGTCAGTAGAGAATAAAATCTACTATCTTTTAGGTTTTAAAGGTTTTCATCAATTTTATCATTTGAGACTCGACAATAAATAAACCACCACATTTAATCATCCATCCTGTACCCTACGGTCGAGGATTTTCATCAAATTATCAATGGTAAATGACTATCTTAGAATCACCCACAGTCATAATCATACCAAAAACTATCCATCATTTGCATTACGACCCACGAGGACTTTTGTCACATCATTTATATCAAGTCGTGATTATCTTAAATGATCCACAGTCATAATCATACTAAGTTCATCTATGCACGTAAGCGAAGATAACATAATATAACATGAGGGATGATGACAATGACATAATAATTCAATAAAACAAGTTCAAGAATTATTTAATCCATGAATTATTAACGTCCAATTGTCGACATGATCTTTGTTTACGTAGAGTAAAATTCAAGAATGATCGAAAGAATATTTCCATGAAAAGATCTTTGGATGAAACGCGAATATCGAGGATATTCTACTAATTTCATGGAGTATAGAAGTCAAAGTTTTAACCAATTTGGGTATAATAAAGAATGGAATAACAAAAGAAATCACCATGCATGCGGTGCTTGGCGCCAAACGAGTTATTCAACGAATAATAATAACGGAACGGTCGGGTGAAATTCACGCAAGCGGGATGTTCAACGAGAATAATAAAGATGGAACCGGATCCGGTGTAAAACACGACGATAGGATATTCAATGAGAATGATAAAAAAAACGGAACCGAATTCCGGTGTAAAACACACACGACGGGGATGTTCCAACGGAATAATAAAAAAAATAATAACCGAATGTAAAAACACCATGACGGATGTTCAATGAGAATAATAGAAGAATGTCACCAAGTATAGGGTAAACATGGCGTTATCTGAGTTATTCAATGAGAATAATAAGCGATGGAATAACATAAGGATTTCACCAAGTATAGGGTATCTGGCGTATCTCTGAGGTTATGTATAGGGTATGCCACTTTTACGAGTTATTCAATGAATAATAATGAATGGAATAACGAAGTTCTCTTCGAAGAAAGAATATAACACCCACTACTAATAAAAAATGAATATAGAAGTAGTGAAGTAGCGAGAATACTCTTCTTCTTTCTCTCTATATATTTTCTCTCTATAAACTTCTCTACATAATTTCTCTCTCAGAGTTTCAATGAATTAAATGAAAAATAATGAAGGAATGAGCTTATTTATAGGAAAATGGAATGCGTAGTAATTAATCCATGAGCGGTCAGTTGATTTACTTTTTAATCGGACGGTCCATATTTAAAGAAAAATCTTTTAAATAAAATATAATATATTCTATTTATATAAAAACATTTTACTATGCAAACACTATGCAATACTATGCGAAAACATACTATAATACAACATCTGTACGTAATAAAATATAATATATTACATTTATAGAATAACTTTAATAAAGTATTACTATTTTATATAAAAGATGTTTACATTTTATTACGTTAATAATCTGAATAAAACAAAAGCGTCATTATCATTATAATAATTCATATTATTAATCGACAATAATGGAATCAAACTGAGTGACTTCTCACATAAGCGTCGATAATCGATCTGGTAATCTTCTTATACGACCACACGTATTCTTGTACTTTTACTACTGAGTAGTTCAACGGTAACCACGGTAAAACTTCCGCCGTTATTTCAATAAAATATTTTTGTCGTTTTCTCGATCAAACAATAATTACATTATGGGGTCCACCATGATTGAGCGGTTATGCGAATATTCCTGCTAAACCAAATATTCCAGACCAATCGAATATAATATAACCACTTGCATACTTTTGCAAAATTTATAAATACTACCCACAACTATAATATTATCTCAAATTCACACCATAATATTAAAAATTATTTTGACAAAATTTAAATCTTTATTGATAAAATCTGGGGTCTCACAAATATAAATCTCTTAGATATTATACAAACTCAAACAAAAGTCCTCATTACAATTATTATCACACCGTGTTTCACAGAATAGTGAGGACTACTAATCTATCTTCGGACCATCACTCGTTTCCACTCGTCCCAAATATATTCTCATTTCACAGAAGAAAAAGGAAAGAAAGAAAGGTGAGCTCAACTAGCCCGATAAGAAATATTATGACTAAGATAATGCGAAATAAATTATCAATAGTCTTGAACAATGTTAAACCGATAAAATACTGATAGAAACCGGTTTAAGCTGCAATTTTAATATCGCATCCATTAAAAGAGCAAGTAGAAAATAAAATCTACTATCTTTTATGATTTAAAAGGTTTTTCATTCTTCATATATTTGAGACTCGACTTTAATAAATAATCCACATCATCGAATCACCCCCTTTTCGGCCAGGATATTCTTTAGTATCACGACCACAATTATTCCCCATTACGGGCGAAGAATAGTTGTGTATTCATTAATGGTCATGATCATGTACAATAAGCATCCATCAATGCACTCTGACCATTGAGGATTTTTACCACATCATTTGTAACATTACTATTAAGTGATTACGAATAATCCAATGTCATAATCATACCAAGTCCATCCATGCTACGCGGTGCCACGAGATGACTTTAAAAAAATATAAACATGAGGATGATGACAATGATATAAGAATTCAATAAAACAAGTTCAAGAATTATTTTATCCGGGATTTATTAACGTCCCAAATTGTCGACATGATCTTTGCTTTGTAGAGTAAAATTCAAGAATGATCGAAAAAAATATTTCCATGAAAGATCTTTGGATGAAACGCAAATATCGAGGATATTCTACTAATTTCATGGAGTATAGAAGTCGTAGTTTTAACCAACTAGGTATAATAAAGAATGGAATAACAAAAGAAATCACCATGCATGCGGTATTTTGCATAGGCGAGTTATTCCAACAGAATAATAATAACGGAACCGGTCGGTGAAATTCACACCGAGCGGGATGTTCCAGAATAATAAAGATGGAACCCGATCCGGTGTAAAACACACGAGATAGGATATTCAAATGAATGATAAAGAGCGGAACCAGTCCCCGGTGTAAAACACACGATGGGATGTTCCAATGAATAATAATAAAAGGCGAACCGGTCCTTGTAAAACACACGATGTGGATGTTCCAAATGTAATAATAGAAGAATGTCACCAAGTATAGGGTAAATTAGCAGCATTATCTGAGTTATTCCAACGAGAATAATAAGCGATGGAATAACATAAGGATTTCACCAAGTATAGGGTATCTTGCGTATCACAGGTTATATGTATAGGTGCTTATGCCACTTTTACGAGTTATTCCAATGAATAATAGTGAATGGAATAACGAAGTTCTCTTCAAGAAGAAGAATAACACCCTTACTAGTAAAAAAGAACTGAATGTAGAAGTAGTGAAGTAGCGAATACTCTTCTTCTTTCTATAACTTTCTCTCTATAAACCTTACTCTATAATTTCTCTCTACAGAGTTTGATGAATTAAAAGAAAATAATGAAGGAATGAAACTTATTTATAGGAAAATGGAATGCATAAGAATTAATCCATGAATCAGTTCAGATTGATTTACTTTAATCGGCGGTCCATATTTAAAAAGCAAAATCTTTTAAATAAAATATAATATATTCTATTTATATAAAAACATTTTACTTATCTGAAAACACTATAAAACACTATGCAATCTATGCATAATAAAATATAATATATTTTATTTATAAAATAACTTTAATAAAGTATTACATTTTATATAAAAAGATGTTTCTATTTTATTACGTTAATAATCTGAATAAAACAAAAATCATTACCGCTTATAATAATTCATGTGATAATGGAATCAAACTGAATGACTTCTCACATAAGCATCAATAATCTATCTGGTGTCTTTCTTACTACGCAACCACATGTATTCTTCATGCTTTTCTTCTAAGGTAGTTCAACAAGATTAACCAGTAAAACTTCCGCCGTTATTTCATAAAATATTTTTGTCGTTTTCTCAATCCAACAATAATTACATTGTGAGGGTCCACTAATGATTGAGTAGTTATGCGAAAATATTCCCTAAACCGCCGAATATTCCCACCAATCGAATATAATATAACCACTTGCATATTTTGCAAAATTTATAAATATTACCCATAACTATAACATTATATCAAATTATTCCATAATATTCAAAAATAATATTTATAGAAAATTCATCTTTATTTATAAAAGCTGGGGTCTTACAAACACCTCCTTACTTAAAAGGTTAACCTATTAAGTTGAGGCTCTACCATACTTATTAACCCATCTACACTCTTAAATTTATCAGATATGAGATTCATGTCCCAACACTTCCTTCACGTGATACATCCTCTCTCTCTTGTTCCCTTAACAAAGTAAAATTATTATTATTATTATTATTATTATTATTATTACATACTAATGAATTCATCGAGAGTACTAATTGCTTTTATTATTAATGTACTATATTTTTATTTACTATCAATTGATTTTTTTTTAATTATTATTATTATTATTACATGATAATGAATTCACATATGAAAAATACTAATTAATTTTATTATTAATGTACAATACTTTTACTTACTATCAATTGATTTTATTATTATTATTATTATTACATGATAATGAATTCAGATATAAAAAGTACTAATTGATTTTATTATTAATGTTTCAATAATTAATAATTCTCTCTCCATGCACGTATTGTACATATGGAAACCTTGGCGTATATGAAGACTATTCCTTACTTTAATGATGCCAAGTTGATTCAGTTCAAGAAATGTACAAACTGTCACTTGTAAAATATATTTTCAATCCTAACAAATTAATTTTATTTGTTAATTAAAACGAAATTAATTAAGTAATAAGATTTGAATAAAAAGGTGACTCACTTCTTTGTCTGATTGTCAATTAATTAAACTATATATGTTATTCGATCTTTTAAAATATTGTAACTAGATATTAATTGAAACAGCATGCATGCGACCAAGGAAGATCGAATAAGAGAAAAAGCATATAATTATGGAGAAAGAAGTAAGTTAAAGCTGTATGTGGATAAGGGTGTAAACGAACCGAGTCGATCCGAATATTAAATTGTTTATATTGGTTCACAAAATTTATCGAGTATAAAATAAGGTTTGATTGAACCTCATTTAATTTCTTAAAATGAAAAGCGCGATTCCTATCGAAACGAAGCGATTTAGACTTTTCCAACGAATATGATCCAAAGATCGATAGAAAATTATAATTTGAGAAGGTTCGAGTAATTTATCGAACTTTAAAATGTCTTTCATATTTGACTCATTTAAATTTCGAAATCGAACTCAAATCGAACTTTTAATCGAACGCAGCGAATCGGTAAATTCAACTTCTTTCATTTTACGAACTTTTATCGTGGAGTTCAATATCACTAGCATTTTTATTTATAATAAATTAATTAATTCTATGAGGATTCCTCAACTTTATTTACAAGGACTAGAGGACATGACACCTGTGAATTGAATACAATTAATAAGCTATTTTTGAAAGGGAATTAATTAATTCTCTTTAATCCATGCTTTTGGGTCGTGTTTGCTAATTGAGAAACTAATTAGTACTACCCCCAGAGTGAAATTTGTTCATCATTTTTACTTGTTATTTGTAAATTTCAATAAATCATTACTGACTTAATTTTTTCGTGTTAATTATTTCTCTTTCATCTTTTTCAATAAATTTGTGAAGGGTTTTGTTGAAATTTTATAACTATTTTGGTCACTTAGACTGACAAATATTAATTGTATTTTTTATTTTTTGTGTTTTAACTACAAGTAAAAAAGACAGGGAGTAGTAATTAATTAACAAGGCATGGAAGTAAGAAATAAATTCATGTAACCATGTGCTTAAGATACCTCTACTTATGTTAGTAGTACATTAATAAGTTACTATAAATTAATGATAATGATTAGTCTATGTTAGTGCTCCCTCTGTTTCTTAACGGAAAAAATGTTTTTATTTTTTAATATAAGTTGTTTGAGAATTTCAAATAAGCATTACTTGGTTAGTTTCCAATATTACCCCAAGTATTAAATATAAATTTAGTTCTCTCACTATTCTCTATACAATAAATAACACTCTCTTTTTTTCAATACAAAGGCAATATAGACAATTGATATTATAATTAATGTTTTCTAATCATTTTCTTAATTCTTGTGCACAAGTCTAAAACGATCTAATATTAAAGAACGGATGGAGTAATATGGAGCATTTGTCTAGTTATAAGGCATCCAATCATTACTAATAACGAGTACTCCCTCCGTCCCTATTTAAATGACGTTTTAGAATTTTTTATTTGTCCCTAATTAATTGACGTTTGTTCAAATTTAGGAGAATTAATGATATTTTTTCCAAAATTACCCCTCATTACTCTACTTATTTTTTGGTACTTTAAACTCTTGTGCTATGATAAATTAATGATTTAAGGGTATTATAGACAATTGAGTACTATATTAAATACTTTCCAATCATTATCTTAATTCTTGTGTCCATCTTTAAAACCTCATTTAAATAGGGACGGAGGGAGTTTGGATCAAGGGGCGGTCCGGTGTCTTAATGACCGGTAATGACCGGTGCACTTTGATTTTAAAATATATTTTTTTTGGTTTTTTAACCACAATAATGAGAAATATAAATAAAAAATAATAAAGCAAGTTTGAACAAAAAACTGAAAAAAAATATACTTTCTTTTACAGTTTTTTATTCAAACTTGCTCTATTATTTTTTATTTATTTTTCTCATAATTGTGGTTAAAAAATAAAAAAAAAATTAAATAAAAGAAAAAAGAGGCACCGGTCATTAAGTATCCCCCCCCCCCCCCCCCCACCCCCAAATTCATATTTTAATCTCCTAATGACTAATGAGGGATGAATTTTGTAATTGAAAGGATTGTGTGTGATAGGTAGACGATTTCAGGATTTAATCCAAGAGTTGGCCTGGGGAGTTTCAAGTTGGAACAATTACATTTTAAAAAATAATTACAACAAAAACGTGGGCCTTTATACCCAAAAACGTGGACCCAATACTATAGATCTGTCTGGGCTGGGGGGAGCTCTTGCTAAGAAATGGGATGCATTGTCAACCCTATGACGTACGTGAGAGTCTGCTCCCCACCTTCCATAAGGGTACACTTACATATAACCAATGTTTTCAGATTTTTATATTTTTATTTGTAAAAGTTAATTAATCAAATCAGAGACGGGGGGACGTGTAGTGTGATTTTTGGTCAAGCATAGAGTGTAATGTGAGGTTAATGTTACATTTGAATAGAAGAAATTTAATAAAAATTATGTATTTAGTGATAAATAAATTATTATGACTGAATAAAAATTCATTCTATTTTTTTTAATTTTCAATTCATGTGGAAGGTAGTGAAACAAAATTCAGTCCTATGAAATGAAATTACGTGACATTTATATCATTTTACCACACCAACAACAATTAATTTGAAATACTTATTACATAATCATTTCATTTTTTTAATCGAAAGATAATAGTATAAGTTGGGTGAGTTTAATGGTAAAAAAAAATGTACCTGACACACGTGGCTAGAGGCAGCACTTTAAGGAAACCATTTTGAATGGTCACCGCCGCACCGGAAGTGTAGACAATGATGTACTACTAGTCTACTACTGTTATTAATTGGTGTACTCCAGATAAAATTACCACCAACTAGTAGTATCCGTCTCTTTTTCAGTATCAAAGTCGAGCTACTAATTATTGGATTGGACCCAACTAACTAACATAAGTATATCCATTTAAAGGTTGGTACGTAACGTACGTTGCCCCTAATAAATCCACCCATCTAACAGCTATTACTTGACTTTAAGTAATTAATATTAATTTTATACTCCATTTTAAGAAGAAAATCAAAGAGAAAGAAAAATTGAATGAAATTGCTCCTCCTATATACATATACGTAGTAAGTTGTCTCAAATAAAAAGAAAACACCAAGTATAAAATGATATCCTCTCTTTATGGAGTAACATTTTATTTCTATTTTATACTCTTTATATACTACTCCCTCTGTTCTTTAATATGAAATGTTTTTGTTATTTAATATATAAATCGTTTGAGAATTTCAAGTAAGCATTAATTGCTTAGTTTTTAATATTATCTCAAGTATTAAATATAATTTTGGTTCTCTCACTATTTTTTGTCCAATAAATAACAATTGATATTATAGTTAATCTTTATCTGATCATTATCTTATCTTTGTCTTGTGACTTTAAAACGAATTTATATATTAATAAGCAGGAGAAATGCGTGTTTTGGTTTGGATGTACTAGTATATAATACATTTAGATGAACATATAAATTTATTCAAATAAAAAAATATATAGAAAAAGGAAGAGAGCCAAAACCAGGGGGAGTAGTACCATTCCTTGCAATTGGGTGAAAGCGACCCACAGGGTTTGAAAGTATTCTTGCTATAACTCAAGAATAGACTATTATTAGGTTATAATCGAAAAAAAATTAATGTAATTTTGATATCCTAACAACTAACAAGATTGTCACAATAAATCAATAAATCAATAATAGAACAACCTAAATATCCGAATTTACTATTCGGTTATTCGGTTAATAACAGAAATTAGAACTAGAATGGCGAAAACTGTTATAGGAGAGAGAGAGAGGTACTCAAATTCGGTTAATTCTAGGAGAGAGAGAGAGGTACTCAAATTACTCTTATAACCTTAAAAAAGCATATATATATATATATATATATATATATATATATATATATATATATATATATAAAATTCAAAAACCAAACCCGAACCCGAAAAATCGAATATTAAAAGCGGATATAACTGAAATTAATAAAATAATAGAATAACAAGAAAAATTAGGTTAAAAAATTCGTTTTATCAGTTTTTCTTTCGATCTCTTGACCACCCCCACCATGCCCACCAGTACCACCACCATCTATATAAAATACATAAAAAAATAAAATATTAATATCCTTTAAAGAATAAAATCTTAATTCACCTCCATCATTCCCATATTCCAAAAGCCGTATTCTTTCTCTCACTCTATCTATCTATTGTAGTGCAGGAACAATATAATAATAATAATTATTATTATTATTATTATTATTATTATTATTATTATTATCAAATTTATTAATTATTATTTACTAGTATTATAAAATAAATTATACGTGTATGTTTGCCGCAATCAATTAAAGGAAAATGATTCATAATTTCAGTCTTTTAATTATGATGACAAATGTAATCACACTATTTTGTTAAGTATTATTATATTGTGTGTGTGTAGTATATATATACACATATCTACTAGCTAGGAGTAAAACAATCGGCTGTTCTCTCCCACTCAAAAGGTCAGGTCCCAAATACGCCACACATCTTCATTAATGAATGCAAGCCCAACTGTTGTTTGAATGAATATTAGTAGTAAATAAATGTATTTTTTCTTTGGAGTATGGATAACTATGAAGAGACCAATCCAAATCCAAATGTAGCATCAAGTGGGAAACACGCATTTTCAGACTTCAAACTTTGAAACTAATTAACCTACGCGCTTCCATTCCAATTTTTAAGGAAAATCAAGTTTATAATCGTAGCCACCATAAATCCATTAAAACGAAAGAGTTAATACACCGATTAATTGTAAAAGTATAGCCTAAGAATATTTGCTCTAGTAACAACTCCTTCAATTTTTTTATAATAGAATTTGTTGGTTAATCAAGGCAAAAACTAGGAATTAACATGAGGGGGGTTGGGTTCTTTCTGGTGGGTTACATCACACCACTGACCACTCCATTCAATCGCTCATTTTATCATTCAATTCCACTCAACCAACAAGATCACGTTAAACAATTTATTCATTAACAACTTCATACTTATTACTAGTAGTAGATAATAACAAAACAAAACAAAAAACAAAAATCACCAGCAAACTTTCAATTTTCCCTCCTGTCTACTACTCATCGTCAAAGAGTAATAATAACTTTTGAAAATAGAAGAGGGAAATCCTGTGGCTGTGATCATCGATCTGCAGAAACTCGCCGGAATTCAATTCCGGGAAAAGCTTTTTCCTAGAAAAAACGGAAGTAACAAAATTAGGATGACGACCACATTACACCAAACTTAAAACAAGTTCAAAAGCTTAGGTTTTCCTGCTATTCCTCCCGCTCCATTATAATAATCTCCAAATCGACTTTCAAAACACGTAGTAGTCACGGATTCCTCCGAACTCCTCGACGGAGTCTTCCCGCGCCACTTCTCCGACGAAACCTTCGCTGGAAAGCCTTGCGTTAAGCTGGTATCAAGATCGGCCAATTGAACCACCTTTGATGATGGCTCGTACGGCCTCCTGCGCTTCTCCGCTCTTGATCGAGAACTGCAACTCGGATCTCGAAGCTTAAACATGTCCGTGCATTCCGATGCTTCGTCGAGATCCGGTAAGGTTGCAGTCGCCCCGAGAAACTCCGGAATTGGACGCAACGCGCCACCGCGAAGCACAGTTTCCACAGCCGCCTGGCACACCTGCCAATTCCCCGTCCACAAAAGCCCTACGGCTCCGTTCACTGGATTCACAGTCCGTCCAGCTGCTTCAAATAACAGCGACTGAAACAGAGCTAGGAAATAACGATGGTAAGGTTAGCAATGATAACACGCGCTGCCGCTGCGAGATGTGTAAGAATGTTTGTTAGTGGTGAGAAAAAATAAAAAAAATAAAATTACCAGGTCTTTGAGTTTGAGGAACGGCGGAAATGAAAGACATGAGACCCGCACGGCCGAAGAATTTGGCAACAAAGACGGTGGCGTGACCTTGAGATTTAGGGGTTTCGATCCATTGCAAACATGGCCGCAGAATACAGGTTTCACTGCATCCCTTTCGAAGGACTCGGCATCCATTGCAACTCATTTTTAATTAATATATTTCCTCACTATGCTATGCTAGTTCCCTGCTTCAATTATTTATTAATGGTGTTTTATGGATCACCGACAGACGAGATTAAGAATAACTCTCTAGAGGAGGCGGAGAAATGAAAACGCAGAATTATTTGGGTCCAAGAAAGAAAGAGAAGGAGAGAGAGAGTGAAAAAGAGAAGAATAGGCTCAGAATGGGATCATTCTAGGGTGTATAGTGTGTATAAATAAATGAAGTGCAAGTAGGAGAGAGAGTAGTGAAGTAACTAAACTAGGGTTAAGTTAGTTAGTTGTGAGGGGTGGGTTGGTGGTGGTACGGGTGCTTGTGGTCGGGTTGGATTCCAAAGTATTGGGCGTGAGCGGCTCCGTGTTTTCGCGCTTAATCTTTTCCTCAACCGTTGGAATTTATTTTATTTTTATTTTTATTTTGATTCTTGATGTTGCCCTTTCGCTATCTTCTTTCTTTTGTATAGATATAGATATAGTTATAGATATAGATTAGCCTCAACCAACCATCTATATTTCTATTTATATTTCTTCCGTTAGTCAAAAATGAGAGATAGTACCTTCATTAAATTATTACTAAATTAACTCTAATAAAATTTAATATGAAGATTATATTTATTTGTAAAGATTATACTTTGGGATATAACTATTAATTTTAAGTGTCTTTGTTTGTTTTAAATTTAAACTTGAGGCTATTAGTTTATGAATTATAAAATTACTTAATAGTTTTTAAATTATAATTTCAAAATTATAATTCTAGGATTAATAGTCTTGATATTATAATTTCATAAATTATAATCCTTATAAACAAATATAACCTTATACTTGGTTTCATTCCACCACAAACTAGCTAGCTTGGTTGGGTTTTCTTGGGGGATTTAATTTAGTCCATAATTTACTATGGAGTATATATATATATATAGTTTATGAGAGTGGTTTTTGGTGTAAGCATGCTATTAAATTTACTTGACAATTGTTATGATGTGACTAAAACCAACCATCCAACCAACCATTTACGTTTATATAATACTAATACTAATAGTAGCCGGCCACTAGAACAACCACTAGTTGCTTTTCTCTTTGTATCAAATTAAATAGGATATAAGCTAAAAATATTGTTTCATCAATATATATACAAATTAAATTAGTTATTTTATTAATCACTTATAATGAGCAGAGCGTTTGAAGTAGTGCCCAATTTGTTAATGATCTTTCTTTTATCAAATTTCAAAGTTTGACAGAAATGTGATAGATGTAACAAATATATATAGCCTAAATGCCTGCCTGCTTGTTGGCCTAATATATAAAAATAAATACAAGGTTGAGATTAGACCAATGTATTATCTATCATCTGGATCGTTCAAAATTTGAGATAAATTCTACCGTCCATATAATATCGAGGCACGGGACCCAACTAGTATATATACATGATATAGATATAGATGGCTAAGATTTACTATTATTATTATTAGATGAAATTAGTCTATATAATGTTGTTACCTTAGCTATCGTGTAATATGAAAAAATATTTGTAATTCTCTTTGTAATTTTTCTAGTCTTGGCGGACTGTTTCATGTGCAGGTGCAACCGTATTTATCTATTAATTATATGTTTCCCATGATTATATTCTTCTTTTCATAATTTATAAGTATTCCTTTTAATATAAAACTTTTTTCACATGCAATAAATACATACATAGCATCTCCAAAATATATCATTAATTCCTTCTTAAAGAAATTAACTACCTACGGGCTACATATATACATGATTAATTCCATCCCCTGATATATATCATGAATTGTTGATTAGCTTCTAGAATATTACCAACTTTATTTTCTCTACTTCCCTCACCGGTTGGGATAACTTTTATTCTAACAACAAATCCCACAATCTCAAAGATGATTATATATAAATTTTGTTTAAAAAATAATCCAATGACTATAAATTACATACAATTGTCAAATACTCACAATTAATTAATTGAGTGTTACTGATATAATTTTTGTTATTTTTAACTTAATATTAAGTTTTATATACTTTTTAAATTTAATAATTAGTTTTTATATTCAATCTATATATGCATTTTTAGAGTTTAGAGTTGAGTGAAAACATAAAACCATAAACCTAGTGTTTAAGTCAAATTCTATTGTATAATTAATTAACTAAATAAATTCTAAAATAAATAAATTTGTTGTACGTAGAATAATAAGTTACCATCATAATTTTAGTTTTCAAAGGTAATTAAATTTTAATCATTAATATGTAAGTCAAGATTTTTTTAACATTAATTAATTAAAGGTCTCTCTTATATGAAATAAAATTATTTACTAAAGTTTAATCATTAAATTTTTTTGTAATATACATTACAGTTTTTATAGTAGTTAATATATATATATATATATATATATATATATATATTCACTGATAATATTTTTCTTATCTTTTTAATATATAGTTATTTAGTTTTAAAAGCTAGCTAGCTAAATCTTGATAACTAATATATAAGTAAAATTTTTTTGTAACATTAATTAGCTAAAGGTCTCCTACATGTAATAGAATTGGTAACTAAAATAATTATTAATTATATATATAATATGATTTTAATATTAATTATTATGTACACTTAATATTTTTTATATTTTTAATATATAGTCATTTAAAGACTAAAATTAAGTAGAAATTTAAATTAAAATTTTAGATATAAATTTGAAGTTAAAATTGATTATATGAATAAGTAAGTAAAGAGTGATATAAACAAATTGTTTTATAATTATAAGTTGGATAAGGGAACATATATGCCTTACAGTCGCCGAGAAAAAGTTGATGTTAATAAGGGTGACAGCATAGCTTGATCATTAGAGGCTGACTAGACTTTATTTTTCTGTCTTTCTAATTTTGCTATGGACATACATACATAAAAGGTTAAAGTCCAACCAATAGGCAAATAAAATCTAAGAATTGGTGATACTAAGAATACCCACACAGACTACTCAAATATACTACTACTAGTAGACCTGGAGGCCAAAATGGGTAATAACAATACGTACTAATAAAGACCCACAGTCAATTTTTGAAAAGTAAAATGTTACTACTACTACTTTATGGAGTAATTATTTTTACCGTGAGTCGAGTCACGGAATAGTGAATACCATGTGGTATATTGGTCAGGTTTTTTACTGCCATTTGGGGAAAAAATATGTTTAGTAACTAGTAACATTCATTTTTGGAAATAAATAATCTTAATTGGGACATTCAACTGATGCCATGCCAGTGTACAATAAGTACGGCTCTCTAGAGACTAAAGTAGAGCTCATGGGCAGCCACTTGCCATGACAAACAAATCTTTTTTATTCAATTTTCCCCCACTGTCGTCTGTTCCCTCTCCCTCTCCCTCTCCCTCTCCTCCCTCTGTGCTTATAGATAAATACTACTACTGTAGTAATTAATAGAATAGGATTGTTGATGAAGAAGAGATAACAATGGACTAAATCGCCTTATAAGAACAAGAACGATAACCAGGACCAAAACAAAGATGGTGGGGGAAGAGGGGGGTCGTGAAATTAGTATGCACACAAGTCAATCATATTTGATGATAAAGCATATACTTTGTAACAATTTTATTCATTTATTAATAAAAAGTATTAATTTATTAAAGACTTTTAATTATCTACATGATGCTGTTTTATGATATGTGATAAACCCATAGTTTTAAGCAATGCTTTTAGAATAATGATGATAATCATTCTAATGAGATCTAAATTCTTAGAAAACTTAAAACTAAAATAGTTCCCAATCATTGGATTACTAAATTGGAGATTAGTGAATCCGGATAGATTGATGACATACGTTCTTCTTCTCATTGGATGAGGATGATTGATCTCACGATCATTTGTGTGTGAGACACTAAAGCAGTATGTAGGTCTTTATTAGAGAATAAGTTCATTTGAGCACGTGGGCTCATGAAGGAATACCTAATGGAGTTTTACTTGCCTCATCAATAGGAATTCTCAGTGATAGTAGACTGAGTGATCCTTGACTTTGAGATCATCATAAGATATCTTGTGTATGATGAGTTATACTTTGACTTATTCCTTAAGACATATCAAAGGGTATGATTTGGGTATAATAAGTTGTACATGGAGATAATGTATGATCAATAAAGAATCTACCACTTTTATTAAAAGAAGAAAATGTCCTATGTGATTCGATAAATGACAACCCAAAGTAGTCCTCGGCGGGCAGAATGAAATTAGAAAGGAGTTTAATTTGCATTATTTGGAGTTGTGCGTTTAAGAGTCGAAATACATATAATTAAATAAAATAAGACTTGACAAGAATTCCATGTCTTATATTTAATTGGGACATTGTATGGTGGAAGGATTGAATTGTCATTTTAACTATTTACTCAAAGGTTCTTTTATGATTAATGTTGAAATCTATATTATCCTGGAAAGTCGTTGATCGCTAGGGAGGCTTATCCCTATTGTAGAATAAATATTATTTATTTAAATAAATTAATTATTTAATTTATTTATTTAAATAAGATTAGAATTGTTCTAATTGATTTATTCACAACCGATTTAATATGGAGAACCTAAAGGGTCACACCATAAAAGGAAGAATAATTATTTAAGAAGTTAATGGCATAATCGTAATAATATGTTATGTATATTTAATTTAATCTATGATGATAAAATAAATTAAATAGCTTAATATTTATTATTTAATATTTTAGAAATATTAAATATAAATTAATAAGAGGAGTCTTATTAATATTATTATAATTATTATTATTATTTTAATTTCTAAAAGAGTTTAGGAATTAATTTAATATAAGTACTCTCATTTATTCCTAATTGGATTAGGAAGGAAAATTAGTTAAAGGAGTTTAATTAATTATCCCTAATAAGATTAGGGGAGCCCTTTAATTAAAAGGGTTTAATTAAATAATACCTTATTTTAATAGGGTTACTTGATATCTTTATAAGAGGAGTCTTATATCGGATATCAAGACGACGTTATTCCAATGGTGGGAGAGTACGCCTTTTTTTATAGAAATAGAAAAAGCGGGGTTTAGCCAACCACCCATCTTCTTGAATTCTTCTTCTTCCTCGGTGGATCACCTCTGAGGCCAAACAAATTGGGTGGCTAACGTTGATCAAAAGAAAGGAACCAAACCCATGGATTCAAGTTGAACGTGAAAAGGATTGGAGGTGAACTTGTACACGAGGAAGCTTCGGATCTTCAAGGGTATGTTTCTTATTCATCTTTTTTTCGTTTAATTAATAATTGTGCTTAAAGGGTGATCCGGTTTATGATTTGTAAAATTTTAAAACTCGATTTTTCACGTTCCGCTTATTTTTGCAATTTGATTGCGTTCATGAATATTACAAACCTAACAGTGGCATCAGAGCCAAACCTTTATGCGAATTATTAATTGTTCAGATTTGATATGTATGTTGATATGTGTTTAGAACAATTTAATTGGGCATAAATTGTTGTATACAATTTAAAAAAAAAAACGAAAGTTATTTTTAAAATTGGTAATCCCAATTTTTTTTTTGCTTTCCGTCATTCGCATAATTCAAGGACCATTCCGTGATATCTCTTAATTCACGTGATGTAATTTACATCATGTAAAGTGAACCTACAAAAAAAAAAAATGCTTTATGCTTCACAAATCCTGCAAACAAAAAAATATAAATAAATCAATTTCGCTGATTCTTGTAAAAATCTGTTTTTGAAGTCAGTTTTTGAAAAACTTACTAAGTGATTATTTTTTGAAAAAGGTTACAGGTGATACTTTTAAAAAGGTATATCAGTATGATTTCATTCATCTGATTTCAATTTTTTTAAAAAGCGTGCATAATATATATATATATATATATATATATATATAATTTTATAATTAAAATAAATAGTTTATTTTAATCTTAAAATAAAAATTTTATTTTAATTTTAAAATAAAAAGAATTTATTTTAATTTTAAAATTGAAATTTTATGCAAAACTAATTAGAGTTGGAATTGGATTCCATGATAACTAATTGGAGTTGAAATTGGATTTTATTTTTCTAAAATAAAGGAGTTTATTTATGAATAGGAAATAAATCCATCTTTCCTTAAATAAAGGAGTTTATTTAGATATGAAATAAGATTTCATATTATTCAAAATAAAGAGAGTTTATTTGTGAATAGGAAGAGAATCCATGTTTCCTTAAATAAAGGAGTTTATTTAAATATGAAATAAGATTTCATATTATTCAAAATAAAGGAGTTTATTTGTGAATAGGAAAAGAATTAAGTGTTTCCTTTAATAATTTTTTTTTACTTGGAATTGGATTCCATAATTAATTAAAATAAAGGAGTTTATTTTGATTAAAGATTTTGATTAAAATAAAATAGTTTATTTTATTCAATATTGGACAAATTAAAATAAAATAGTTTTATTTTGATTTAAATTTGGATTAAAATAAAGGAGTTTATTTTGATTCAAAATTAGATTTTATATCTAACTAAATTTGCCCATTAAATGATATCAATATATATATTAAATGTTTATTATTCATATGATGAATGTTATTTATTGATGCGTATGATGATGTGTATGATAATAAATAGGATTGATTATGGATTTATCAACCAAATGTGATTGGATTTTATTTTAGTTGGATGCATGAATGTATGGGTTTTATTAAATGGGGTCTCATGCACCTCGCCTTCTCTAATTTTTTCTTAATGTAAATTCTATCTCTCTCCTATGTGTATTTCCCTCGATCAACGATCAAGGTTTCTATTTATTTTAAATAGTTTTGTAATAGGAATAGTTAGAATTAATTTTGAAGAATTGGAGATCAAGGAACAAAGAACGCTTGAAGACCCGTTTGTAATGGAGCCCGAGTTGAAATGTAATAGTTATATTTAAATATTATTTCTTGCACCCTTAAGGTTTGACCTTTTGGTTCACTTGGTGGCTCTAGTGAACCAAACTAGAATAAAAGTCCATAATTTAATCCGGGTAGAATATAGTTGTAAGACCCCAAAATTTTTAAATAAAAAGGAATTTCCTTTATTATTTTGAAATAGTAAGGGTTGATTTGATTAATGTGGATAGTTAAGGGTTAAATACGCAAATATTTCAAAATAAGCAAAGTGGTTATAAAATATTCATTATCGTTGGGAATATTCGTTTGGTCGTGGAATATTAATATCTTTGTCGGGAATATTCGTATGCGGACAACAAGACCATGTGTGGGGGCCCATAACTGGAAAGTGATTGGATGAAGAAAACGACAAATATAAGTTGTTTTTAAATAATTGGCGTAGTTATTCACGCATTATCATTGTTAAAATACCCGGTGGTTAAAACACACTAATACGCGTTGTTGAACAAGAAGCACACCAGATATTGCACCAATTATTGATTCTTACGTAAGAAGGCACTACTTAATAATGGTTACGGAAATACTATTCAAAGATTTTATTGAGTTAATAATTGTTTGCGTTGATATTTTATATTCTTTGTTGTTTCAATAATTGTCATTACACGAAGATCTTTCATTATCGAAGCAATAATTCATATTATCCTAATAATATTATTAGATAACATTATTGGCAATGTCTAGAAAGTTACGCCTAAGGAGAGGTTTGGTCACCTAATCAAGCTGGCAGGTAGAAGAAGAAATTCTTATTGGAAAGCCCCTCTTTCTGAGAACTACTCGGTTGTCAATATTGTGATTACTGTAATATTATTTGTGAATAATTAATTATTGATTTATATGATGAGGAAAATATTGATTTTATGTGGATATAGATGGAGAAAATTTTTAAAATGACAATTGTTGAAAATTAATATTTTATCTTTTTCGATAAAATAATTCATTTAAATATATTATTTTAATAATATATTAATCTATGATATTTTTACAATGAATGTGGGATATATGAGTATATGAGGAGAAAGAGTATTTTTGTGGCATTAAATGTTTAACACATGTTTTGTGTGTGTGGTGGACACAATTATTAATCAAAATTTGATTATAAATTGTAAAATCACCCGCTTGTGAATTTGATCAATTTCTATTTGGAATTTGGAAAAACTTTCTTCTACGCAAAGTTGTAGAGAATTGAATTTCCTATAAAAACTTGCGAGATTCGAATTTTCTGATGAAAGGGCTATTAATTATGAATTATTGAAATTAAAGTTCAAATAATTGATTTTTGGAAGTTTAAAATATTTTTAATTACAAAAACGTTTTTTCATTTTTGAAACTCATTTAACATGTGGTTAGGAGGCTGAATTCAGATTGTTAGTGTATGTGTGAAGTTGTGGAAAAATTATAATATATTATATTAAATTTTCGCTTTGGTGTTCTAAGCAATTTCTATAAATAGGTGCTTAGGTTAGAATTGAAAATCACACCGTAAATCTGAAGTTTTCTCTCTATATTATCGAGCGTATTCTTGTGAGTATTTTGAGTATACTTTGAGTATTGCTATACGGTGCAAGTCCAAGTCATAGCTTTATATCCTGTGTTTAATTTAGAAGTACCGATCTTTCGAGGTAAGGGATATTATTTTTTGTAATGATATTATTTCTTCAATATCATTATCTTTGAAATGTTGATCCGAAGTTTTTATCAAATTTGGAACTTTTTCATGTCGGGGTTACTTATTCATGGGTTACTTCTTCATTCATGAGTTACTTATTCACGAGTTCTTACTATTCATGAGTTACTATTCACGAGTTACTATTCACGAGTACTATTCATGAAGCGTGAAGATGTTTTTGTGGAATTTCTATCTTTTGGTGCTCTGAGTTACTATTCACGTGTACTGCCTTATTCACGATATCTGACTATTCAATTTAAAAAATAAAATTTCTTCTTTTTGTCCAAAATATCTATTCGGATACTAACTCCTCGATTGTATCCATGTTTTGATCATTCTTGAATTTTACACCACTATGATTATTTTTGAGGTATTTTTGGGCGTGGATAAAACCAAGTACTGAATCCTTAATCCTTAATCCTTGTCATTTTGTTTCACCGGATTCGCTTTAAAAATATTTTCATCATCCTCGATCTTAAATGATGATATTATTGAATATCTTTGGCCAGTAGTGCAAAGATGAATGATTCTCAAGAATATCTTTGGCACAGAGTGCAAAGATGAGCAGTGTTGAGATGAATATGACCGATTGATTAATATCTTTGGCACATGGTGCAAAGATGAACAGTGTTTAAATGAACATGACCAATCGATGAATATCTTTGGCTCAGTAGTGCAAAAGATGAATATTTGATTCCGATGTATATTGATTGATGTTACTGTGGATAAAATATTGATGATGGACTATTAAATTCATAGATTATAGTAGATTTCATTCTCTACGTAACTCTTCTATGAATTATTATTTCACCATGAATATTGATCTCAAACTTGTTGTCTATCAGATTCTATCGATTTTTCCTGTTGAAGACTAACGATAATTTGTTGTATATTATCTTAGTCATAATATTCTTTACTTGGGCTAGTTGAGCTCACCCTTTTCCTTGTTGTTCCATTTTTCTTCTCGGAGGCGGCGAGAATGTAAAGTAGTAGTAGCTCGGGTATGGAATGAAGGTTCTAGAGAGAGTTGTTTAGTAGTCCTCACCATTTTGTAAAATAATGAATCAATAATTATGATGGGGATTTATTTGCATGTGGATATTGTCTAGAAGACAATATTATATTTAAACTCACATTAAGATATATTGTCGTATTTCACACGACATTTGTATTATTGAAGTTGTAGTTTGCTTTTTGTACCATGTATTTGGCGACTCGAATGGGTGTTGTGTATACCTATTTTGGGGCGTCACAGCTAATATCGAGTTTAGGGTTATGATCTCCATGGAGATCGGGAATAGAACTAGGAGGGAGAGACGAAAATCCTTCGCTAGTGTGTCCTACCTAAGCTTATTTGTTAGTTGGTCAAGATATAGGGATATTATGTGATATATTGATTTCCTTAATTAACCCTTGTTTTATGACGGTATTTGAGAATGTCGAATTGAGAATATTAACAAAGGGAGTAAATGAGACCGTGGAGATGCCTGTCTTTTACCAACGAGGAGAACGTCTGCAACAGTCGGCAATGTTCCTCCCGTGAACAACACCAATCGAAAGCGAGATGATGAACGAGGGATGTTTAGAAGCTTTTTGCAGTTCATGCAAAATCGCACGAGGAGACTCGTGTTCAAAATACTGAGGAGGAAATGATAGCAATTCACGGTGGTCACAATCAAGCGCTTCAAAGAGTTGGGACCACCGACTGCGGGAAAGCCGGATCCGATTAAAGGCGAAGACGTGGGTCAAACAAATTACCAAGATATTCGATGTCTTGGGATGCACGGAGGAACAGAAAGTTCCATTCGCCACCTTTATGTTCCGTGTGCGAGGCAGACATCGGTGGAATCAGGAAGCGTGCACCATCCAAATTGCACTCAGATGTTATGGGAGACGTTTGAAAACAGCCTTCAATGACAAGTACTTCCTCAAAGTATTCATCATATGAAGGAAGTGGAGTTTATTAGACTAGAAGCGAGAATAACATACGCGGTGTCCCAAAGATGCAGGCGAAGTTCGCGGAGTTATCGAGTTTGCACCTCATTTGGTGGAGAATGAGGAACGTATGACGCGGATGTTTCGAGAGAGGTTTGAAACCCGATATACGCCAAGATCTCATTTCTCATAAATTTTCTCTCTATTCAAATGTTGTCAATGAGGCTCGGTTGTTAGAAATGAGATAACGAGTATGTTCAACCGAGGGACCATAACCAGATCATACCAAAGATAGCGATCATCGTAATAACGATAACCAAATGAGAAAGAAGAATACGAGACAAAGCGCTAACCACTCGGTGGTAATCGTGGCCATAAAAATAGAAGAAGCTTTAGTCGGGAGGAGATTTTAAAAGAGGAGATTCAACAACGACCATGTGAAGACGTCGGCGCCAAGAAGAAACTAGTTTTAAGGGAGGAGAACGACCACCGGTTATATATAACAAATGCGGAAAGAGGGATATATCATTGGCCCACAACAGCTTTAAGGTATGCTATAATTGTGGAAAAGAAGGACATATCGCTTCGAGATCAGACGATATCGAAACCTAGTTCAATGGGGATTGTGACTCAAAAGATCATCCCGTAAAAGTCAAAGTCAACGATTCCGGGAAGAGCGTTTGTTGTGACTGGTCAAAATGCGAAGAACCCGAACGAAGTTAGCACGTGTTAGTTAATTATAAATTCTTGTGAAGTATATACCTTACTAGATATTGGTTCTACCCATTTTTTATCTCTCTCTTACTTGCGCCAACGTTTGAACTTGACTACGAGAGAAATTAAACTTTGACCTATCTCATGAGACTCCATTAGGAGAAACTTTCATTACATCCGTTGTTTAAAAATCTTGCTTGATTCAAGTTGGCACTATCACATTACACCGTTAACCTTATTTCTATAGAGATATTTGCTTTTGATGTGATTTTAAGGTTAACTACTCTTCATGCCAAATTGATTGCTTTGTAAGGTTGTTAGTTTTCATATTCCTAAGCAACCTCGTTATTCAAATTCAAGCAATCAAACCATTGTAGTCAAACATTTTCATATCAAGCCATGAAGTCATTCGCTTATTACGGATGTCAAGTTTTCTTAGTCCATGTTATGGATTTGAATAAAGACACGCCGATTTGAATAATATTCCCGTTGTTATTGATTTTTCCCGACGTATTTCTGAAAAATTTCTTGCTTACTCCCAAAGCTTCGATATTAAATTTTGTATCGACTTTGAACCCGTGACAAAACTCATTTCTAAAATCTCATATCGAATGGCTCCTATTGAACTTCGTGAGTTAAAAATTCAACTATAGAATTTGGTACCGAGCCTTTATTTTGTGACTTCCTTTGTGGAATTCACCTGCCCGCACTCTCCGTAGGGACGCCATATTCGCAATGCGATAGTAAACCGATAGGTGTCATTGTGACGTCTATCCAAGATTGGGATATGAGTCACAATTGAGAGCAACTTAAGTCGATTATCGAAAGACGTAGCTTTCTAGCTTAGTTGGTTATTATCGGAGATTCGTTGAAGGATATTCTCGAATCGCTATTCCATTAACGCAATGACTCGTAGAGATACTAAATTCGAATGGAGCAAGGAATGTGGGAAGAGCTTCGAAGAACTCAAGAGGAGACTCATTTCAGCACATGTTCTGATCATGCCATCCTGGAAAAGCGAACGTGGTAGCTGACGCGATGAGTAGAAGATTATATGCGGGAACGAGTGCGATGATGTCAAGTATACGCATAGAGCCAACTTTAATAGAAAAAGTTAAGGTTACTCAAGCCACCGACCCGGAGTTGATGCGTATGAAGAAGAAAGTACAAGAAGGAGCTATTCCGGAAGCGAGAATTGATGAAGAAGGAATACTTCGAGTCCACTCTAGACTTTGTGTTCCTAACGACTCTGATTTAAAGTACAAGATTATGATGGAGGCACACAATACGCCATTTGCAATCCATCCTGGAAGTACTAAAATGTATCGTGATCTTCGACATACATTTTGGTGGAACAATATGAAGAGAGAGATTGCAAAGTTTATCTCGATGTGTTTAACTTGCCAACGTGTAAAGGCGGAGCATCTTGTACCTAAGGGTCCGTTGCAACCACTTGAGATTCCGGAATGGAAGTGGGAACACATTACTATGGATTTCACATGGGTCTTCCTGCGGCTTTCTCAAGGCATCAATGCTATTTGGGTTATTAGATTAACCAAGTCTCGCTTTCATTTCTTACCGATCTGAGACTTATTCCTCGAACGCCTTTCTCGTATGTACGTAAATGCGATTGTGAGATTGCATGGCATGCCAAATCCATTGTTTTAGATCGTGACCCAAGATTCACTTCATGATTTTGGGTTAGAAAGCTATGGGCATGAATTTACGATTCTGGCTTTGGCATACCATCCTCAAACGGATGGGCAATCGAAAGGACTACTCAAACTCTTGAAGATATATTAAAACTCGTGTCCTAGATTTCAAAGGAAGTTGGGATAAGTACTTGCCATCGGTGGAATTCTCATACAACAATAGTTATTAAACAAATATAGGCATGGTTCCATTCAAGCATTATATGGACGAAAATGTCGTTCTCGAATATGTTGGGATGAGGTGGGTGAAGCAACATTGTTGGGACCCGAGTTAAATGCGTATTTACTCACCGAAAAGATCCAAATGATTCGACAACGATATAAACGGCACAAGATCGACAAAAAGAGTTATGCGGATCTTCATCGAAAGGACGTGGAATTTAATGTAGGGGATCATGTATTGTTGCGAGTTGCTCCATGGAAGGGAGTTACAAGATTTGGGAAGAGAGGAAAGCTCAATCCACGATTTATCGGTCCATTTCAAATTCTTGACCGAGTAGGAAATGTAGCCTATAGACTTGCATTACCTCCTAGAATGTCTCGTGTTCATAATGTGTTTCACATATCTGTATTTCAGAAATATGTGAAAGACCCAACCACGTTATAGAGTTAAACCGACGAGATAGCCAAGACTTAACGTATGAGGAGGTACTTCACAAGATTTTGGATAGGAAGGAGCATGTCTTACGCCAAGAAAGGTTATACCACAAGTTAAAGTTTTGTGGAGGAATCATGCTATAGAGGAAATGACCGGGAGTTGAAACGGAAATGAAAGCGAGGTATCCTCACCTTTTCAAAACACTGTGTATCGACGCCAATTTCGAGGACGAAATTTCATAAGGAGGGAGGTTGTAAGACCAAAATTTTTAATAAAAAGGAATTTCCTTTATTATTTTGAAATAGTAAGGGTTGATTTGATTAATGTGGATAGTTAAGGGTTAAATACGCAAATATTTCAAAATAAGCAAGTGGTTATAAAATATTCATTATCGCTCGGAATATTCGTTTGGTCGTGGAATATTCGCATCGCTTTGGGAATATTCGTATGACGGCAGCCCAATGTGTGGGCCCCATAACTGAAAAGTGATTGGATGAAGAAAACGACAAATATAAGTTGTTTTTAAATAATCTACGTAGTTATTACCAAGCTATCATCGTTAAAATACCCGGTGGTTAAAACACACTAATACGCCGTTGTTGAACAAGAAGACACCACCGGTATTGCACCAATTATTGATTCTTACGTGAGAAGGCACTACTCAATAATGGTTACGATGAATTACTATTCAAAGATTTTATCGAGTTAATAATTGCACTGCGTTGATATTTTATATTCTTTGTTGTTTCAATAATTATCATTACACATTATCTTTCATTATCGGGCTAATAATTCATATTATCCGAATAATATTATTAGATAACATTATTGGCAATGTCTAGAAAGTTCTGCTTAAGGAGAGGTTTGGTCACCTAATCAAGCGCCAAAGAAGAAGAAATTCTTATCGGAAAGCCTCCTCTTTCTGAACCGCCTGGTTGTCAATATTGTGATTCTCGTAATATTATTTGTGAATAATTAATTATTGATTTATATGATGAGGAAAATATTGATTTTATGTGGATATAGATGGAGAATATTTTAAAATGACAATTGTTGAAAATTAATATTTTATCTTTTTCCGATAAAATAATTCATTTAAATATATTATTTTAATAATATATTAACGGTGATATTTTTACAATGAATGTGGGATATATGAGTATATGAGGAGAAAGAGTATTTTGTGGCATTAAATGTTTAACACATGTTTTGTGTGTTGGTGGACACAATTATCGATCAAATTTGATTATAAATTTGTAAAATCACCCGCTTTGTGGATTTTGGTCAATTTCTATTTGGAATTTGGAAAAACTTTCTTCTGCAAAGTTGTAGAGAATTGAATTTCCTATAAAAACTTGCGAGATTCGAATTTTCTGATGAAAGGGCTATTAATTATGAATTATTGAAATTCTGAAGTTCCGAAATAATTGATTTTTGGAAGTTTAAAATATTTTTAATTACAAAAACGTTTTTTTCATTTTTGAAACTCATTTAACATGTGATTAGGAGGCTGAATTCAGATTGTTAGTGTGCGTATGAAGTTGTGGAAAAATTATAATATATTATATTAAATTTTCTGCTTTGGTGTTCTAAGCAATTTCCTATAAATAGGGTGCTTAGGTTAGAATTGAAAATCACACCAGAAACTAAAGTTTTCTCTCTCTATATTATCGAGCGTATTCTTGTGAGTATTTTGAGTATACTTTGAGTATTGCTATACGGTGCAAGTCCAAGTCATAGCCTTATATCCTGTTTTTCAATTTAGAAGTCTTGATCTTTCGAGGTAAGGGGATATTATTTTTTTTCAGAATGATATTATTTCTTCAATATCATTATCTTTGAAATGTTGATCTGAAGTTTTATCAAATTTGGAACTTTTTCATGCTCTGGGGTTACTATTCATGGGTTACTATTCATGAGTTACTATTCACGAAGTTACTATTCAAGCGAAGTTACTATTCACGAAAGTTACTATTCACGAGTACTATTCATGAAGCGTGAAGATGTTTTTGTGGAATTTCTATCTTTTGGTGTCTGAGTTACTATTCACGATACTGGCACTATTCACGATACTCTGACTATTCAATCAAAAATAAAATTTCTTCTTTTTCATCCAAAATATCTATTCGGATACTAACTCGATTGTATCCATGTTTTGATCATTCTTGAATTTTACACCACTATGATTATTTTTGAGGTATTTTTGGGCGTGGATAAAACCAAGTACTTAATCCTTAATCCTTAATCCTTGTCATTTTGTTTCAATCGGATTCGCTTTTTTAAAAATATTTTTCATCATCCTCGCCTTAAATGATGATATTATTGAATATCTTTGGCCCAGAGTAAAAAGATGAATGATTTCAAGAATATCTTTGGCCTCAGTAGTGCAAAGATGAACAGAAGTGTTGAGATGAACATGACCGATTGATTAATATCTTTGGCCCAGAGTAAAAGATGAACAGTGTTTAAATGAACATGACCAATCGATGAATATCTTTGGCTCAGAAGTGCAAAGATGAATATTTGATTCCAGATGTATATCGATTGATGTTACAGAGGATAAAATATTGATGATGGACCGTTAAATTCATAGATTATAGTAGATTTCATTCTCTACGTAACTCTTCTATGAATTATTATTTCCACTGCGAATATTGATCCAAACTTGTTGTTTATTGTATTCTATCGATTTTTCCTCGTTGAAGACTAACGATAATTTGTTGTATATTATCTTAGTCATAATATTCTTTACCGGGCTAGTTGAGCTCACCCTTTTCCTTGTTGTTCCATTTTTCTTCTCGTGAGGCGAGAATGTAGCGAGTACTAGTCGGGTATGGAATGAAGGTTCTGTAGAGAGTTGTTTAGTAGTCCTCACCATTTTGTAAAATAATGAATCAATAATTATGATGGGGATTTATTTGCATGTGGATATTGTCTGAAGACAATATTATATTTAAACTCATTAAGATATATTGTCGTATTTCACACGACATTTGTATTATCAAGTTGTAGTTTGCTTTTTTGTACCATGTATTTGGCGACTCGTAATGGGTGTTGTGTATACCTATTTTGGGGGCGCCACAATAATATTCTATATGTGCATGCTTATACTATATATATTATATATTATGCAAACATGCTTCGCATGTTCATTAATATGACGCGTATTTTATATATATATGTGCATGCACGCTAAACAAGATGAGACATTTTAATAACAAACCCCTCAAATTTTTATATTAAGTCCTAAGCGTTCAAAGATATTTGGAATATCGAACGTCGCCTTCTAGCATGATAAAATTAATAGAGTATTAAATATTTAATATGAGTTTGTTGTGTCACCACAAGGCAAGTATTAAGTATTTAAGATGTTAATTTATCACATTTGATGCTTATAAAGAAAATTGAACAATATTGTTTTGTTGTGTCACCACAAGGATGATATTTTTCTTTTTTGAATATATGGAGTGCTAGGTCGGACTTAACTTGGATAATTTTGATTCTGATGTGCCACCACTTGATCAAAATAATCTAAGAGGCAAAAGAAAAGGAGTCAGATAGTTGATGTAATTGACAAAAGTTGTCTACCTATTTATTTATATATAGTTTGTTGTGTCACCACAAGGCTATATACATTTGAAATGGGATCCTTATTCTCACTAGCGCAGATCTTTAATTAGATTTTGCGAAAATATATATATTGAGGGTAATATAGTTTGAAGAAAATAGTGGGAGATACCAATTTAAAATAAGACCTAAATTATTTTGGTAATTAATAAAAGAATGTATGTTAAAATGTTGTTAATTACAAATTCATTTACGTAATTTTACAATGTCTAAAATTACTATCATCATGCGAAGCATATTAGATGCTAAATTAACCGGGCCAAATTAAACGGATTGGTTAAGGAATTTGAGAATAGTTCTCATAGTCAAAAGCTATCTTATGTCCTTAATACGCCTATCCTCGCGCAATGGTTGCGATAATGCCTCGAGGAAGAGATTGCTACTTTTAGAAAGTGGCAAGATGATGCACATTGGCTCGATGCATCATGCTCGCATCCATGAGTAACGAGCTTCAACCACAAGATGAAACTATGGATGCTCCTACTATATTCCCGCACATCAAGTAGTTGATGGTGAAGAAAGTAGGATCGATAGATATCGATATCTAAGGATCTCTTCCGATCTAGAATGACCAATGGCACTATAAAGACGCATAAAAAGTTCTTAACATAATCAATTTGATTGATCAATTAGACAACTTGTTTTGTCATGGATGGAGAGTTGAGCCAAGATTTGATCTTGCACTCACTCCCTAACTCCTTTCACAATTGTTGTGAATTTTTCATATAAACAAGCTAGATATCGCCTTCGTTGATTTGCTTAACATGTTGAAAAATGATGAGAGTCACTTTCCAACCAAGAAAAACCATGTCTTCTTCCGGTAGGGGCCAAAGGATCTTCCTAAAAGAAGAACAATTCAAAGAAGGTAAATAGAAGGCATAAACAAAGGATAATAAGAACAATCGACATCGGATAACAAAGGAGCTTGCTTCCACCGCAATAAGCTTTGGACACCGGAAAGAAATCTGCGAAGCATCTTGCGAGCTAACCAAAGAAGCTTAGTGAAGTTTCAGATTAAATACAATTTTGTTCATAATTTAAAATAAATTTTCTTTAAGTCAAGGTTCTACTTGGGTATTGATATCGACTTTGGTTATCATAAATATAGATTTATGAAGGACCAAATGAAGTAGAAAGCTAAACAAATATAAGTAATCCTATGTATGCGGAAATGTAGCAAAGGTTGCCATATTAGCCATAGAAACTTATAGTTTAGCAATGCCTACGGGACAAATCTATTAAGTCAATAAGTTGTTATTGTGATGCCCCCAAAATAGGTATACATCACCTATTCTGAGTTGTCAATACATAGTACAGAAACAACTACAACTTTATTGTGAGACCCCAGATTTTATCAATAAAGATTTAAATTTTGTCGAAATAATTTTTTAATATTATGGTGTGAATTTAAGATAATATTATAGTTGTGGGTAGTATTTATAAATTTTGCAAAGTATGCAAGTGGTTATATTATATTCGATTGGTCTGGGAATATTCGATTTAGCAGGAATATTCGTACAACTACTCAATCATTGGTGGACCCCACAATGTAATTATTGTTTGATTGAGAAAAACGACAAAAATATTTTATTGAAATAACGACGGAAGTTTTACCGCTTATACCGTTGAACTACTCAGTAGTAAAAAATACAATGAATACGTGTGGTTGCATAAGAAAGACACCTGTATTGATTATTGATGCTTATGTGAGAAGTCACTCATTTGATTCCATTATTATACTATTAATAATATGAATTATTATAATGATAATGACGCTTTTGTTTTATTCATTATTAACGTAATAAAATGTAAACATCTTTTATATAAAATGTAATACTTTATTAAAGTTATTCTATAAATAAAATATATTATATTTTATTATGCATAGTATTGCATAGTGTTTTTGCATAGTGTTTTGCATAGTATTGCATAGTGTTTGCATAGTAAAATGTTTTTATATAAATAGAATATATTATATTTAAAAGATTTTGCTTTAAATATGGACCGTCGATTAAAGTAAATCAATCTGGACCGCTCATGGATTAATTACTATGCATTCTATTTTCCTATAAATAAAGCTCATTCCTTCATTATTTTCTTTTAATTCACCGAAACTCTGAGAGGAAATTATAGAGAGAAGCTATAGAGAGAAAATCTATAGAGAGAAAGAAGAAGAGTATTCGTACTTCACTACTTTGATATCCAAAGGTCTTTTACGGTAGTAAGGAGTATTATTTGTTGTACTGTAGTAAGTGGGTATTATTTGTTGCATTCGTAAGCGGTGTTATTCTTTCTTATTCACGAAGAGAACTTACATTATTCCATTCATTATTATTACATTGGAATAACTCGTAAAAGTGGTATACCCTATACATAACCTCGTATATATGGCGATATCCTATACTTGGTGAAATCCTTATGTTATTCCATTCTTATTTATTCTCATTGGAATAACTCAGTATACGCTTAATCCCTATACTTGGTGATCTTCTTCTCATTATTCAATTCTTTATTATTCTATTGGAATATCCCATGTCATGTGTTTTACACCTGACCGGTTCCATTGTTTATTATTCGCATTTATTATTCATTGGAATATCCTCGTCATTTTTACACCTGACCTGGTTCCATTGTTTATTATTCAAAGATTTATTATTCATTGGATCATCCTGTGGTGTGAATTTCACCGACCGGTTCCGTTATTATTATTCTGCTTGGAATAACTTTTGCCTGCTCGGCAATACCGCATGCATGGTGATTTCTTTTGTTATTCCATTCTTTATTATACCCAAATGGTTAAAACTTTGACTTCATACTCCATGAAATTAGTAGAATATCCTCGATATTTGCGTTTCATCCAATATCTTTCATAGAAATATTCTTCCGAGCATTCTTGAATTTTACTCTACAAAGAAGTATCATGTTGACAACTTGGACGTTATTGGTTCTTGGATTAATTAATTCTTGAACTTATTTTATTGAATTATTATGTCATTGTCATCATCCTTATGTTACGTTATGTTGAAAGTTATCTATGCCTTACGTGCATGATGAAATTGGTATGATTATGACCGAGGATCATTCAAAAGATAATCATGACCGCTATAAATGATGTGACAAAAGTCCTCGATGGCCCGTAATGCAATGATGGATAATTTTTGGTATGATTATGACCAAGGGTGATTCTAAGATAGTCATGAACATTAATAATTTGATGAAAATCCTCGATCGTGGTACGGTGGATGATTAGATGTGGTGGTTTATTTATTGTTAAGAGTCTCGCCGATAAAAATTGATGAAAACTTTTTAAAACCTAAAAGATAGTAGACTTTATTCTCTACTTGACTCTTTTAATGGATTGCTAATTCATTTACCGCAGATTAACCGGGTTGTCTATTGTATTTTATCGCTTTAACATTGTTGAAGGCTAATGATAATTTATTCTCGCATTATCTTAGTCATAATATTTCTTCTTGGGCTAGTTGAGCTCACCTTTTTCTTCACTTTGTTCTCTTCGTGAAATGAGAACATAAATTTGGACGAAGCTGGGAACGGAGTAATGGTCCGAGAGGATAGCATTAGTAGTCCTCACTATTCGTGAAATAGTGTGATAATAGTTGTAATGAGGACTCCTTTTGAGTTTGTATAATATCTAGTAGACAATATTTGTATTCAAACTCACGCTTTATGTCGTATGTATACCTACGCTTAGGTTAAGAAGTTGTATTTGAATTTATGTACCATGTAAGTGGCGACCCAAGATGGGTGACGTATACCTAATTTTGGGGGCGTCACATTTATTATTACAACAGTAAAACTGTGAGTTTGAATACAAATATTATCTTCTAGACAATATCTATACTCAAATAAATTCTTATCACATTTATTGATACATTATTTTACAAAAATGGTGAGGACTACTAAATAATCCTTTCTAAAACCTTCATTCCATACCCCCAGACTGCATTTCGCTTATATTCTCGCCTCCTCGAGAAGAAAATGGAACAAAAAGGAAAGGGTGAGCTCAACTAGCCCATTAAAGAATATTATGACTAAGATAATATACAACAAATTACCGTTAGTCTTCAACAGGAAAAATCTTATAGAATACAATAGACAACAAATTTTAAATCAATATTCGCAATGAAATAATAATTCATTAGAAGAGTTAAGTAGAGAATGCAAACTACTATCTTCTATGTATGAATTTAAAAGTTCATCGCTCATCTTTTATCCTGTAACATCAATCAATATACATCCGAATCAAATATTCATCTTTGCACTACGTGCCAAAGATATTCATCGATTAATCATGTTCATCTAAACACTGCTCATCTTTGCACTACTGCCAAAGATATTCTTCAGAAATCATTCATCTTTTACTCTGGGCCAAAGATATTCAATAATATCATCATTTAAGATCGAGGATGATGAAAAATATTTTAAAGAAACGAATCCAAAGGAAACAAAATGACAAGGATTAAGGATTAAGGATTCGTACTTTGTTTTATCCATGTTCAAAAATACCTCAAAAATAATCATAGTGGTGTAAAATTCAAGAATGATCAAAACATGGATACAATCAAAGCTAGTATCCGAATAGATATTTTGGACAAAAAAAGAAATTTTATTTTTCAAATTGAATAGTCTTGAGTATCGTGAATAGTAACTCAGACACCAAAAGATAGAAATTTCCCAAAAAAAACATCTTCACGCTTTCATTAATAGTACTGCGTGAATAGTAACTCATGAATAAGAACTCATGAATAGTAACCCCAGACATGGAAAAGTTCCAAATTTGATAAAAAGTTTCAACCAATATTTCAAAGATAATGATATTGAAGAAATAATATCATTTGAGAAGAAAATAACATCCCTTACCTCGAAAGATTAGTACTTTTAATTTGGAATACCGGGGGTATAGTGTTTGAAGGAACTTGCACCGCCTCTAACAATACTCAAAGTATACTCAAAATACTCACAAGAATCACGCCGATAATATAGAGAGAAAATTTGATTTACGGTGTGATTTTCAATTCTAACCTAAGACCCTATTTATAGAAAATCTTTAGAACACCAAAAGCGTAAAAATTTAATATAATATTATTATTTATAATAAAATTTCCTCGCCAACCTTCCAAGAACTGAATTCAGCTCATTCAACCCACATGTGTAACACACCATAATGAAAAAACGTTTTCTAATTTTAAATATTTTAAACTTCCAAAAATCAATTATTTTGAGCTTGAACTTCAATAATTCATAATAAATAGCCCTTTCATCAGAAAATTCGAATCTCATGAGTTTTATAGGAAATTCAATTCTCTACAACTTTGCAGAAGAAAGTTTTTCCAATTTCCAAATAAAATTGACCGAAATCCATAAACCAAGCGATTTTATAAAGCTATAATCAAATTTCGCTTAATAAATGGGGTCCACCAACATGTTTAATATGTTTTAAACATTTATTGCAACAAAAATACTCTTCCTCCTCAGATACTCATATATCCCACATTCGTTATAAAAATATCACCATTATTATATTATTAAAATATAATAATATATTTAAATGAATTATTTTATCGTAAAAAGATAAAATTTCAATTTTCAACAATTGTCACATTAAAATTTTTCTCCATCTATATCCACATAAAATCAATATTTTCCTCATCATATGAATCAATAATTAATTATTCACAAATAATATTACGTAATCACAATATCGATATTGTGTGCGGCTCCTCAGAAAGAGGGGCTTTCAATAAGAATTTCTTCATCTTGCGCCAGCAGCAATTAGGTGACCAAACCTCTCCTTAGATGTAACTTTCTAGACATTGCCAATAATGTTATCTAATAATATTATTCGGATAATATGAATTATTGCTTCGATAATGAAAAATACTTGTGTAATGACAATTATCAAAACAACAAAGAATATAAAATATCAACGCAATAATTATTAACTCAATAAAATATCGAATAAAGAATTATCGTAACCATTATTGAGTAGTGCCTTCACGTAAGAATCAATAATTGGTGCAATACGCATGTGCTACTTGTGTTTTAACCACCGGGTATTTTAACAAGATAATCTGTAATAACCACGCCAAGTATTTTTAAACCACTTATATTTGTCGTTTTCTTCATCCAATCGCTTTAGTTATGGGGCCCACATATGGTCACATGCTTCGTCATTTAATATTCCCAAATAATACGAATATTCCACGACCAAACGAATATTCCCAACAACAATGAATATTTTATAACCACTTGCTTATTTTGAAGTATTTGTGTATTTTACCCCTAACTATCCACATTAATCAAATCAACCCTTAGTATTTTAAAATAATAAATAGAAAATTAAATTTCATTAATAATAAGTTGGGGTCTTACAACCTCCCTCCTTATGAAATTTCGTCCTCGAAATTGGCGTACGACGTGCAGTGTTTTAAAAAGGTGAGGATACCTCGCTTTCATTTCGCTTTCCAATTCCTGTGTCATTTCCTCTATAAAGATGATTCCTCTACAAAACTTTAACTTGTGGTATGACCTTTGCGCAGTAGGACATGCTCCTTCCTATCCAAAATCTTGACAGTACCTCTCCTCATACGTTAAGTCTTCTATTATCTCGTCCTGCTCTAACTCTATAACGTGGTTCGGGTCTTTTACATATTTACTTAAGTACGAGATATGTGAAACACATTATGAACACGAGACATACTCTTGAGGTAACGCGAGTCTATAGGCTACATTTCCTACTCGGTCAAGAATTTGAAATGGACCAATAAATCGTGGATTGAGCTTTCCTCTCTTCCCAAATCTTGTAACTCCCTTCCATGGAGCAACTCGCAATAATACATGATCCCTACACTAAATTCCACGTCCTTTCGATGAAGATCCGCATAACTCTTTTGTCGATCTTGTGCCGCTTGTATACGTTGTCGAATCATTTGGATCTTTTCCGTAGTCATATACGTACTGACTCGGGTCCCAACAAAGTGTTTCTTTACCCACCTCGTCCCAACATACCGAGAAGCGACACTTTCGTCCATATAATGCTTCAAATGGAGCTACACCTATACTTGCTTCGATAACTGTTGTTGTAGGAGAATTCCACCAATGGTAAATACTTATCCCAACCGCCTTCAAGTCTCAGGACACGAGTCTTAATAAATCTTCAAGAGTTTGAATAGTCCTTTCTCGATTGTCCGTCTGCTTTGAGGATGGTATGCCGAATCAATCAGAAATCGCGCTCCATAGCTTTTTACAAGCTAACCCAAAATCTTGAAGTGAATCTTGGGTCACGATCCAAAACTATGGATACAGGCATGTCATGCAACCTCACAATCTCATTCACGTACATACTAGCAAGAAGACATTCAAGTGAATAAGTCTCCGTGATCGTCAAGAAATGAGCGCAGACTTGGTTAATCTATCAACAATAACCCAAATAAAGATTGATGCCTCGAGAAACCGTAGGAAGACCCGTGAACGAAATCCATGGTAATGTGTAAGACCCCAAATTATTAATAAATGAAATTTATTTTCCTCTATTTATTATTTTGAAATAGTAAGGGTTGATTTGATTAATGTGGATAGTTATGGGTAAAATACGCAAATATTTCGAATAAGCAAGTGGTTATAAAATATTCATTATCGTTTGGGAATATTCGTTTGGTCGTGGAATATTCAGATCGCTTTGTCGGAATATTCGTCATCGTCGGGGAATATTCGTAAATCGTTTCAGGAATATTGTTACGAGAATTATCGCTCAAATATTTTATTTTATTGATTTAATAATTCATTGCGTTGATATTTTATATTGTTTGTTGTTTCAATAATTGTCATTACACAAGATTTTTTATTATCGAAGCAATAATTCATATTATCTCAATAATATTATTGGATAACATTATTGGCAATGTCTAGAAAGTTCTCGCTTCAAGGAGAGGTTTGTCACCTAATCATGGCCAAGAAGGAGAAATTCTTATTGAAAGCCCTCTTTCTTTGAACCGCCTGGGTTATCATATTGTGATTCTGTAATATTATTTGTGAATAATTAATTATTGATTCATATGATGAGGAAAATATTGATTTTATGTGGATATAGATGGAGAAAAATTTTAAAATGACAATTGTTGAAAATTAATATTTTATCTTTTTCCGATAAAATAATTCATTTAAATATATTATTTTAATAATATATTAACTAGTGATATTTTTACAACGAATGTGGGATATATGAGTATATGAGGAGGAAGAGTATTTTTGTTGCATTAAATGATTAACACATGTTTTGTGTGTCGGTGGACCCCATTTCTTGATCAAATTTGATTATAGCTTGTAAAATCGCCTGCTTGTGGATTTCTTTGGCCAATTTCTGCTTGGAATTTGGAAAACTTTCTTCCGCAAAGTTGTAGAGAATTGAATTTCCTATAGTAAGTTGTAAGATTCGAACTTTCTGATAAAAGGGCTATTTATTATGAATTATTGAAGTTTCGGAGTTCCGAAATAATTGATTTTTGGGAGTTTTAATTAATTATTTTGAGAAAAATGTTTTTGGTGAGTTGTGAACCTCATTTAACATGTGTGGCTGGTGTTTTTGACCAAAAGGTGGGCTAAGGAAAATTTGTATAATTATATTAATATTATATTCAATTTTCTCTTTTTGGTGTTCTAAAGATTTTCCTATAAATAGGTGCTTAGGTTAAATTGAAAATCACACCGTAAATCAAGTTTTCTCTCTCTATATTATCGAGTGTATTCTTGTGAGTATTTTGAGTATACTTTGAGTAATCGCTATACTATCATGAGTTCAAGTCATAGCCTATATCCTGTGTTTCAACTAAAGATCTTGCTTTTCGAGGTAAGGGATGTTATTTTCTTCTCAAATGATATTATTTCTTCAATATCATTATCTTTGAAATATTGGTTGAAACTTTTTATCAAATTTGAACTTTTTCATATCTCAGTTACTATTCATGAGTTACTATTCACGAGTTACTATTCATGAGAGTTACTATTCACGAGTACTATTATGTTAAGCGCGTGAAGATGTTTTTTGTGGAATTTCTATCTTTTGGTGTCGTGTTACTTATTCACGTATACTATTCACGATACCATGACTATTCAATTTAAAAATAAAATTTCTTCTTTTTGTCCAAAATATCTATTCGGATACTAGCTTTAATTGAATCCATGTTTTGATCATTCTTGAATTTTACACCACTATGATTATTTTTGAGGTATTTTTTGAACATGGATAAAACAAAGTACGAAATCCTTAATCCTTGTCATTTTGTTTCATTTGGATTCGCTTTTTAAAAATATTTTCATCATCCTCGCCTTAAGTGATGATATTATTGAATATCTTTGGCCCAGAAGTGCAAAAGATGAATGATTTCAAGAATATCTTTGGGTCAGAGTGCAAGATGAACAGTGTTTAGATGAACACGACTTAATCGATGAATATCTTTGGCATGTAGTGCAAAGATGAATATTTGATTCCGTATATATATCGATTGATGTTACAGGATAAAATATCGATGATGAACTTTTAAATTCATATATAGAAGATAGTAGTTTGCATTCTCTACTTAACTCTTCTAATGAATTATTATTTCATTGCGAATATTGATTTAAATTTTTATCTATTGTATTCTATTAGATTTTTCCCTGTTGAAGACTAACGGTAATTTGTTGTATATTATCTTAGTCATAATATTCTTTACCGGGCTAGTTGAGCTCACCCTTTTCCTTGTTGTTCCATTTTTCTCTCGGAGGCGAGAATGTAATAGTACTTAGTGTGGGTATGGAATGAAGGTTCTAGAGATAGTTGTTTAGTAGTCCTCACCATTTTGTAAAATAATGTATCAATAATTATGATGGGGATTTATTTGCGTGTGGATATTGTCTAGATGGCAATATCTCGTATTTAAACTCACAGCTTTATATGTTGTAATAATAAAGTTGTAGTTATTTCGTACCATGTATTTGGCGACTCGTAATGGGTTGGATGGAATGGACCTATTTTGGGGCGCCACAATGTGTTCCCACTTCCATTTCTAATCTCAAGTGGTTGCAACGGACCTTAGGTACTAGATGCTCGCCTTTACACGTTGACAAGTTAAACACATTGAGATAAACTTTGCAATCTCTCTCATATTGTTCCACCAAAATGTATGTCAAGATCACGATACATTTTAGTACTTCCAAGATGGATTGCAAATGGTGTATTGTGTGCCTCCATCATAATCTTGTACTTCAAATCGTGAGTCGTTAGAACACAAAGTCTAGAGTGGACTCAAGTATTCCTTCTTCATCAATTCTCATTTCCAAAATAGCTCATTCTTGTACTTTCTTCTTCATACGCATGCATCACCCGGCCGGTGGCTCGAGCAACCTTAACTTTTTCTATTAAAGTTGGCTCTATCAGATACTTGACATCATCGCACTCGTTCCTCGCATATGATCTTCTACTCAACGCGTCAGCTACCACGTTCGCTTTTCCAGGATGGTATTGAATAGTGTGGTCGTAGTCTTTCAATAGCTCGTGTGAGACCCCATATTTTATCAATAAAGATTTAAATTTTGTCGAAATAATTTTTAATATTATGGTGTGAATTTGAGATAATATTATAGTTGTGGGTAGTATTTATAAATTTTTCAAAGTATGCAAGTTGTTATAAAATATTCGTTTGGTCGGGGAATATTCTTTTGTTAGGGGGAATATTCGCATAACTACTCAATCATTGGTGGACCCCACAATGTAATTATTATCGGATTGAAAAACGACAAAAAATATTTTATAAAAATAACTATGGAGGTGTTACCGTTAAAACTGTTGAACTACCCGGTGGTAAAAATACGATGTCTGGCGTGATTGCGTAGTAGCACTTGTATATTGATTATTGATGCTTACGTGAGAAGTCACTCACCTATGCTCAATTATTCTACAAATAATTCTTTGCGTCATATCTCTTATATTATTGATTCAATTATTATCACACAAATTATCATCCGTATAATATGTTATATTATTAATTGAGACGACAAGTTATAAATGATTAATAATTGTTGAAAGATTAAAAATGTGTTGATTAAAAATAAAATGATTTGTGGTAATATTTATTCAATCCTTAATGTATATAAAGAGTCCATTATGAGGCGCTTGTGGTAAGTTTGATTATTTTATGGGGGCCCATATGTCATTATCTAAGAGTCTATTCAATCAATAGTAATTACCTTTGTGAATAAGTAATTACCTTCGTCGATAGATTTACCTTCGTCAATAGTAATTACCCTCTGTGAATAGTAATTACCTTCGTCAATAGTAATTACCTTTACCGCACGTCAAACCACTTGCTTGCTTTTCACATTACAAAGCGCCAAACCACTTGCCGCTTCACATTACAAAGCGCGAAACCACTTGTCGTTTCACATTACAAAAGCGCCGAACCACTTTTCTTTTCACATCATCATCACGTCAAGCCACTTGCATTTTTCACACGGTAGGTCTTAAGCTAGAAATCTTCTATAAATAGAGGCCTAGTGCTTCATTATTTTCACGAATTCACCGAAACTCTAGAGAGGGAAACTATAGAGAGAAGAAGAAAAGTATTCTCGCTACTTCACCTTCGCCAATATTCAGCTTCTTCTAAGGTAGGAATATTATTTGTTGTACCCGTAAGTGGTGTTATTCTTTCTTATTCATGAAGAGAACTGTTGTTATTCCATTGCTTATTATTCTGCTGAATAACTCAGTAAAAGTGGTATACCCTATACATAACTTCGTAGATACGCCAGCGATACCCTATACTTGGTGAAATCCTTATATCATTCCATTCTTATTTATTCTCGTTGAATAACTCAGATACGCTGAATCCCCTATACTTGGTGATCTCCTTCTCATTATTCCATTCTTTATTATTCATTGGAATATCCTCGCATGTGTTTTACACCGACCGGTTCCATTGTTTATTATTCCGCATTTATTATTCTCATTGGAATATCCTCATCATGTGTGTGTTTTACACCTGACTGGTTCCATTGTTTATTATTCAAAGATTTATTATTCTCGTTTGATCATCCTCGCTTGCGTGAATTTCACCCGACCGGTTCCGTTATTATTATTCTCATTGAATAACTTGCCTATGCGGTACCGCATGCATGGTGATTTCTTTTGTTATTCCATTCTTTATTATACTCAATTGGTTAAATCTTTGACTTCTATACTCCATGAAATTAGTGGAATATCCTCGATATTTGCGGCTTCATCCAAAGATTTTCATGGAAATATTCTTCCGATCATTCTTGAATTTTACTCTACAAAACAAGATCATTTTGACAATTTGGGCGTTAATAATTCCCGGATAAAATAATTCTTGAACTTGTTTTATTGAATTATTATGTCATTGTCATCATCATCCTCATGTTATATTATGTTATCTTCTACCACGTGTATAGATGAACTTAGTATGATTATGACCGTGGATCATTCTTAAGATAATCATGGCTTGTTATAAATGATGTGATAAAAGTCCTCAAAGGCACTGTAATGCGGTTGATGGATAGTTTTTGGTATGATTATGACTAGGGGTGATTCGGTATAGTCACGACCATTTGATAATTTGATGAATATCCTCGGCCGTAGTGGAGGGGTGATTCGATGATGTGGATTATTTATTAAAGTCGAGTCTCAAATTATAACAAAGTGATGAAAACCTTTTAAAACCTAAAAGATAGTAGACTTTATTCTCTACTTGACTCTTTTAATGGATTGCTTATTCCTTACCGCAGCTTAAACTTGTTGTCTATTGTATTTTATCGCTTTAACACTTTGTTGAAGGCTAATGATAAATTATTCTCGCATTATCTTAGTCATAATATTTCATCTTTGGGCTAGTTGAGCTCACCTTTTCTTTTCCACCGTTCTCTTCGTGAAATGAGAACATAATTTTGGACAAGCTCTGGGAACGGAGTAATGGTCCGAGGATAGCATTAGTAGTCCTCACTATTCGTGAAATAGTGTGATAATAGTTGTAATGAGGACTCCTTTTGAGTTTGTATAATATCTAGTAGACAATATTTGTATTCAAACTCACGCTTTATGTCGTATTATACCACATGCTTATATTAGTAAGTTGTATTTGAATTTATGTACCATGTAAGTGGCGACCCAAGATGGGTGACGATACCTAATTTTGGGGCGTCATACCGAGCCAACGTCATTGCCGCATGTTGAGTTCTTTTTGAGTGAAGAAATATTTAAGGCTTTTATGGTCCGAATATATCTCCACTTTCTCCCCATATAGATAGTGCCTCCATATCTTTAACAAAAACGATCGATTGCTAACTCTAGATCATGAGTAGGATAATTCCTCTCATACTCTTTAAGTTGTCATGAGGCATAAAGCTATGACTTTCCCACGTTGCATGAGAACACATCCTAACCTTTTGCACAAGCATCGTTTGAGATAACAAATCCATCCGAACCAGATGGTATTGTTAGAAACAGTCTTAAAATAAGTCTCCTCTTAAGCTCTTGGAAACTCTTCTCGCGTTCTTCGCTCCAAACGAATTTTGTATCCTTCCGAGTTAATGAGTTAATGGAGTAGCGATTCGAGAAAACCCTTCCACGAATCTCCGATAATAACCAAATTAAGCCTAAAAAGCTACGTGCTTGATCCACCGACTTTGGTTGCTCTAACTTTATATTGCTTCAATCTTCACCGGATCAACAGATACTCCATGTTTCGACACCACGCGCCCAGGGAATGCTACTTCCTCGGCCGAACTCGCATTTCTTCAATTTGGCATATAGTTTGTTTTCACGAAGCCTTTGGAGTACCAAATTTTCAAATGGTGCTCATGATCTTCACGACTTTTGGAATATATAAGGATGTCATCAATAAAGACAACAACAAACCGATCCAAATATTCCTTGAATACTTTGTTCATCATATCCATGAAAGCCATAGGAGCATTAGTCATCCGAAAGACATGACTAAGAATTCATAATGCCCGTATCAAGTTCTAAAGGCAATCTTTGGAATATCCTCGCCTAATCTTCACCGATGATATCCGTAATCGAAGATCGATTTTTTGAAAAGAATTGTGCCCTTGCAGAATCGGTCAAACAAGTCATCAATACGAGGTAGAGGATACCTATTCTTGATGGTGACATGGTTCAATTCCCGATAGTCAATACAAAAGTCGCATACTCCCGCCTTTCTTCTTCTACAAATAAAACAGAGCACCCTAAAGGAGATGTACTAGGGCGAATGAAACCGATGTCCAACAATTCTCGTAGTTGGACCTTTAACTCTGAAGTTCAATAGAGCCATTCGATATGGGGTTTTAGAAATGGGCTTTGTACGTGTTCAAGATCAATAAAGAATTCAACTTCACGTTACGGGGTAGGCCGGAAGTTCTTCGAAATACGTCGGAAAGTCAATAACAACAGAATATTATTCAAATTTGACGTGTCTTTATTCAAATCCATAACATGGGCTAAGAAAGCTTGACATCCGCTTTTCAATAAACGAATAGCTTTATGATTAGATATGACGATGATTGATTTTAATGGTTTAGTTGCTTGAATTAAATACAACAGTCAAGTTAGGAATATGAAAACTAACAACCTTACGAAAAACAATCAATTTTGGCATGATGAGTAGTTAACCAATCAATCCCTAAAATCACATCAAAAGCAAGTATCTTTAAAGAGATAAGGTCAACGGGTAAGGTGATGGTGCCAACTTGAATCAAACAAGATTTATAAACGATGGATGTGATGAAAGTTTCTCCTAACGAGTTTCCACAGATAGGTCAAAGTCTAATTTCTCCTGAGTCAAGTTTAAACGTTGAGCACATATGAGAGATAAATGAATGGGTAAAGACCCCTAGATGTCAAGTAAGGTATAAACTTCACAAAAATTTATAAATAGCTTACCCCGTGATCACCTCGTTTGGGTTCTCGCATTATGACCACCACAACAAACGCTTCTTCCGGAATTGTTGACTTTGACTTTTACGGGATGATCTTTTGAGTCACCGTCCCCACAAACTAGGTTTCATTCTTGTCTGATCTCGAGCGATATGTCCTTCTTTCCACAATTATAGCATACCTTGAATCTGTTGTGGGCGCTTGATTTGATATGTCCTCTTTTCCGCATTTGTAATATATGACCGGTGGTCGTTCTCCTCCTTGTAACCGATTCTTTGTCATTTCTTTGTCGCTGCTTTCACATGGTCATTGTTAAATCTCCTCTTTTAAAATCTCCTCCTGACTCGCTTTCTATTTTCATGGCCATGATTACCACCAAAGTGGTTACCATTTTGTCCATTCGCTTTCTTTCTCCGTTGGTTATCATTATTCATTGATCGCTATCTCCGATACGATCCTCGGTTGTGGTCCTCAGTTGACCGTACTTTCGTTATCTCGCTTCTAATAATTGAGCCCTGCTTACAACATCTGAATAGAGAGAAAATTTATGAGAAATGAGATCTTGACGTATCCGGTTTCAAACCTCTAAGAAACATCCGCGTCATCGTTCCTCATTCTCCACCAAATGAGGTGCAAACACGGATAACTCTGCAAACTTTGCCTCGTCTTCGAGACACCGCCATGTTGTTCTCGCTCCCGTCTAATAAACTCCACTTCCTTCATATGACGAACACTTTCGGAAAGTATTTGTCATTAAATAGTTTCAAACGTCTCCCAAGACATCTTTGAAACGGTTTGGATGGGTACGCTTCACAGACTCCCACCATGTCTCGCTTCGCCACGGAACATAAAGGTGGCGAATGGAACCTTCTCGTTCCTCGTGCATCCCAAGACATCGAATATCTTGGTAATTTGCTTGACCCATGTTTCCGCCATGATCGGATCCGCTTTCCCTTAAATTCGTGGTCCCAACTCTTTGAACCGCTTGGTTGTGACAACCCGTGAATTGCTATCATTTCTCCTGTATTTTGAACACGAGTCTCCTAAATGCGATTTTGCATGAACTGCAAAAAGCTTCTAAACAATCCTCGTTCATCATCCGCTCGGTGGTGTTGTTCACAGGGAGAACATTGTCGACTGTTGTTACGCTCCCTCGTTGGTGAGTACAAAGGTCTCCACGGTCTCATTTCCATTGTTAATATTCTCGACGACATTCTCAAATCTTGTCGCTATAAAACAAGGGTTAATTAAGGAAATCAATATATCACATAATATCCTTATATACTTGACTAAAAAAAAAATAAGCTTAGGTAGGACACACAACTGGCGAAGGATTTACTCGCCTCCCCTCCTAGTTCTATTCCCCGATCTCCGCCAGAGATCATATCCCTAAGCTCGATACCAACCGTGACACCCCAAAATAGGTATACATCACTCTATTCGAGTTGTCAATACATGGTATGCGAAACAACTACAACTTTATTATTACAACAAGAAAAGCTGTGAGTTTGAATACAAATATTATCTTCTGATAATATCTATACTCAAATAAATCCTCATCACATTTATTGATACATTATTTTACAAAATGGTGAGGACTACTAAACAATCCTTTCTAAAACCTTCATTCCATACCCCCACTCGTACTCGCTATATTCTCACCTCCCGAGAAGAAAAATGGAACAAAGAGGAAAAGGGTGAGCTCAATTAGCCCAAAGAAAGAATATTATGACTAAGATAATATACAACAAATTACCGTTAGTCTTCAACAGGAAAAATCTAATAGAATACAATAGACAACAAATTTTAAATCAATATTCGCAATGAAATAATAATTCATTAGAAGAGTTAAGTAGAGAATGCAAACTACTATCTTCTATGTATGAATTTAAAAGTTCATCGCTCATCTTTTATCCTGTAACATCAATCAATATACATCCGAATCAAATATTCATCTTTGCACTGAGGCCAAAGATATTCATCGATTAATCATGTTCATCTAAACACTGTTCATCTTTGCACTACGACCAAAAGATATTCTTCGAAATCATTCATCTTTGCACTACTGAAAGCCAAAGATATTCAATAATATCATCATTTAAGACGAGGATGATGAAAAATATTTTAAAGAAACGAATCCAAAGAAACAAAGACAAGGATTAAGGATTAAGGATTCGTACTTTGTTTTATCCATGTTCAAAAATACCTCAAAAATAATCATAGTGGTGTAAAATTCAAGAATGATCAAAACATGGATACAATCAAAGCTAGTATCCGTAATAGATATTTTGGATAAAAAAGAAATTTTATTTTTCAAAGAATAATAGTCATAGTATCGTGAATAGTAACTCGACACCAAAAGATAGAAATTTCCCAAAAAAACATCTTCACGCTTTCATAATGAATAGTACTAAATGTAATAAGAACTCGTGAATAAACTCTCATGAATAAGAACTCATGAATAAGTAACCCCACATGAAAAAGTTCCAAATTTGATAAAAAGTTTCAACTAATATTTCAAAGATAATGATATTGAAGAAATAATATCATTTGAGAAGAAAATAACATCCCTTACCTCGAAAGATTAGTACTTACTAGTTGGAATAAAGGGTATAGTCTTTGAAGGAACTTGCACCGCCTAACAATACTCAAAGTATACTCAAAATACTCACAAGAATACGCTCGATAATATAGAGAGAAAAACTTCGCTTTTGGTGTGATTTTCAATTCTAACCTAAGCACCTATTTATAGGAAAATGCTTTATGAAACAATGAAGCGAAAATTTAATATAATATTATTATTTATAATAAAATTTCCTACGCCAACCTTCCAAGAACTGAATTCAGCTCATTTAACCCACATGTGTAACACACCATAATGAAAAAAAACGTTTTTCTAATTTTAAATATTTTAAACTTCCAAAATCAATTATTTAAGAGATTCTAACTTCAATAATTCATAATAAATAGCCCTTTCATCGAGAAAATTCGAATCTCTCGAGTTTTTATAGGAAATTCAATTCTCTACAACTTTGCGAGAAGAAAGTTTTTCCAAATTCCAAATAAAATTGACCGAAATCCATAAACGAGGCGATTTTATAAAGTTATAATCAAATTTCGCTAATAAATGGGGTCCACCAACATGTTTAACATGTTTTAAACATTTATTGCAACAAAAATACTCTTCCTCCTCGTATACTCATATATCCCACATTCGTTATAAAAATATCACCATTATTATATTATTAAAATATAATAATATATTTAAATGAATTATTTTATCGTAAAAAGATAAAATTTCAATTTTCAACAATTGTCACATTAAAATTTTTCTCCATCTATATCCACATAAAATCAATATTTTCCTCATCATATGAATCAATAATTAATTATTCACAAATAATATTATGAATCACAATATCGACAACCAGCGGCCCCCGAAAGAGGGGCTTTTCAATAAGAATTTCTTCTTACTAACAATGCAATTAGGTGACCAAACCTCTCCTTAGATGTAACTTTCTAGACATTGCCAATAATGTTATCTAATAATATTATTCAGATAATATGAATTATTGCTTCGATAATAAAAAAATCTTCGTGTAATGACAATTATCAAACAACAAAGAATATAAAATATCAACGCAAAGAATTATTAACTCAATAAAATAATTGAATAAAGAATTATCAGTAACCATTATTGAGTAGTGCCTTCTCACGTAAGAATCAATAATTGGTGCAATACTGCGTAATCTTCTTGTGTTTTAACCACCGGATTATTTTAACAAAGATAACTTGAAATAACCACGCCAGTTATTTTTAAACCACTTATATTTGTCGTTTTCTTCATCCAATCGCTTTTTACATTATGGGGCCCACACATGGTCTGCTATGTGGTCGCATTTAATATTCCCCAAACAATACTGAATATTCCACGACCAAACGAATATTCCCCGACAACAATGAATATTTTATAACCACTTTATTATTTTGAAGTATTTGTGTATTTTACCCTAACTATCCACATTAATCAAATCAACCCTTACTATTTTAAAATAATAAATAGAGAAAATTAAATTTCATTAATAATAAGTTGGGTCTTATAGCTTATTGTATTCCGGTTCTTGTTAAAAATATTATTTCCATTTTATTGTTGAACAATGAAATCTTTGGTATTATAATTAAGAACAATTGTTGTTCTATTTATAATAATAATGTTTTGTATAGAATCTGGAATATTACTTAATAAATTTTGTATACTTGACTTACATGAAAATAATTTTGCATATTGAACAAATTAATATAAGAAAAGGAGATGATCATTCAAAGAGTTGAATGTGTGTATTTGTTTGAATACAAGTATGAATTATTTGAAAGGTTCAAAGAATTGAAGTGAAACAAATTGACAATGTATTAAGATTCTTTGATTAGATCAAGGAATAAATACTTGTGAAATAAGTTTCTAGATCATCTTAAATGGTTTTTTCATAATGGACGCCTCGATACGCAATAATTGATTGATGTATTTGAATGGAAAAATCGTACCTTGTTGGACATAGTGCGGTCCATAATGATTTTATCGATATTTCAATATCCCTCAGGGTCATGTCCTAGAAATGGTCGCATATCTACAAAAAGGTAACCTCAAAATCCTACCAAGACTCCATAAAAGTTATGGATAGGGAGGATTCCTAATCTTAAGTATGTTAAGATAAGGGTTGTCCAACTTATGTGAAAATGTTTCAAAAGATAAGCTTGGGACAAGATTTGACAAGTGTAGATTTGTTGGACATCCTAAAGTAAGTTTAGGGCATGTGTTCTATAATCCTACTTAGCAAAAAGTGTTTGTTACGAAACACGCTGCCTTCTAAGATAAAGGTATTTATCATTGAAAGAGCTAGTGGGAGGATAATAGATCTTGAAGAGTTCAAGAACCACAAAACACTATAAGTCAAATAAGAGGAACTCAGAGATGAACTCTATTGTACCTCACAAATAAATCAAAACTGGAATAGTACCAAAGATACCTAGGAGGTATGGATTCATCATGGATGATGATGATGAGGTACACATCATGTAGAAGATGATGATCCAGATTACATCTGATGAGGTAAGAGTTCTAGTGTGTACAAAAGGGTCGATTGGGAGCGTCGTGAAATTTCTAGTATTATATGTTGATATACAACTGACGGATGAGGAATAACATACCAATGCTACAATCAGTAAAGATAAAGTTGTCTAAACATTCCTCCATGAATGATTTGGGAAGAGTATCATTATTGGGGATGCAAATCTATATAGATAGATTTAAAAGGATGCTCAACTTAACCCAAGGAACGTATATTCATTTGATGCTAAAGTCGTTTAGCATGACAAACTCCAAGAGATGTCTCATGTTGATGAGCTATGGAGTGTATCTCTCTTTATAGTCCCCACAGACTCCTGAAAAGAGAGACCGCATGAGTGACTATCATGTATGCAATGAAATATACAAGACCTAATGTTGATCGGTCATATTCTGGAGAAGATCACTGTAAGACAGTGAAAAACATCTTAAAGTACTTTACTGGCACTAAGGATGTGATCATATTTATGGTGGGTCTAAATTAAAACTAGAGGGCTTAACAGACTCAAGTTTTTCAGACAGACCAAGATGACAGAAAATCCACTTTAAGGTAAAGCGTTATCTTGACAAGTGGTGCAGTGAATTTGAAAGGTTCCAAACAGCAAAGAGTTGCTAGTTTAGTGATAAAGACAAAGTATATAGCTATAAATGAAGCTGCAAGTTGATTGTTTGGATTTAAAGTTCATTACAGAACTAGGAATAGTTCCTAAGTCTCATCTTGGATCTAAACATGTGTTGTGACACTTTTATTTGATTATTAGAATCATTGAAAAGATGGAAATCACTATACAGATAGTGGACCCTCATGAACAACATTACATATCCATTAACTAAAGCTTATCCAATGCGGGATAATCGTCACTTAGAGAAGAAAGGGTATGAAATACCATGGCGATTGGCTTTAGTGCAAGTGGGAGATTGAAAATAGTATGCACACAAGCCAATCATGTTTGATGATAAAGCATATACTTTGTAACAATCTTATTCATTTATTAATAAAAAGTATTAATTTATTAAAGGCTTTTAATTATCTACATGATCTTTGTTTTATGATATGTGATAAACCCATAGTTTTAAGCAATGCTTTTAGAATAATGATGATGATCATTCTAATGAGATCTAAATTCTTAGAAAGCTTAAAACTAAAATAGTTCCCAATCATTGGATTACTAAATTGGGGATTAGTGAATCCGGATAGATTGAACACGTCGTTCTTTTTCTCATTGGATAAGGATGATTGATCTCACGATCATTTGTGTGGAGACACTAAAGCAAGTATGTAGGTGCTTATTAGAGAATAAGTTCAATTGAACGTGGCTCATGCAAAGGAATACCTAATGGAGTTTTACTTGCTGTCAATAGGAATTCTGTAGTGATAGTAGTCTAGTGATCCTTGGACTTGAGATCATCATAGTATCTTGTGTATGATGAGTTATACTTTGACTTATTTCTTAAGACATATCAAAGGGTATGCTTGGGTATAATAAGTTGTACATGGAGATAATGTATGATCAATAAAGAATCTACCACTTTTATTAAAAGAAGAAATGTCCTATGTGATTCGATAAATGACAACCCAAGTAGTCCTTGGCGAAGCGAAATGAAATTAGAAAGGAGTTTCTAATTTGCATTATTTGAGTTGTGCATTTAAGAGTCGAAATACATATAATTAAATAAAATAAGACTTGATGATAATTTCATGTATTATATTTAATTGGGACATTGTATGGTGGAAGGATTGAATTGTCACGGTAACTATTTACTCAAAGGTTCTTTTATGATTAATGTTGAAATCTATATTATCTGGAAAGTCGTTGATGATCGCTAGGGAGGCTTATTCTATTGTAGAATAAATATTATTTATTTAAATAAATTAATTGTTTAATTTATTTATTTAAATAAGATTAGAATTGTTTCTAATTGATTTATTCACAACCTAGGTTTAATATGAAGAACCTAAAGGGTCACACCATAAAAGGAAGAATAATTATTTAAGAAGTTAATGGCATAATCGTAATAATATATTATGTATATTTAATTTAATCTATAGTAATAGAATAAATTAAATAGCTTAATATTTATTATTTAATATTTTAGAAATATTAAATATAAATTAATAAGAGGAGTCTTATTAATATTATTACAATTATTATTATTATTTTAATTTCTAAAAGAGTTTAGGAATTAATTTAATATAAGTACTCTCATTTATTCTTAATTGGATTAGGAAGGAAAATTAGTTAAAGGAGTTTAATTAATTATCTCTAATAAGATTAGGGCCCTTTAATTAAAAGAGTTTAATTAAATAATACCTTATTTTAATAGGGTTACTTGATATCTTTATAAGAGGAGTCTTATATCGATATCGAGACGACGTTATTCCAATGGTTGGAGAAAGACGCTCCTTTTATATAGAGATAGAAAAACTAGGATTTAGCCAACCACCCATCTTCTTGAATTCTTCTTTTTCTTGGTGGATCACCTCTGAGGCCAAACACTTGGGTGGCTAACGTTGATCAAAGGAAGGAACCAAACCCGGTGGATTCAAGTTGAACGCGAAAAGGATTGGAGGTGAACTTGTACCTGAGGAAGGTCGGATCTTCAAGGGTATGTTTCTTATTCATCTTTTTCGTTTAATTAATAATTGTGTTTAAAGGGTGATCCGGGTTTATGGTTTGTAAAATTTTAAAACTCTGATTTTTCACGTTTCCGCTTATTTTTGCAATTTGATTGCGTTCATGAATATTACAAACCTAACAGGTCGCTGTCCTGGTGACTGGGCCTCCTTATCCTCTACTCTTGTTAACTCCCTACAACACGCGCATGTTCCCTCCTCCAACTTGCAAACTTTCATTCCCCCCTTTCAAATCAACGTGCATGCCCACAACTTAACAAGCTTTTATTATTATTATTATTATTATTATTATTATTATTATTATAAAAAATGATTTGTATTTATTGTCAATTAAGTGCATATTTATTAGTGTTAATCTTTTTAAAGAAATGAAATTCTTTATTATTATGAAAAACTATATATATTATTCATAGGTTTCACAATTGTCATTCACCACAAAATTTGTCGCAATAAGATTCTATTATTATTACAAATCTCGGATCAAAATCTCAAATCCGAATCGAATCAAATTCATTCAAATAAGAACTTAAACATTAGTCTAATAGTATCTTCTTAGATCATTTTAGACCCACCACATGCTCACGCAAAATGTCATATATACCAACAAATTTTTCTCATATCTTTCGATGTATGACTGACGTGCTACAAACTCCACTACTTAAATTTCTGACTTACAGTCCATAGATTTTTGTCTCTCTAGACATTGTAGGACAATACGCTCACCACATGTTCACCCAAAAGGTGATGACTAAAGATATTATTGTTAGTAACTTAATTCCTTATATACAGATAAATTTTTCTCATATCTTTCGATGTGTAACTGAGGTGTTACAATCTCCCCCACTTAAATTTTTGACGATACCGTCCACAAATCTTTGTCTCTCTAACCATTGTGGGATAATACATGGTCCAAAAGATCTTTCTCTCTCTAGCCATTGTGGTATAATACCGTATGATTTCGTGTCCTCGTCTCCGAACCTCTCTTCATTGTGGGATAATACCACTAACTTTCGTGTCCGCACCTCTAGTAACCCAATTAGATAACACAACTCGAACTTTCGAGAGTCAACTCTGACATCATATGAAAAAACGATGGAAACTTGGGTCAAATCTAAGTTTGAATTGAATTAAATTCATCTAAATAAAATTTTAAACACTAGTTCGATAATATCTTCTTGAGTCAATTTAACCCACTATAATCCAAAAAGTATTAAAGGTATTATTGTTAATATACAACTTATTAATTCCTTGTATATCGATAATATTTTTTCATATTTTTTAATATCTCACATCTTTTAATATAAAATATTTTTATTTCTTAATATAAATCGTTTGAGAATTTCAAGTAATCATTAATTGCTTAATTTCTAATACAACCCCAAGTATTTTCATATAATTTTGATTCTATTACTATTTTTTGTTCAATAAATAAGACTCTTTTTCTGATACAAGAATAATATAAACAATTAATATTATATTTAATGTTTTATAATCATTTTTATTATTATTTATGCACATGACTTGATATTAAGAAACGGAGAAGCCCAGGAATCACTTTTAATGCAATATTTCTGGATTAGTTTATCCAATCAATCAAAAGCAAAACACCGACCATAGTTTTCCATACTCTGCTATGTTAACAAATACTAGTATATGAAAATAACAAATCTTAATAAAGAAGACGAGTCCAAATCTAAACATAAAAAAGATCACACAATAAAGTATTCTTGAACACGGAGTAAGTTTCTGTCAAGTAAATTGTGCACTCTTCCTCTTAGGAAGACGCATCAATTTCACAGTTCAGCAATTCCTTTTTTTTTTTTATTAAAAAAATAATTCATCAGCTCTAAAACTTCAAAATAAAAAAAATGAAACATGAAAAGTCATTTATAATAAGTTTTAGAAAAGGAGACTCTAATTCTAATACCCACCAAAAAGGAAAACAAGATCCTCATTTTCAGGACTCTCAAGTCTCAAAGACATGGTTTAATCTCACTGCCCAAGTCTTCGGAGTAAAAGGGAAGAGAAAAAACGGAAGTGGTTAGCATGAAGTTCATTTTTGGGTAAGTTGGTCGATAAAAGCCTAACACGCAGATGCTAGATATACATGTCAAAGATTTTATCTGTTAATCAATTAACTTACCAAAAAAAAAAACTTCACGTTAACTCCTGAATCCAAAAAAAACAATGGTATCAAGACAGATGACAACATTCAGCCTGTATAGAGCAAATTGAGCAACAATTATTCCTTAAAAAAGGGACAAAACAATAAAATCAAATCATCACGAAATCTAGGGAATCTCATAAAGATCCGACTTTTGTGGGGCACTCTTAAAAGGTAATTTGGATTATCTTCAAGTGTAATTTCCACCCCAAGATGATCAGTCGTTCTCCAGCCAGCCAACCAGCAATTCATTCATTTAAAGAAAGAAAATGCAAGTTTACACTAATAAAATTTAGTAGCTTATCTAATCACATCAAATCGTAGCACTAAATTACCTTAAATGTTACTAGTATAAAGTCTCACAGATAAGTATCAAATTATTCCCCTTAATCAATGGCTAACTTTAACTTAATAGGTAAATTAAAAGAAGCTTTATTTTTACCATCTATATAATAGTTATATATATTACTAACACACAAAGTAATAATATGTCCAATCACTGTTGAAGCCTTCAATCAAGAAAGTTGGTTGTGATCAGAACAATCAAGGTGTGTAAGTGGTCCATCCAGTAAGGAGAGGAAAAATATCCAAACCTATTTTTGTCTATCAATAATGTCAATCTTGTAAACAGAGAAGGATTTTGAAATCAATTATCTTTTCCTTGGCTTTGGTAAGCTACATCAAGTTTGCTTAACACAGAGTACTGAGTCAATGGCTCAACATGGTCCCAGGCTTATTGTGCCCATAGATGTAAAGAAGAAGCCATGGGAACAAGAACAGCCCCTTCACAACAGGTGGCACCCCGATTTACCGCCGGTTGCAGAGGTAAAAGTTGGGGAGGTTTTCAGGGTTGTGATGGTGGATTTTAGTGGTGGTGGCATTACAAAGGACTACTCAGCCGAAGATATCAAACATGCTGATTTGTCTATTGTGAGTTTCTTCTAATATGTGAGTTTGTTCTAGTATCATTTCAAGTATATGTATTAGATATATTGAAAGAGTAGATGAAGCATGTGGTATTAAAGGGTCACTGATAACTTAATTTTCTGGAGGGCAGGCTAATATGAGAAGAATAACATAATACAACTTGTAGTTTTGCTAATCACTAACCCCTTCATATATCTTGTTGTTAGACTTCAATAAAATACGGCACTTTAAAATAAGTTTTTTTATTTCTTTTTCCTGAATTTAAGAACAAAAGTATCTCCCTCACAGGCTAGGGCAACCAAGTAAGAGTTGTAAGGTTTCATTTCCTATGATCATTCTGCTTGCTGTGGTTTTTGGAAATAGAAAGTCAAGCAACAAGCAGAACCAGAAGGGATTGGGACATAATGGGGAAGAATAGTTTGTAACTTCTAATCGGATTGGAGGTGGATATATACTTTGTCAAGGAATCCCGATAACCCACTTACACATTCCAACACCCAGGGAACCCCCAAATTTTATCATAAATGAATGACCAAATAAAGACCTGCTAATGGAATATAATTCATTTTTTAAAATTTAAAAAAATTGTTGCTATAGGACAGTAGTTCTTCAATACATTTCTCTTGTTCGAGGGACCACTAGAAAAGCTGTCATTTACATTTGCCAGCTACCTAGGTTTTGAAGTCAACAATTAACTTTTTCCGCCATTTTCCCTATAGTCTTGTCTCTAACAGTTCATTGACCTAAAGAAGAAGGCATGGAACAAAAGCCACCTCTGCTTAATCGATGGCATCCTAAATACCATCGGTTCTGCGAGAGGTTAAGATAAGCGAGATGTTCGGGGTAGAGATGGTAGACCGGATCGGAGAGGTGCTATTAAAGATGACAATTCTACAACCGATGTAAAATATGTAGACCTCTCAACTGTAAGTATAATCTTCATGTCATCTAGATATTTGAGATACTTTCTCTGAGTTGCATCCAAAGATCAAAATTCATTCCATAAGAAACTATAATGTCCTAAAAAAAATTTGTATAATCTTATTCTCATCTAGAATACCTCCATGCTTCCTCTATTTATTATTGGAGTCTGCCCTATTTTTTCCTTGTTGGGTCATGATATTTTCTCTCATCGGGCCGGGTAGATCGGGCTTACTCCTTTAATTAATCTATTGGGCCTTTATTATTGAACCATGAAAGTCCTTGAGCCCGCTTATCCTATTATTTCCATTTTGACTTATAAGACCGGCTTGGTCCAAAGGGTTCGATCCTTTGGACATTTTAATATCTATTATTTTGACTTGAATGATGAAAAAGCGATGGCGGTTGACTAGAGAACCCCGCCATGCATTAATGTGGATGGGATTATAACCTACGGCCAGGTAGAAACAACAATGACCAAAAGCGTTGGATAAACTACATGCGATCGGTATAACCCATCGATCATCAAGGGGTGTGTCGGTAGTAGTAGTAGTGGGTGCACGGTAATCCAAAAAGAGAGAGTATGGCTTAGCAAGGAAGTCTTCACAAAGAGGTATGTACACACATTTTTATCATTCATATTTACAGACACACAACGAATTATTATCATCATCTATCTCAATACACATTTTTATCATTCATATTTACAGACACACAACGAATTATTATCATTATCTATCTCAATACACTAGGCATTACATCCTCCATTTTGTTAACCTTGTGAACACGTTCTTCGACTCCCACGCTTTGGCTATCCCGACGAACGGTAAATTCGCCAAGCTTGTGGTGTTTATCGTGTTCTTGTCGGAGATCGAGGCGTCTTATGTGATTGGGACGTGGCAGAAGATCTTGGCGTTAACATTGGCGCTAGAAGGAGGGGGCTTCTGTTCTAGTGTTATTTAAATTTTCAATCACAATTGTTTAACTTACTTCGGAAAATGATGAGGAGTAGAGATGGTACACCGTAAGGCAAAAGCGATGGTACATCGGTTAAATCATCAGCTCGATTTCATAAAAAAGGACCGTCTGGTCCTTCTAAAAGTGCTCACGAAAAGCACGGCCTCTAAACACTGACTTCAGGAGAACTCCGTCCAGAAGATCCACGGTGGAGCCGACGGAAGTTGGTTTTCAACGCCGATAAGGAGCGTGATCCCGATTAGGGCGGTGGAAGGCTCACCGACCGTGACTCACCGTCCGAAGTGGTCAAGAGGATGAGCCGCCAAATTGGCGAGATGGCGAGGCAAGCGGATAAGGCTTTGGAGGTTCTGTTAAAACAAAGGGAAGATATAAATGAACGGATGCTTGATGGGTGAAAGGGGGACGAAAGCATCTAGCCATGTTCGGTCCGAGAGACGGGAGTAGGCATAAGGAGATACCCGGCGGGAGGGTAAGGAGCGGAACATTCTATGATGTGTCTAGGGATCGTTCTCGCAGTAGGAGGAGATCAAGAGCAGAACACCCTTGGCCTCGAAGAAGGCACTGATGGTCGTTGGTTCCCTGCATCGCGACGATGATAGACGAAGAAGCAGGTCAAAAGAAATCGTGCGAAAACCCAAGAAGAGAGTACTGCAGACAACCATTCTCATCGTGAGGATGAAATTATCGTCCGAGTAGATCGAAAGTCCCACAGGGCGATTGGGATCGGCGGGAAGAGGTCGATCCACTCGAAAGCGCCGAATGTCGCTCGGGAAAGGAGATCTCATCGCAACCCGAAGGTGTTGATTTTACGGTAAAGGCGTTGAAAGAACTCCGAAAAGCAGTTAATGAGGTCCAACAGTGAAAGACACTCTGGAAAGAAGGCGTCCCTTTTTCCTCCGATATTCTCGAAGAAGGCGGATATCACCAAAAGTTGCCTCGTGATGAGAGGCTATGATGGGTCCGAAGATCCTTATGACCATAGTCAGGCGTTCGACCGGCTGATGGACTATTATGACTTCACTGATCCTGCCAAGTGTCACACTTTTGTCACGACGTTGAGAAAAGACGCAAGACAGTGGATGGGGACTTTGCCATCGGATTCGATTTCCTCTTGGACCGAGCTTTGTGATAAGTTCCATGCACGTTTTGGAAGCAACCGAGGAAGGGGAAAGCCTACAGGTTCTTTAGCACAGATCCGACAGTTCACCAGTGAATCTTTAGGCCAATATGTGAAGAGGTTTAGGGAAGCGGTTGGTCGGTGTCCGATCTTAATGATCTCAAACCGGGTTTGTTCCGAATGGGCTAGATCTGGTTAAGTCGAAGAAGTTGGTGAAGAAGTTGATGTTTCACCATCCGAAAAGCTGGTAAGCATTTGACAAGGCGTAAGGCTATATTATGTAAGTAGAAGAGGCTATGAATAGTCCGAAAAATCCTTCTTTAAGCCATTAAAGGAGGTAGAGGTTTCAAAGACCAAGTTGATCGAGAGAAGAATGGGGGATCAATCGAGGGTCGGGAAGGTAGTTCAAGAAGTATAATAACTCGTGGCGGCAAGGCGTGATGGTACACTTGTTTACGCTTAGAAGGTTAATAAGGTCTACACCCAATTGAACCTGAAAGAGGTTCGGTAATTTTGGATCAAATCGAAACCAAATTTTCTTTGAGCCACCTCATGATAATTATAGACGGGACATGGCAACCCTCGTAAATATTGTGGTTATCATCAAGTCATTGGCCATAACACTAATGAGTGTTGCAATTTAAAGGATTTCGTGGAGAAGAAGATTAGAGGCTGTCATTGATTCGAGAGATGTGGTAATGAGAAGGACCGCCAGATCGGCAGACTATCACCGTAGTACCATTCGACGATTCAAGCCCCACCCATCCAAAATGCTCCAATACCACCGCCAAGGCAAGTCGTTGATGTAATAACCGTGGGTGCATAGGGAAGTTGGTAGGGAGAAAGAGAAGGGCTTATCTTGATTCTATTATGTCTACGTGATGATCTTTACCACCTCAAGATTGATGAGACCATTCCGAGAACCGTCATATCATTTACGGATGCTGATTATCCTTGGAACCCATCGAGCCGCATGAAGGGCCTTGGTGATCACATCACAAGTGGGCTCGGTGGATGTGAAGCGCATGATGATAGACAATGGGTCTTGGTGGACATTCAGTATGCCCATGCTTATCGGAGGATGCATCTTGACGGGCACAAAAAATGGAGGTCGACAGAGGCTCCTCTATACGGCTTTAAGAACGACCAGTTAGAGTTGCGAGCATTATTGAACTCCTGTTATCTTCTAAGACAACCCCTCGGCAGTAGAGATAATGTGCAAATTCTATGTTGTGCGTGTGGATTCGACTTCTGACGCCATACTTTGGGAAGACCTACGTTGACAACTCTCAGTCAGCAGTGACCTCCATCCCACATTTCAAAATCAAATTCCCCACGGCGCATGGAGTAGGTGAGGTGGTGGGAGACTTAGACCTGGCCCGACGATGTTATCGAAATCTTTGTTATTTCATCCGGAATGGGGTCGATAAGCGTAAAAAGACGATGGCAATTGAGATCGAACCCTTCAATCGAGAGCGACCCTTCGTAACCGTTGGTGATCCCTGCAGGGGGGACGGAGGAGATTGAGTTGGTTATAGGAAAGCCGGACAAGACAGTGAGGATTGGTTCTGGTCTACCAGAACCTCTTCGGACGAACCTTATGGAACTCTTACGCTGCTATGTGGATATTTTTGCATGGGAGCCACAAGACATGCCGGGAGTTAGCCGAAAGGTTGCTGAACATAAATTGGAGATAGATCATTCGAAAAAGCCAGTTCGTCAGAAGAGGTGGATATTTGCTCCAGAGCGGCAGAAGATCATCGATGAAGAGGTTGCAAGCTAAACTAGCTTAGCGACTTCATCTACGAAATTGATTACCCAGAATGGATAGCAAATGTGGTGTTGGTGCAGAAGCAGAATGAAAAATGGCGGGTTTGCATCGACTACACCGATCTCAATAAAGCTTGTCCGAAGGACTTTTATCCTCTGCCCCATATCGATCAGCTCATCGATGCCACTTCGGGGTATGCATTACTAAGCTTTATGGATGCTTTTTCAGGTTATCATCAAATATCCATGTGCAAAGAGGACATTCCAAAGACAACGTTCATTACACACCGTTCGGTGTATGCCTGCCTACAAAAAGATGACTTTTGGCCTCATAAATGCTGGAGCTACCTACCAAAGAATGATGAACTTCATCTTTGACAGGCAGCTGGGGAGGAACATGGAGGTTTATGTAGATGACATGATCGTGAAGAGTATGCAGATTCAGAAGCATTTGGACGACTTGGAGGAATGCTTTCAGACTGTTCGTTATCGTCAATTGAGACTCAATCCGGCCAAATGTACTTTCGGCCTCGGTGCAGGAAAGTTTCTAGGTTATCTGGTTAGTCGAGGGGGCATCGAGGCCAATCCGGAGAAGATCCGAGCCATTCTTGATATGAAGACTCTCGGTCGTTCAAGGACGTCCAAATACCTGTTGGTAGGATCAAGGGCTTTGAGGAGGTTCGTCGCCAAATCTGCGGAGAGATGCCTTCCTTTCTTTGACACATTGAAGGGACCAAGAATGCGAAGACGTTCAGTGGACTTGAGTGTGAAGACGCCTTCCAAGCATAAAGACATATCTGCTTTTCTTCTCCTTTATTAGTAAAGCACCTTGTTGAGACCTTATATTTGTACCTTCAGCAAAGTTCATTTTGGCAGTTGGAGCAGTGTTGGTTTGGGAGATCAGTGGGAAGCGTCCGGTCTCGGGTCCAGATATTTAATAGACAGGGCCTTTCTGATTTGGGCCTTTAATCTCCTTTCATTTCATTTTGTGAGCAATAACCGGGTACATTTCAATTACTTCTTATTATGGATTTTCAGTAAAATATCATGGACTATTTATAGTTTTCTATTAAACATTCTGTTCAACAAAAAACTAGGGGGCAATGTTGGGTCATGATATTTTCTCTCATCGGGCCGGGTAGATCGGGCTTACTCCTTTAATTAATCTATTGGGCCTTTATTATTGAACCATGAAAGTCCTTGAGCCCAGTTATCCTATTATTTCCATTTTGACTTATAAGACCGGGTCGGTCCAGTGGGTCGATCCTTTGGACATTTTAATATCTATTATTTTGACTTGCAATGATGAAAAGCATGACGGTTGACTAGAGAACCTGCCATGCATTAATGTGGATGGGATTATAACCGGCCGGCGGTAGAAACTACCAAAAGCAGTGGATAAATTACATGCAGTCGATAGAACCCATCAGATCAAGGGGGTGTGTCAGGTAGTAGTGGGTGGCACGGTAATCCAGGTAAGGAGAGTATGGCTTAGCAAGGAAGTCTTCACAAAGAGTTATGTACACACATTTTTATCATTCATATTTACAGACACACAACGAATTATTATCATCATCTATCTCAATACACTAGGCATTACATCCTCCATTTTGTTAACCTTGTGAACACGTTTACTGACTCTCACGCCTGAGCTATCCTCCACAGCAGTCAAGCTTGTGGTGTTTATCGTGTTTACTGTGCAGGATCAGGGTGTCTTATGTGATTGGGACGTGGCAGAAGATCTTGACGTTAACATTCCTCATGGGGATTGGTTAGACACTTTTTTCCCTTTTATTGTCAATGACAAAGATGTGTATATACCTTAGTTAAGGTCAAATTGGAGTGCATATAGAGGAATATAGACGGAGACGATGAATAATCAGTAATAAACAAGTGGGTAAATGAGTTATACCACAATTTCTAAGATCAAGCAGAATGTTTAAGATACTTTCTCTTACATCCAAAGATTGAAATTCATTCCCTAAGAAAAAATTAGCCACAGGTAGAGAATAAAGAATTGCTGCATAATCAAACTACCTAATTAATTCATGAGACATGACTTTTGACCTCTAAAACTGGCGAAGGTCCACTATCTCAGTGGTCCAATCAGAGTTGTTGCTGAGGACGGGACTCCGGCTAAGCCAGGTGATCTTTTAGTAGTCGAAATATGCAACTTAGGTCCTCTTCCTGGAGATGAGTGGGGTTTTACAGCAATATTTGACAGAGAAAACGGCGGGGGTTTTCTAACTGACCACTTCCCCTGTGCAACCAAAGCCATTTGGTATTTTGAAGGAATATACACTTACTCTCCTCACATACCAGGTAATTTTCTTCCTAATTCCTTTCTTTTCCTATTCTGCGTTTATGAAACCAGTAAATGTGAATGCTAACCCCCACTATTCTGAAAGAAATCATATGCCTACATTTAAACATACTTGTTTTGCATACTTTTGTAAGCTACTCGGGCACTATCCATGACAGGAGTGCGGTTTCCGGGTTTAACTCACCCTGGAATAATTGGAACTGCACCTTCAGTTGAACTCCTTAATATATGGAATAAGAGGGAAAGAGAGCTTGAAGAAACTGGTCATCAGTCACTGAAATTATGTGAGGTTTTGCATACTCGGCCACTGGCAAACCTACCATCAACAAAAGGATGCCATCTTGGCAAGGTATATATTATTCACTTAACATGCTAGCAATCTCTGCCTATATGGCGAATTACCTTGACCAGTTCTACTATTACATTATGAGACGCAATCTATAAATTTAACTTCCCACTGCCCTGAGGTAGTATTCTAAAGATAATTTTATAAAGACTATGCAGGGGTTTCAACATAACTGTACAGCTTTAAGCATGCTAACAAGTAACATACATGTTGTAACTTGACTTAGTTACTTACTGCATAAAGGGTTACTCTAACAGCACTTGATTTGTAGATTCAAGGAAAAACTCCGGAGTGGGAAAGGATTGCTAAGGAGGCTGCAAGGACAATTCCTGGAAGAGAGAACGGGGGAAATTGTGACATAAAAAATCTTAGCAGGGGTTCAAAGATATACCTTCCTGTATTTGTTGATGGAGCAAACTTTAGCACTGGGGACATGCACTTTTCCCAAGGTGATGGTGAAGTCTCATTCTGCGGAGCGATAGAGATGAGCGGATTTTTAGAGCTCAAGTACATTACATATCTCATCTTACTTATAGCATTTGCATTTGCTTTCAAATTATTGTCCCCCAAAATATTAATTACAGTTCATATATAATTTCTCTTGTATAGTTAGTAATTCAATAATATTACTGAAAAAAGAAGGAAACATCAAAAGATACAATGGAGACATCTATAAATCTCAAAATCAAGAATCCAGATAACAGACTAAGGTTTGGTAGAATTCCCGAATAATTAAGTTAGCTCCATTACTAGATAAGTCAAGCGGTGAGACTAAGAAATCAACTATATTTCCCATCCACTTAAGGTCAATTACATGAATCTTTCTTGGGAAATACTCTTAGTCCGAGGAGCTCTTGATAGGTAACCAAGTTGTCTGAAACCTTAAGAAGAATTCCTCTGAAAGGTCCCAAAATCTTTTGCCTGTCTCAAAAACACAAACAATGGGTACTTCCTGAATCGCAAGGGACCCGAAGTATTTTTCCAAATTGTTCTTCTTTGCATGCCACAGAAGCTCTTTTTCACAAAAAATCTGCCCCCTTGTCAGTATTTTTTTTAAATTTTACATTAACTTATGCTATGATCTTTGAAATTAGTTGAACTACACGTGCATGCAGTTATAACAGCATTCCAATTCTTATTTAGATGTTAAAGCAATTTTATTTGTCTCAGGTGCGAAATCATAAGGGGTGGGATGAAAGAATACTTAACTCCAATGGGACCCACTCCTCTTCATGTAAACCCAATATTCGAAATTGGGCCTGTTGAGCCAAAATTTTCAGAATGGTTGGTATTTGAGGGCATCAGCGTTGATGAGACTGGGAGACAACATTACCTTGACGCCAGTGTGGCTTATAAACGAGCAGTACTCAATGCAATTGACTACCTCTCCAGATTTGGGTACTCCAAAGAACAGGTCGGTCTAAGATCTCTCACAAATCACCACCTATTCATATTGTTAGTCTTAGAAATACACTTGAAGCACACTCATTATATACAAGTAGTGTATCTTGGAGTTTAGATTCAGATTAGTTACTGACTTGAGAAATATGACGGTGGCTATCAGATCTATCTTTTACTGTCATGTTGCCCTTGTGAAGGAAGGATTTCAGGAATAGTTGACTCCCCTAACGCTGTTGCAACTCTTGCTATCCCAACAGCTATATTTGACCAGGTAAGTTTTCAAGCTCCCTATCACAAAATTTATTTTTCTGTATTAAGAAGTATCACCTACCTAAATACATCAGAAAATTCCACTTTACAAGCTTCTATATTCCCATTACCCACTTAGCTTACTGAATTCCCATCTATAACAACCACATCCACAAGAGTACAAAATAAGGAAGATGTAAGAAAAATAGGAGTACATTGTTGGATAAATATGAACAAAATATTGGATTCAACTATCAAATAAAAGAAGGGCAGAAATAAACTTATCGATTTAGAGCGAATAATTTTGAGAAGAGGCGTGCAGTGCACTGTCCCTTAAGTAGAAATTTCGCCCCTCGGAAAACTTTTCTCAGTGCTAAGATCACTGACGAAATCCTACTCCAGGATTCAACGGCTCTTCACCCAACTAATTAGCATTTGAAATAGTTGAATGACCAGGAACAACTTCTAATTTTTCTTTACTCGAACTCAAATATAAGTCGTGTATATATACAATAAAATATATGGAAATTACTGTTTATATATATATATATATATATATATTTATATATATATATATATATATATATATATATATATGTGAATGAGAATGGAATTTTTTTGAGAGCAGCTTCGTTACTATAATATATATATGTATAATGCTAGGCAGAATTGAAGACAAGCTTTATAGAATATGGCAGTAGTGAATAATCCACTAACTCAGCTCAACCTTCTTTATATAGGGAAAAGATAGCAACGGTATACTGCTCAAAAAATTAATGTATAAACGGTAAAAACTTAATATCCCAAAATTAAGCAGCCGTTGGCATATATAAACGGAAAAAATTTAATATCCCAAAATTAAGCATCCGTTTAAAATCTCCATGAATTGATTAATATGTATAAAATATTTAACTATATTTAACTTTGTAATATTTATTTATAAAATACAACAATCCCCACATATTACAAAGTAAAAATAAAATAAATTAAAATGTAAGAAATATAAGAATGCGGTGCGTTAACACTTTGGTGTCTTTTGGACTATGAACCAATGTATAGAGTGAATAGGACTTGATTCACGAGAATTTGGTGAAATAAAAATTTTTATGAACCTTCTTCTTCTTATTATGAATCGGTAATCATATTACTCACTACTGAAACTTTAATTAGAAGTTGTTCTCTGCGATTTGGCACATTTTGGCCTTGCGCCATACACAGAATTCATGAGCGCTCTAGAAAACTGTCTTCTTGTTTTTTAAAGAGGCGGCCTCACCTCTACACTCATATAGGTGTTTCCATCAAATGTGTTCTCTGATTAAACACATCACCCAATAGGACTATGGAAAACATTAAGAGTATATAACTTCGACCTCTAACAACTTTGTAGAATTACACTTTATCCTACACCACAGGGGATGAACTCGAATATTTATAAAATGGATAGTGTCTCGACCAATCGACCCGATGACTTGTTGTTACCCGTATGAACCTACTTCACAGGATTACCATTCATATAGGTTGGGTTACCATCACTTTTTGATTTACGTAATGAGCAGTAGTCCCATCCCCTCGATGTATTGCTCACTAGCCTCTTGCTTGAGTGGCTTTGTCGGAGGATCCATGAGATTTAACTTTGACTAACAAAATTAAGGATATAATCCCGTCACATACATGTATTTGTCTCACGATATTATGTCTTAGGCGTATATACTACTCTTGCCATTATAGCTCTTATTCTTAGCTCTTTATAGCGACTTGGCAATCCTGATGTAGAGACACGAGATGGGCGGTCTCAAATCCACAAAGAATATTTCCCAAAAGATTTACGAGCCACTCTGCTTGAACACGCTTCTCTAAAGCGATAAACTCGAGACTCCATAGTAGAAGCGAGCTATCTGATGTACATTTAGAAGACTTCAGCTGCTCCTCCTCTCCTCAAAGGTAAATATGTAGCCACTCGTGGATTTGATTTCATCTGAATCGGAGATCCGATTGGCATCACTATAGCCCTCGAAAGCTGCGGGATTACCGCAGCGATAATCAAGCCAAATCGAATAGTACCTCGCGAGATACTTGAGTATTCTACATAAAGCGATCCAATGATCCTTATTTGGATTATGAGTGTATCTGCTTGAGTCTATTAAGCTGCATAAGATATATCGGGTCTTGTGCGATTAGTAAGATACATTAAGCGACCTATGATTTGGGCATACTCAGATTGAGATACACTAGGTCCCTCATGTTTTTTTAAATGTAAACAAGAATCATACGGAGTCTTAACAGGATTAACATTATAATGTCCAAATCTCTTAAGCATTTTCTCCACATAATGATCTTGAAAATCATATACCCATTACACACTTTTCTCAAATTAATTAGAGAATAACATTTGCTTCTCCCAGTCTTTCATATCAAATTTAGTGGATAACATATTTTTAGTCTCATATATAACATCAATATTGGTTCCAAAAATAAGCAAGTCATCCACATAAAGACATCTGATAACACCACAATTCTCATTATTAAATTTGGTATATATACATCTATCTCCATCATTTATTATATATCCATTAGAAGTCATCACACTTTATCAAATTTATCATTCCATTGTTTAGGAGCTTGTTTAAGACCATATAAAGATTTGACTAATTTACAAACTTTATGCTCATTGCTGAAATAAATCCCTCGGGTTGGTCCATATAAATCTCCTCTTCTAAATCTCCATTAAAAACGCAGTTTTAACATCCATTTGATGAATTATTAAATTTTTAATAGCGGTTTAGAGCAATTAAAACTCTAATGGATGATGTTCTTGCAACAGATGAATAAGTCTCAAAAAAATCGAGATCTTGCTTTTTTGTTTATAACCTTTAGCAACAAGCTGGCCTTAAATTTATCAATTGATCCATCGGGTTTTAATTTCCTTTTAAAAATCCATTTACAACCAATAGATTTAGAACCGGGAGGAAGGTCCACTAATTCCCAGTGTGATTAGCCATAATAGACTCGATCTCACTATTTATAAACCTTCTCTCCAAAAGAGCATCGGGAGAAGAAACCGCATCTTTAAAAGTTAATGGGTCATTATCTAAGATAAACGTAAAAAAGTTGTCTCCTAGATTAATGGGTTTTCTAGTATGCTTACTCCTCCTTGGTTCAATTTCAGATTCCTCAATTGGAACTATATAAGAGCTCATATGAAGCTCTGCTACTGGTCGATCCACTTTAGATTTCAAAGGAAAAATATTTTCAAAGAAATCAACATTTTTTGACTCAATGATTGTATTATGATCTAATACATCACTTTTAAAACAAAAAAATCTATAAGCGACACTATGTTCGGCATAACCATAAATAAACAATCAACGATTTTAGAATCAATTTTCCATTTTTTAGGGTCAGGTAACATTACCTTAGCAAGACACCCCCACACTTTAAGGTATTTCAAGTTAGGTAAATGATTTTCCCAAAGCTCATAAGGTATTTTTTCCGGTTTTCTTATAAATGATTCTATTTTGCAAGTAATGACGAGAAGAAGAAGAGCTTCCCCCCACAAATTCGGTGGAGCCCCAGAACTTACTAACATAGCATTCATCATTTCTTTTAGTGTTCTATTCTTTCTTTCAGAAACCCCATTAGATTCTGGAGAATAGGGAGGTGTTACCTCATGTATAATTCCTTGTTCTTCTTCAATATTTACTAAGGGGTCCAGTCGTATTCTCCACCTCTATCGGACTGAGTCTTTTAATCTTCTTTTCTAATTTATTTTCAACTTGACCTTATAAACTAGAAATTTATCTTCAGTTTCATTTTTATTTCTAAGAAGGTAAACTTTAGTATATCTAGAATAATCATCTATAAAGGTCACATAATAATTTTTCCAACCTCTAGAAGTATTTCTAGACATATCACCTAAGTCTGAATGAATTAAACAGAGAGGTTCAGATTCTCTAACTAGTACTGGTTTACATGTCTTTTTAGTAGTTTTGGCTTCTACACACACTTGACATTTATTGGTATTTGAAATTTTAACATCTTTTAAAATTCCCAAATTTTTCATTATTTTTATATAAGAATAATTCACATGGCCTAATCTAGCGTGCCAAATATCATCACACTCGACCAGTAAGCAAAAGAAGTACTAGCATTATTATTCATGAGTTCAAGTACATTCAAATGAAATAAGCGAATTAAGATACCCTTTTCCCCTGAACACCCCATTTTTGGTTAATACTACCTTATCGATTCAAACATAACTTTAACCCCAACTTTCCCAAGTATCCCAGCGAATCACGAGATTGTAGCGAATCTCGGGAATATGAAGAACATCGGTAAGAAAAGGATCTTCCCGAAAGTCGATTTTAAATTTACTTTCCCTTTACCCAACACAGTGTGCGAGGCCTCGAATCGCCCATGTATACATGTTCATCTTTTTCCCTCGAGGGAGTGTAAGAGATGAATGCACCACGATTCGCGCTGAAATGTGTTTGGTAGCACGAGAATCCACTACCCATGCCTCTTTATCGATCACCATGTTTCACCTCGGAGACAACCGCCACAATAGTATTATGCGCCTCGGCTAAGTTAGCTCTCGGAGGAACAGGTTTGTTGTTTCCTTTTGAACTTGCATTGAAGCGGCATAATGACTGGCCTTCCACACACAACGAAACAATCACCTTTAGTTTTTGAGGTTTTGGGTTTGAAGCGATTCGGTTTTGCCTTGAATGGGGATTATACTTATGCCCGTGTTTAGGATGTTTGTTGAGCGGGTGGCGAGGTTTGCGATCATCAACCAAATTTGCTTTGGAAGACATCTCTTTGGCTTTGGCGGTTTTATCTAAATTTACATTCTTTTCCTCAATCTGAATATGAACAATTAACTCCTCTAAGGTCATGTCTTTCCTTTTATGTTTCATAGTATTCTTGTAATCTTTCCAAGAATCAGGCAATTTCTCTATAAGGGAGCCAACAATAAAAGGAAGCGGGTAAGTTCATGCCTTCATTATTAAGTTCGGCTACGACAAGATGAAAGGCATGAATTTGAGAAGAGACATCTTTTTCATCGGTCATGTAAAAATTAAGAAAATTCCCAATTGCATACTTTTTAACCCCAGCATCTTCCACAACGTATTTCAAGACTAAAGCATCCCAAATTTCAGCAGCATGTTTATATAGACAATAGATATCAAAAAGTTCATTTGACAAAGAGTTGAGAATGATAGCCTTGCAAATTTTATCAGCAGAAGACCAAGTACTAACAGAAGATTCATATTCTTTCTTTTGTTCATCAGTAGCATAAGAAGGGGGTTCAACTGGTTTTGGTTTGGTTAAGACATGGTCAACTTTAGCAATGTCCATAATCAAAAGTAATTTGGTTTGCCAACGTTTAAAATTTGTTCCATTAAAAGGCTCAACTTTGGTCAAGTCAGGGACATATTTAGTGGCGGTAAGCATATCAGAATCCATAGATTTCTACTTAAGATTGTTGGATAAATATGAACAAAATATAGGATATCAACTATCAAATAAAAGAAGGGCAAAAATAAACTTATCGATTTAGAGCGAATAATTTTGAGCAGAGGCGTGCTGTGCACTGTCCTTAAGTAGAAATTTCGCCCCTCGGAGAACTTTTCTCGGTGCTAAGGTCACTGACGAAATCCTACTCCAGGATTCAACGACTCTTCACCCAACTAACCAGCACTTGAAATAGTTGAATGACCAGAGACAACTTCTAATTTTATACAATAAAATATATGAAAATTACTGTTTATATATATATATATATATAATATATATGTATATATATAATATGTGAATGAGAATGGAATTTTTTTAAGAGAGAGCATCTTCGTTACTATAATATATATATGTATAATGCTAGGCAGAATTGAAGACAAGCTTTATAGAATATGGCAGTAGTGAATAATCCACTAACTCAGCTCAACCTTCTTTATATAGGGAAAAGATAGCAACGGTAACAAAGATGGCAACGGTAACATCTTTACTGCTCAAAATTAATGTATAAACGGTAAAAAACTTAATATCCCAAAATTAAGCAGCCGTTGGCATATATAAACGGAAAAAACTTAATATCCCAAAATTAAGCATCCGTTTAAAATCTCCATGAATTGATTAATATGTATAAAATATTTAACTATGTTTAACTTTGTAATATTTAACATAAAATACAACATACATCTGGCTGAGTATGAATATGCATGAACACCAGGACACATTTCTTAATATGAAGACCTACATCTTCGCATCCATCTTTCTATCATCCAATAAAACCTGTTCAGTTGGACAGTCTGGAAATATTTTTCTTCCATGCCCCCCTTCATTACCTCTCTATTTTCTCTCTTTGTTATATTTCTTCTTCATTCCATCCCCCATAATAGCCAAGCAAATAGGCAAAAAAGTATAAAATAAATAATCAAAGGTTTTGAGAAGAAAAGAAACATATTTTCATATTCTTACTTTCAGAAATTTGATGACACTAATCCAAAATTGTCATCACTTTGCAGAAATGACTCGGTCCACTTAAATATCAATATTATGCAACCAATCATTAAGACCATATATCACTGATACAATCATATCATTTATTAAAAGCTAATGTCATGACAACAGATCTAGACCAAAACATAAAATTACAAAGGACAGAAGCAGACCAGTAAGGCACGAACTGAATAGTTAGACTACATGCGGATACAGTCCAGTATGAATGCCTAAATAGTCAATTCAGAAACAGCAATAGCATGTCAAAAGAGTAGAGAGTTCAAGCTACATGAGTATATGCTGCATCTTCTATTGTTTTTTATAAGCGATTAATTGTTGGCGTGCAGGATGTTCGTCCAAAAGCAAATAAAGTGCCAGTTGGAGCCCGGCTTGTTAGGAACCCAAATATCCCGCAGTGCACTTATGATGGAAAATTGCCAACCACAAAAAATCCTTGCACCACAGGATAACTAGTATGAAGGGAAAAACTAGAAGCAGGTGATACATTGAAGGTCATCTCAAATACCAAGTAGAATATATAGACATCAGACATGAACTTGAGTATAATTTAGGTGATATTATCTCTTGCAGAGAGCCGATTATCTCTAGTAGTCGTCAAAACAGATCATATTAAATTAAAATGTAACAAATCTTAAAAGAACACCATGCTCTTAATATTATATATATATATATATATATATATATATATATAACTATTATAAGGTTAAAATGTTTGTAATGCCCCTTATATATAACACATGCATAAGATGGATTGTCAACTCCCCAGAGTAAGGAAGAAGAAAACTCACCCTATACACAATGACATGTCGGACTCGGACAGATCTTGATCAAGTTACAATGAATTCAAAAACACACAAGAGCTTCAAATATTTATTTAAATATTCTGTCATATTTCTGAAGAGCTAAAAGGTGTTCTACTTGACTCAATTACAAACAGTTTGGATGTAGTCAGCAATCTATTCAGCATGTTGAAACTCTGGAACTGGAAAAGCCTTTTGTCAACCGTTTTCACTATTTACGCCAACTCCTAGTATATATATTGGACAAAACTTTTGTAGCTTAAATGTCTGACTCCATCCACCTTATAACCTTAACAACGGAAAATCCAACAGCCAATTTAACAAGATCAGGAAGTAGTCCTTATATCATCCAAAAAGTGTATTTCCAAAACTTAAAACATATTAGTTCGACTAAAACAAAATAAATATATGAAAAGTTCGACTACAACAAAATATATAAGAATACATTCATTGAAAAATATTTTTCTAGTATTCCTGTAGCCCAAAATCTTCAATCAAATGTTCAAAATCCTATATATATATATATATATATATATATATATATATATATATATTAAAAAATTTGGGAGCCTTACGGGGAGCCGGGACGGTCGAATTCTCTCTCGTCTGCTGCTCAATAACGGCTCTGTCCGTAAACAAGAAATTTTACGAGACATATTATACATCACAATAAAATAGAGTCATGTTATACATGACAATAAAATTGTTGTTGATAAAAAAAGCGATATATGTGAATGCATGAGATAAATAAAATCAAAAAAGGACCCAAATACTATTATTCTATCTCACGTTAATTATAAATTAACTTTACCATGAGATTTGTGGACATATATCATTTTCTTTATTAATAATACTTTTTTCATTCTAAAATTAGAGATAAAATTTGACTTTTGAAACGAAATATTTGGGCTTGAAAAATTGCCCGTTCTCAACTAGGGCCCAATAATCTTCAAGTTTAAAATCTTACATAAGTATGAAATATAATTAGTTAAAATTAAATACATTGATAGCATATATGCGAATAGAGTTAAAACATGACATTATTTAAATAAAGATAATTTTATCTAATACATATACTTTATTAATAATGTCTCGTTATCATAATATCGGTCGTATATATAGTATCGGTACATCGAATTTAAATTCATATAGTATATCATGATACTTTTTGGTAGGAATATTTATTTTTTCTATCCGTTTTATATATAAAAAAAGTCTGGTTTGTAAAGTTAAAATTTCAAAGATGAATAATTTTTCATGTTAACCCCCCCCCCTCTCCCCTCTCCCCTCTCCCCCCCTATCCCTATATGACGAGTTTTAGTTTAGTACAACAGATGCATAGGTTGTTGGGTTAGAGATGAATCACAGAGTAGTAGATATAAAATATCTTAAGAAACTAATAGTAGTATACATGAACAATAAAATCATCATCATAATATCGAACTAACTCTGATACTAGTGTTTTCATATAACATAATAACCTAACATTTGGTGGCAGTACCATCATTCACTGAACAACTTTTGTTTTAAAGGGAAAGGGATCCACTAATGAGAAATACATAAAATTTTGTTCACAAACGTTAGAATTCATTTATACAATAAATTTGTTTAAAAAACTAAATTCATAGGCTTCACTTTCTTTTCTTTTTTTGCTAATTTGACACACACTCACACACTCAAGGATTGATCCCCAACCTCATGGTAAACATGGGTTGGGTCATGGTAAACACACAGACACACCATTAGGTCATACTTTTTACTTTCTCTTTTTTATATTATTACAAGTTTAATATCCAAGATAAAAGGACTTGCCAGATAAACTTTTATATATAGCGAAATTTTAATTGATTTTGAGTCAACTTAGTAGTTCAAATTTGGTGATTTGATAATTCAAAACTTTTTTTTTGTCTTTACTCAATTTTTAATAACAAATGATACTCTCTCTATTTTTTAATATAAGTCATTTTTTGTTCCTTAATATAAGTCGTTTGAGAATTTCAAGTAAGTATTAATTGTTTAGTTTTCAATATTACCCCAAGTAATAAATATATATTTGGTTCTCTCATTATTTTTTGTCCACTAAATAATACTCTTTTTTTCTAATACACGGGCAATATAGACGATTGATATTATATGTAATGCTATACAATTATTTCTTTAATAATTGTACACAACTCTAAAACGACTTCTATTAAGAAACAGATGGTGTGATGCCCCCAAAATCGGTATACATCACCTATTCTGAGTCGCTAAATACATGGTACAAAATTCAAATACAACTTAATTTTACAATAGTCGTGTAAAATACGACTAAACATATGTTGTGAGTTTTAATACAAATATTGTCATCTAGACAATATACAAGCTCAATGGGATCCTCATTACATTTATTATCACACTATTTTATAGAATAGTGAGGACTACTAATGCTATTATCTGGACAATCACTCTGTTCCCGCCCTGCTACGTTCTCATTTCCTGAAGAGAACAATGAAAGCAAAAGGTTGAGCTCAACTAGCCCAGTAAGAAATATTATGATTAAGATAATGCAGAATAAATTATCATTAGCCTTCAACAAAGGTTAAACCGATAAAATATAACAAACATCAATTTTAATCTGCAATGAACAAGCGATCCATTGTAAGAGTCAAGTAGAAAATAAAATCTACTATCTTCTATGATTTAAAAGGTTTTTCATGACTTTTATCACGAGACTCGACAATAAATAATTCACATCATCCCCAAGACTACTACCAAGGATATTCATTAGTATCACAACCACAAATTATCCATGCACCACATCCAATGATATTCGTGTATTCATCAATGGTCATGATCATGCCAACAACTGTCCATCAATGCACTACGGGTCAATGAGGACTTTTTTCACATCATTTGTAACATTACGGTCCATGATTACAATCAATAATCCTCATTCATAATCATATCAAGTCCATCTATGCGCTACTGAGCCACGAGATGACTTTCAACATAATATAAACATGAAGATGATGACAATGATATAAGAATTCAATAAAACAAGTTCAAGAATTAATTTATCCAGAACTAATAATGTCCAAATTATCAACATGATACTTCTTTGTAAAGTAACACTCAAGAATGCTCGTAAGAATATTTTCATGAAAAGATCTTTGGATGAAGCGCAAAATATCGAGGATATTCCACTAATTTCATGGAGTATAAAATCAAAACTTTAACCAACCGAGTATAATAAAGAATAGAATAACAAAAGAAATCACCAAGCATGCGATGAGAATCAAGCATGTATAGGTTATTCCAATGAATAATAAATAATAGAACTAGGTCATCCAGTAAACGCATTGCCGATAGGATATTCTAACAGAATAATAAATAATGGAACCAGTCATGCGTAAACGCATCCGACAAGATATTCAAATGTAATAATAAATAATGAAACCGGTCGTGCGTAAGCACGCATGCAGGGATGTTCCAATGTAATAATAAATAATGGAATAATGTAAGAATTTCACCAAGTATAGGGTATCCTGCATTATACAAGTTATTCCAACGTAATAATAAAGAATAGAATAACAAAAGAATTTCACCAATAGAAAAGAAGGAATACCCTAACGAGTACAACAAATAATATCCCTTACCGTAGTAAAGAAGAGTATTTTGGTGGTAGAGGCGAGGATATACTCAAAGAAAACTTGCACTACGCCAAAAGCTTTCTTAAACTCTAAAAAATACGCTCAAGATTATAGAAGAAGAACTCTCACTATAGTTTCTCTCTCTAGAGTTTCAATTGAATTTGTAAGAAATAATGAAGGAATGAGCTTCTATTTATAGAAGAATGGATCGCATAAGAATTCTAATTCATGAACGGTCCAAATTGATTTTTACTTTAAATGGATTTGGTCCAGATTGGTTTACAATAAAATATAATATATTCTATTTATAATCTAATAAAACGAATAACTTTATAAAAGTATTCTGCTTTATATAAAAAGATTTTACTATATCAAACCACTACGCAGCCTTTAAGCAAATACTATGCATAATAAAATATAATATATTCTAATTATTGTCTAATAAAATGTATAACTTTATAAAAGTATTATGTTTTATATAAAAAGATTTTACTATTAGTCTAATAAAACGAATAACTTTATAAAAGTATTCTATTTTATATACAAAGCTTTTCCGCTTTTATTACATTAATAATACTAATAAAACAAAACTCATCATCATTATTATAATTCACATTATTAATCGACTGTGTCGCTCCTGGAAAGAGGGGCTTTCAATAAGGATTTCTCCCATCATTAGCCAATTAGGTGACAAAACCTCTCGATGTAACTTCTGAGACATCATTAATATTGAAAATAATAATATTAATAACTTTGTCATCTCAATTATTGATTATAAAATATTGACAATAATTGAATCAAATAACATGAGATACTTATCAAAGAATTACTATAATAATAATTGAACAAAACCGAGTGACTTCTCACGTAAGCATCAATAATCAATACCGTACTCTCATCGCGGCAACTACACGTATTCGTACTTTTAACACCGGGTGTTTCAACAGTTAACGGTAAAACTTCTGCCATTATTTTCATAAAGTATTTTTGTCGTTTTCTCAATCCGACAATAATTCCGTTGTTGTAAGACCCCAACTTTTATGAATAAAGAATAATTTTCTCGAAATATATTTTTGAATATTATGGTGTGGATTGGATATAATGTTATAGTTGTGGGTAATATTTACAAATTTTGTAAAGTAAGCAAGTAGTTATATAATATTCGATTGGTCGGGGAATGTGACAGCCCCAAAATAGGTCCAATCCATCCAACCTATTCTGAGTCGCCAAATACATGGTACAGAAAACAACTACAACTTTATTACAACAATTGTCGTACAAAATACAACAACACATATGATGTGAGTTTGGATACAAATATATACCAACTGTGACTCGTGTCCCAACCGTAATGTGACAAATGTCCCATCAGTGGACAGCACCTCACAGTGATACCTACATAAAAGTATAGTCAAAAACTGTTTTAGAAATTAAAATCTTTGGGAAGTGCTCAAGGGAACCTTCATACATGGGAGGCCATGGCTGCAGGTTATGATAGATATCATATGATAGAATTATCTCGGGTGACCCAAGACCCCAAAAGAAAAGAGAAGATTACTATCATCTTCTTTCCAATGGTGAGTCTTCTCTTGACATATAATTATCTCCACTGTCTCTAATTGAGAATTATACTCTAAACAAACACCAAGATTATATAGGTAGTGCTCGTAGATATATTCCGCAAGTGGATGTGCACAACCCTGTCTTATGATGACACGAGGTTGTATGTCTTTAGACATCTTGTATGACAGTGGCAAAACACCCTTCCAACGTTGGGTTCGCCTCACCCTATTGGATTCATCAAATATAACTACTAAATGATGACCACCGTTCTATTCCCCTATTATCCCCCGCTCGACCCAGCTATACTCTTATTACCTGAAAGGAATTGTGAAGCAAAAGGGTGAGCACAACTAGCTCAGTAAAGAATGTCATGATTAAAGATAAATAAATTATCAATAGCCTTCATCGAAGAATAAATCGTAGATTTAGAACATATGGTAGATGATAAAACTTTTCAACCATAGTCATAATGAACGAAAGCAATCCATTAGAAGAGTCAAATAGACCATAAAATCTATTATCTTCTCCATGTTAAAAGTCCACCAACAATGTTTTATCCTCGTAACATCAATCAACAATTTACATCCCACAATCACATGTATAACTCATAATCGTAATTGTAGTTCTAAATTTCTTTTCTCATCCAGACAAAGATAATTTTCATCACCAAACATCAAAGATCATGGTTATACCAAATCACGCTTCATGTTCATAATCATACTAATAAATTTATCTTTGCACTACGGGCCAAAGATATTCATCAACAAGTCATCTTTGCACTACAGGCCAAAGATATTCAACAACAGGTCATCTTTGCATTACGAGCCAAATATATTCATCAACAAATCATCTTTGCACTACAGGCCAAAGATATTCAACAACAAGTCATCTTTGCATTACGAGCCAAAGATATTCATATCTCAAATAAATATATAATCATTTCAAAATCTATATAAACCATAATTATAACCATGTTGATCAATTCACCTTTTCACTTAAGCTAAAAATATTCAATTGTAAATTCAATGGTTATGATCATACCAGTCAACGATTCAACTTTGCAATACTGGCCAAAGATAACCCATAGTCACGATCATACCAATAATCTACCCATCTTTACACTCAAGTGAAAGAGAAATTCAACATCAGGGTTATAAAATGTTATATATGATAATAAAAACAATATGATCAACAATCGCATTTATTTTCAAGAGCAACAATCATAAATCAACGATAATTTGGTCGTAAAAAGAAACCAATTTTATCATGATTAGTACCCGTGAATAGTAACTCGTGAATAGTAACTCGTGAATAAGAACTCGTGAATAAGAACTCGTGAATAGTAACTCGTGAATAGTAACTCATGAATAGTACTCGATTTAAATACATAGTACCGTAGATATCGTAAAAAATGTCATCATATACATAAATAATGTCGATATCGTGAATAGTGCGAGATATCGTGAATAGTGTCAGTATACATAAATAGTAACCCGGACACAAAAAGGTAGAACTTCCACAATAAAATCCATACCAATATTTCGGTATAATGATATTGAAAGTGTGACGCCCCCAAAATAGGTCCATTCCATCCAACCCATTCTGAGTCGCCAAATACATGGTACAAAAAATAACTACAACTTTATTACTACAATTGTCGTACAAATTACAATAACACATATGTTGTGAGTTTTGATGCAAATATATACCAACTGTAACTCTGGACACCAACTTGGATAGCACGTCACAATGGCACCTTACATAAAGGTAAAGTCAATAACTATTTAGGGAGAACCTCCACAGCTAGAGACCACCGTTCTATTCTCCTGTTTCGCTTCTCGCTTTCAAATACACTCTTATTACACGAAAGGAATTGTGAAATGTAAGGGTGAGCACAACTAGCTCAAGATAGAATATTATGACTAAAGATAAATAAATTATCAATAGTCTTCATCAAGAAATAAATCGTAGATTTAGAAACATATGGTAGATGATAAAACTTTTCAACCATAGTTGCATAGCCGAATGAAGCAATCCATTAGAAGAGTCAAATAGACTATAAAGTCTATTATCTTCTCCATGTTAAAAGTCCACCAACAATGTTTTATCTCTGTAACATCAATCAATAATTCTTGTCCACAATCACATGAATAACTCATAATCATAATTGTAGTTCTAAATTCATCTTCTCATCCAGGACGAAGATAATTTTCATCACCTATCTTTACCTGAAACATCAAAGATCATGGTTATACCAAATCATAGTTCCTGTTCATAATCATACTAATAAATTCATCTTTGCACTACGGCCAAAGATATTCATCAACAGTTCATCTTTGCACTACTGGCCAAAGATATTCAACAACATGTCATCTTTGCACTACGGGCCAAAGATATTCATCAACAAGTCATCTTTGCACTACATGCCAAAGATATTCAACAACAGGTCATCTTTGCATTACGAGCCAAAGATATTCATCAAAAATCATTCATCTTTCCACTACAAGCCAAAGATATTCAGCAACATGTCATCTTTGCACTACGGGCCAAAGATATTCAACAACAGGTCATCTTTGCACTACAAGTCAAAGATATTCAACAACAGGTCATCTTTGCACTACGGGCCAAAGATATTAAACAACAGGTCATCTTTGCACTACGGGCCAAAGATATTAATATCTCAAAGAAATATATAATCATTTCAGAATTTATATAAACAATAATTATAACCATGTTGATCAATTCACCTTTGCACTTAAGCTAAATATATTCAATTATAAATTGATGGTCACGATCATACCAGGTCACAATTCAACTTTTCACTATCGGCCAAAGAGAACCCTAGTCATGATCATATCAATAATCTACCCATCTTTACACTCCAAAAAAGAGAATTTCAACATCGGGGTTATAAAATGTTATATATGATAATAAAATCAATATAATCAATACATAGTTTTAATCTCCGAGTAATATTCATAAATCAACTATAATTTGGTTAAAAAAAAACCAATTTTATAGTGAATAAGAACTTCGTGAATAAGAACTCGTGAATAGTAACTAATAGAACTCCCAACCCCAGAATGAAAAAGTTCCAAATTTGATAAAAGTTCAAACCAATATTTCTACATAATGATATTGAAGAAATAATATCATTTATGAAAAAAATAATCTCCCTTACTATCCCTTACCATCTCTTTACCTAAAAAAACCTTGATCGGAATAATAACGAAAATCGAACTTGCACCGTAGTATAGCAACACTCAAGATATCAAAATACTCACAATAATACACTCGATAATATAGAGATAGAAATAGAGAGAAAACTTCAGTTTCTGGTGTGATTTTCAATTCTAACCTAAGCACCTATTTATAGGAAATTGCTTAGAACACCAAAGCAAAAAATTTAATATAATAATATTATTATAAAAATTATTCATGCTCACCTCTTTGACAACTGAATTCAGCATGTTTGCAACACCATTGGAGCCCACCAAATGATAAAAAAAACGTTTTTCTTTTAAAAAATAATAAAAACTTCTAAAAATCAATTATTTCGGAACTTTAGAACTTTAATAATTCATAATAAATAGCCCTTTTATCAGAAAAATCGAATCTTGCAATTATTTATAGGAAATTCAATTCTCTACAACTTTGCAGAAGAAAGTTTTCCAAATTCCAAATGAAAATGGCCCGAAATCCACATACTGACGATTTTACAAGCTATAATCAAATTTCGATCGAAAATGGGTCCACGTACATATTTAACATGTTTTAAACAACTTTTGCAACAAAAATACTCCTCATCCTCATATACTCATATATCCCACATTCATTGTAAAATATCACCATTATTATATTATAATAATATAATAAAATATTATTTTATCGAAAAAGATAAAATATCGATTTTCAACAATTGTCACTTTAAAATTTTCTCCATCTATATCCACATAAAATGAATATTTTCCTTATCATATAAATCAATAATTAATTATTCACAAATAATATTACAGAATCACAATCTCGACAACCAGGTGCCTCAGGAAAGAGGGGCTTTCGATAAAGATTTCTCCATCTTGGCGCAATTAGGTGACCAAACCTCTCCTTAGACGTAACTTTCTAGACATTGCCAATAATGTTATCTAATAATATTATTCAGGATAATATGAATTATTACTTCTATGACGCCCCAAAATTAGGTATACATCACCCATCTTGGGTCGCCAGATATACGTATGTAATTCAAATACAACTTACTAATACAACTGTTATGGTATACAATACGACAAAACATAAATCGTGAGTTTGAATACAAATATTATCTACTAGAGATTATACAAACTCAAAAGGAGTCCTCATTACAATTATTATCACACTATTTCACGTAATAGTGAGAACTACTAATGCTATCCTCTCGGACCATTAATACTTTCTTCCGACTCGTCCCCAAATTATATTCTCATTTCACGAGAGAACAATGGAAAGAAAGGGTGAGCTCAACTAGCCCAATGAGAAATATTATGACTAAAATAATGCGAGAATAAATTATCATTAGTCTCCAACAATGTTAAACCGATAAAATATAATAGACATCAAGTTTAATTGCAAATGAACAAGCAATCCATTAAAAGAGTCAAGTAGAAAATAAAATCTATTATCTTTTATGATTAAAAAAGTTTTCATCATCAAGTATTGTTTGAGACTCGACTTAATAAATATTCCACATCATCGAATCACCCCTCGCACTACGCCGAGGATATTCTTTAGTATCACGACTATAATTATCCATACCTACTGAATCAAAATATTTGTGTATTCATTAATGGTCATGATCATGCCAACAACTCGTCCCATCAATGCACTACGGGCCAATGAGGACTTTTACCACATCATTTGTAACATTACTACCATGAAAGTACACAGAATAATCCCTGGTCATAATCATACCAAGTCCATTTATGCACTACAGGCCACATATGACTTTCAACATAATATAAACATGAGAATGAAGACAATGATATAAGAATTCAATAAAACAAGTTCAAGAATTAATTTGTCCAAGAACTACTAATGTCCAAATTGTCAACATGATACTGCTTTGTAGATTAAAATTCAAGAATGCTCGGAAAAACATTTCCATGAAAAGATACTGGATGAAGCGCAAATATCAAGGATATTCCGCTAATTTCATGGAGTATAGAAGTCAAAACTTTAACCAACCGAGTATAATAAAGAATGGAATAACAAAAGAAATCACCATGCATGCGATTTCGGCATAGACAGTTATTCCAACGTAATAATAATAATAACGGAACCGGTCGCAAAATTTGCCAAGCGGGATGTTCCAACAGAATAATAAAGATTTTAACCAGTCCTGTGTAAAAACACATGCATGTGATGTTCCAATGAATAATAATAAAGATTTAAACCAGTCCCAGTGTAAAACACACGCATGTGGATGTTCCAATGTAATAATAATAAAGACGGAGCCGTGTCCCAGTAAAACACACGAGATGAGGATGTTCCAACAAAATAATAAGAATGTCACCAAGTATAGGTAAATCACAGTATACGAGTTATTCAATGTAATAATAAGCAATGGAATAACAACAGCTCTTCATGGATAAGAAAGAATAACTCCCTTACAGATACAACAAATAATATTCCCTACCGTAAAAAAAACTAGATATAGGAAAAGAAAGGTAGCAGACTTCTTTTTCTTTCTCTCTAAAATTTTCTCTCTCTGGAGTTCGGTGAATTAAGTAAGAAAATAATGAAGGAATGAGCTTATTTTATAGAAAAATGGAATGCATAAGAATTAACTCATGAAACGGTCCAGATTGATTTACTTTAATCTGATTATCATATTTAAAGAAAAATCTTTTAAATAAAATATAATATATTATATTTTATATAAAAAGATTTTTACTATCTTGAACTATATAAACACTATGCAAGCACTATGCATAATAAAATATAATATATTCTAATTATTGTCTAATAAAATGATAACTTTATAAATATATTTATATATAAAAATTTCCCATACCCTACGACACGCTTTCAGATATAATTGGATTAGCAAACTCTAGCTTTTAATTTATCTTTGAGTTCATCATTTTTGTCAAAGATCAAAAATTTCAACTAAGGTCCACCCTTTTGAAAACTAAGTATGCCTTTTTTCTTTATATGAATATAATAGGAAGTCATCATTATTATCTACATATATACTCCAGCTTCCCAAAAGTCAATCTCATAATTTCGCCAAAAAAAAAATTGAGTGATATATACTTTATTCCTTCTTAACCATTCCTGCAATATTTGTTTATATATATATATATATATATATATATATATATATATATATATATAATATAATACATATATTTATAAACCCACCCCACCTCGAGACTCCTAATTAAATATATATATATATATAACAAAATTGAGTGACTTATCACATAAGCATCAATAATCAATACCGGTGTCTACTACGCAACTAATGCAGCAGATTACTTTTACTTTTACTACCGAGTAGTTCAACAAGATAACGGTAAAACTTCCGCAGCTTATTTTCATAAAAATATTTTTGTCATTTTCTTAATCCGATGATAATTACATTGTGGGGTCCACCAATGATTGAGTCGTTAGCATTAATATTCCTCGCTAAACCGAATATTCCCAGCCAATCGAATATAATATAACAACTTGCATACTTTGCAGAATTTATAAATATTACCCACAACTATTATATCAATTTCTCTCCATAATATTCAAAAATAATATTTATAAAAAATTCATCTTTATTCAAAAAGTTGGGGTTTTACAGCTTCGATAATGGAAAATACCGTAGTAAGTGACAATTATTAAAACAACGAAGAATATAAAATATCAACGCAAAGAATTATTGAATCAATAAAATATTGAATAAGAATTACTCAGTAACAATTATTGAGTAGTGCTTCTTACATAAGAATCAATAATTGGTGCAATACCGCAAGTTATTCTTGCAACAACAAACGCATATTATCGTATTTAACCACCGGGTATTCCAACAAGATAATTGAGAATAACTACGCCAGTTATTTATAAAAACTCCCTTTTGTCATTTTCTTCATCCGACGCTTATTCTCATTATGGGGCCCACCAATGGTCATTTACTGCCAGTGCATTTAATATTCCCCGACGCGTAAAGAATATTCCACGACCAAACGAATATTCCCTGCGTAAAGAATATTTTATAACCACTTTTTATTTTAAAAAAAATTTCATATATCACCCTTAACTTTAAACTTTTATCAATTTAACCATTTACCGAATAGTAATTATAAGAAAAATTTAATACTTTTATTTCATAAAATTCGGGGTCTTACGTAAAGAATAACATCATTACGAAAAAATATCCCTTACAATCCCTTAAAATCCCTTACTATCCCTTACCTCAAAAGAGAGCAGACTTACATTTGGATATCTGATATGACAATCAAGGAAACTCAGACGATGAATAAAGAACTCACCAAGTATCTAAATACTCATAAAATACATTCGATAATCTAGAGAGAAAAGAGAAAACTTATGAATTACGGTGTGATTTTCAATTCTAACTTAGCCTCCGATAATTCAAAATATCATAATATCATGGTGTGTTATCATGCGAATCTGACGCATATTATCAGATTTTAACCACTCGGTATTCCAACAGGTGTTAATATAATAACTATGCCATATCTATAAAACTCAAACTTGTCATTTTCTTCATCCGACAGTTATCCGTTATGGGGCCCACAAATGGCTGCGCCGTCTTACGAATATTATCCGACAGAAAGAATATTCCACGACCAAACGAATATTCCCCGATAAAATAAATATTTTATAACCATTTGCGTATTTTGAAAATTTTATATATATCACCCTTAACTTTAAACATTTGTCAATTTAACCATTTACTAAATAGAAAAATTGAATACTTTTATTTTATAAAATTCGGGGTCTTACAGGGAATATTCGTTTTAACAGGGAATATTCGTACGACAACACAATCATTGGTGGACCCCACAACGGAAGTATTGTCGTAGTTAGAAAACGACAAAAATATCTTTCTATAAAAATAACTACGGAGGTGTTACAGTTAAAACCGTTGAACTACCCAGTAGTAAAAGTACAAAGAATACGCTGGCGTGGTTGCATAGAGAGACACCAGTATTGATTATTGATGCTTACGTGAGAAGTCACTCGGTTATACTCAATTATTGCTACAAGAATAATTTTCATATCTCTCTCGTATTATTGATTCAATTATTGTTAGTGTATCATCTACATAATATGATATATTATTAAATCAATAATTGAGACGATAAAGTTATTCATATTATTATTTGTAATATCGACAATGTCTGAAGTTACATCGAGAGAGGTTTGGTCACCTAATCAAGCGCATGAATAAGGAGAAATCCTTATCTGAAAGCCCCTCTTTCTGAGGAGCGACACGGTTGTTAAATATTGTGAATTATAATATTAATGATGAATAAGTTTGTGTTGATTAAAGATGAATTTTATAGTTCCATTTTGTTGGACTTATTTGTGTTAGTATAATTGATGTCTGGAGGTTATATTGATCAATTGGGTATTCGGGACACTTTTCATGTCGGAGTACTATTCACGAGTTACTATTCATGAATAACTATTCACGAGTTACTATTCATGAGTTACTATTCATGAGTTACTATTCACGGGGTACTATTCACCCGTAAGATATATTTCTGTTCGGTCCAAATAATCATTTTTTAGTACAATATTATTCCATGAGGAGATGTGCTAATTTTTTAGGCCGTTGGTTGAAGATATAATAAGAATCAATATGTATCACCGGTGGAAAGTATAATAAGAAATCAATATGGATCATTTGGTTTAAAGTTTTAATAAGAAATCAAGATGGACCGTTGCTTTAAGTTTTAATAGTAAACCAATATGGATCGTCTCTCTTTAAAAGTAAATCAATCTGACCGCTTCATGAATTAGTTACTTATTCACCCCATTCTCCTATAAATAGAGGCTCATTCTTTCATTATTTCTTACGAATTCAATTTGAAACTCTGAGAGAGAAACTATAGAGAAAGAAGAAAAGTATTATGCTACTTCACTACTTCAAGATTCGGTTTTTCTAAGGTAGGGAATATTATTTGTTGACTCGTAAGGGGTATTCTTTCTTTCTTATTCATGAAGAGAACTTCATTTATTCCATTTTTTATTATTCTGTTAGAATAACTCGATATGCGGATACCCTATACTTGGTAAAATTCTTCATTATTCCATTCTTATTATTCTCGCTGAATAACTCGCTTTATCTAAGCACCGCATACATGGTGAAATTCTTCTAATATTCTCGTTTTTTATTATTACGCTTCAATATCCTCGTCATGCATGCATTTATGCTTACTTCGGTTCCATTATTTAACATTCTCGTGGAATATCCTCGTCTCAATGCGCTTCGCCGGACCGGGTTCCATTATTTATTATTTCGCTTAATATCCTCGTCTGAAGCGCTCTGCTTCGGACTGGTTCCATTATATATTATTTTGTTGGGAATAACACCGTCTGCATGCGTACTATCGCATGCATGGTGAATCCTTCATTATTCCATTCTTTATTATTCTGCTGGAATAACTCTGTCATGTGGATTACCACACGCATGGTGAATGATCCCGTGTATTCATTCCTTATTAAATTGTGGAAATGATTTGTATCGTGGATTACTGCGCATGGCGGTGAAAATCTATTTGCGCTTTCTTATATTATATTATACTCACTGGTTAAAGCTTTGGCTTCTATACTCCATGAAATTAGTGGAATATCCTCGATATTTGCGCTTCATCCAAAGATCTTTTCATGGAAATATTCTTCCCGAGCATTCTTGAATTTTACCGCACAAAGCGATATTATGTTGACAATTTGGACGTTATTGAGTTCGTGGATAAATTAACTTATAAATCTTTAAAATTTATTCTTGAACTGTTTTATTGAATTGTCATCATCATCATCATGTTTATATTATGTTGAAAGTCATCTTTTGCTTACGTACGTGCATAGATGGACTTGGTATGATTATGACCGTGGATTATTCGGTATAATCACGACCGTAATGTGACGAATGATGTGGTAAAAGTCCTCATTGGCCTGTAGTTCATCAGTGGACAAATGTTGGTATGATTATGGCTGTGGATTATTCGGTATAGTCATGACCATTGATGATTATATGAATATCCTCGGTAGTGGAGCGGGATGATTCGATTTTATTTATTAAGTTTGAGTCTCAAATGATAAAGTTGATAAAAAACTTTTAAATCATAGAAGACGATGAGATTTTATTCTTTACTCGACTCTTCTAATGGATTGCTTATTCTCACTGCGCTTTTTGATCTAAAACTTGTTGTTTAATATATTTTATCGGTTGTTATCTTCGTTGAGGCTATTGATAATTTATTCTGCATTATCTTAGTCACCCTTTATTTCACTGTTCTCTTCAGGAAATAAGAACGTAGCTGGGACTAGTCGGGGTACAGAGTGATGGTCCTAGATGGTGCATTAGTTGTGACGCCCCCAAAATAGGTCCATTCCATCCAACCCATTCTGAGTCGCCAAATACATGGTACAGAAATAACTACAACTTTATTATTACAACATATAAACTGTGAGTTTAAATACAGATATTGCCATCTAGGACAATATCCACACGCAAATAAATCCCCATCATAATTATTGATACATTATTTTACAAAAATGGTGAGGACTACTAAACAACTCTCTCTAGAACCTTCATTCCATACCCCGACTAGTACTTCGCCACATTCTCGCCTCCCGAGAAGAAAAATAGAACAACAAGGAAAAGGGTGAGCTCAACTAGCCCAAAGAAGAATATTTTGACTAAGATAATATACAACAAATTATCGTTAGTCTCCAACAGGAAAAATCTAATAGAATACAATAGACAACCAGTTTTAAATCAATATTCATGAATGAAATAATAATTCATTAGAAGAGTTAAGTAGAGAATGCAAACTACTATCTTCTATATATGAATTTAAAAGTCCATCGTCAATATTTTATCCTCGTAACATCAATCAATATATATCCGAATCAAATATTCATCTTTTCACTACAGTGCAAAGATATTCATCACCGTTGGTCATGTTCATCTAAACACCTATTCATCTTTGCACTACGGCCAAAGATATTAATCGATCGGTCATGTTCATCTCAACACTGCTTCATTTTTTGCACTACGGGCCAAAGATATTCATCAAGAAATCATTTATCTTTTGCACTACGGTGCCAAAGATATTCAAGAATGTAAGACCCCAACTTATTATTAATGAAATTTAATTTTCTATTTTTGAAATAGTAAGGGTTGATTTGATTAATGTGGATAGTTATGGGTAAAATACGCAAATATTTTAAAATAAGCAAGTGGTTATAAAATATTCATTGTTGTTCGTGGGAATATTTGTTTGGTCGTGGAATATTCTTCTTTGTTGGGAAATATTTGTACGACGGCCTATGCATCTTTTGTGGGCCCCATAACGAAAGCGATTGGATGAAGAAAACGACAAATATAAGTTGTTTAAAAATAACTACGTAGTTGTTACCGATTAATCGTTAAAATACTCTATGGTTAAAATACAAGAAGACACCAGTATTGCACCAATTATTGATTCTTACGTAAGAAGGCACTACTCAATAATGGTTACGATAATTACTTTATTCGATTTTTTATTGATTTAATAATTCTGCGTTGATATTTTATATTCATTGTTTCAATAATTGTCATTACACAAGATTTTTCATTATCGAAGCAATAATTCATATTATCCTAATAATATTATTAGATAACATTATTGGCAATGTCTAGAAAGTTCTATCTAAGGAAAGGTTTGGTCACCTAATCAAGCTACCAAAGAGAAGAAATTCTTATTGAAAGCCCTCTTCTCTTGGGAACTACCGGTTGCAAAAGATCGTGATTCTCGTAATATTATTTGTGAATAAATAATTATTGATTTATATGATGAGGAAAATATTGATTTTATGTGGATATAGATGGAGAAATTTTTAAAATGACAATTGTTGAAAATTAATATTTTATCTTTTTCCGATAAAATAATTCATTTAAATATATTATTTTAATAATATAATAATGGTGATATTTTTTACAACGAATGTGGGATATATGAGTATCTGAGGAGGAAGAGTATTTTTGTTGCAATAAATGTTTAAAACATGTTAAACATGCTCAGTGAATCCCCATTTATCGAATTGAAATTTGATTATAACCTTTCTAAAATCGTCTGCTTATGAATTTCGGTCCAATTTTGTTTGGAATTTGGAAAAATTTCTTCCAAAGTTGTAGAAATTGAATTTCCTATAAAAATCGCGAGTTTCAATTTTTCTCTAAAAAGGCTATTTATTGTGAATTATCGAAGTTAGGAGTTCAAATAATTGATTTTTGGAAGTTTTAATTGTTTAAAATAACAAAAACGTTTTTGTGGTTGGTTGGTGGGCACATGTGTTGCAAAATATGCTAAAATCAGAATTTCCAAGTTTGCATGTATGATTTATATAAATTTATTAATATTTTATTAAATTTTACGCTTTGGTGTTCTAAGCAATTTTCTATAAATAGGTGCTTAGGTTAGAATTGAAAATCACACCGTAAATTGAAGTTTTCTCTCTATATTATCGAGCGTATTCTTGTGAGTATTTTGAGTATACTTTGAGTATTGCTATACTGTGCAAGTTCAAGTTATAGCTTATATCCCAAGTTTTTTGGTGGAAAGTACTTATCTTTCGAGGTAAGGGATATTTTTTTTTCAGAATGATATTATTTCTTCAATATCATTATGTTGAAATATTGATCCAAGTTTTATTAAATTTGGAACTTTTGGTGTTCTGAGTTACTATTCACGTATACGGACTATTCACGTATACGACACTATTCACGAATACTGACCTATTCATTGAAAAATGAAATTTCTTCTTTTGTCCAAAATATCTATTCGGATACTAGCTTTGATTGTATCCATGTTTTGATCATTCTTGAATTTTACACCACTATGATTATTTTTGAGGTATTTTTGACATAACAAAGTACTAATCCTTAATCCTTAATCCTTGTCATTTTGTTTCACCGGATTCGCTTTTTAAAATATTTTCATCATCCTCGATCTTAAATGATGATATTATTGAATATCTTTGGCACAGTAGTGCAGATGAATGATTTCGATGAATATCTTTGGCCGTGGTGCAAAGATGAACAGTGTTTAGATGAAGCATGACTAATCGATGAATATCTTTGGCTCAGTAGTGCAAAGATGAATATTTGATTCCGTATATATATTGATTGATGTTACAGGATAAAAGATGACGATGAACTTTTAAATTCATACATGAAGATAGTAGTTTGCATTCTCTACTTAACTCTTCTAATGAATTATTATTTCCGCTACTGAATATTGATTTAAAACTTGTTGTCTTTTGTATTCTATTAGATTTTTTCCCCGTTGAAGACTAATGATGATTTGTTGTATATTATCTTAGTCATAATATTCTTTACCGGGCTAGTTGAGCTCACCCTTTTCCTTTTTGTTTCATTTTTCTTCTCGTGGAGGCGAGAATATAATGAACGCAGTCGGGTATGAAATGAAGGTTCTAGAGAGTTGTTTAGTAGTCCTCACCATTTTTGTAAAATAATGTATCAATAAATGTGATGAGGATTTATTTGAGTATAGATATTGTCTGTAAGATAATATTTGTATTCAAACTCATAATTTTTGTTGTAATAATAAAGTTGTAGTTATTTCGTACCATGTATTGACAACTCGTAATGGGTGATGTATACCTATTTTGGGGGTGTCACAGGTTGGTATCGAGCTTAGGATATGATCTCCATGCGAGATCGGGAATGAACTAGGAGGGAGAGACAGACGAAAATCCTTCGCTAAAGTGTGTCCTACCTAAGCTTATTTGTTAGTTGGTCAAGATATATAGGGATATTATGTGATATATTGATTTCCTTAATTAACCTTTGTTTTATGACGATTTTGAGAATGTCGAATCGAGAATATTAACAATGGAAATGAGACCGTGGAGACGCCTGTACTCACCAACGAGGAGAACGTGCAACAAGTGGCAATGTTCCTCCCCGTGAACAACACCACCGAATGTATGATGAACGAGGGGATGTTTAGAAGCTTTTTGCGGTTCATGCAAAATCGGTAGGGAGACTCGTGTTCAAAATACAGGAGGAAATGATAGCAATTCACGGGTTGTCACAGCCAAGCAGTTCAAAGAGTTGGGACCACCAGAATTTAAGGGAAAGCTAGATCCGATCATGGCGGAAACATGGGTCAAGCAAATTACCAAGATATTCGATGTCTTGGGATGCACGGAGGAACAGAAGGTTCCATTCGCCACCTTTATGTTTAAATGGCGCGAGCGCGGACTCACTGGTGGAGTCTCGTGAAGCGTACCCATTCACCAAGACGGCAAAGATGTCTTGGGAGACGTTTGAAACTATTTAATAACAAATACTTTCCCGAAAGTGTTCATCATATGAAGGAAGTGGAGTTCATCGATTAGAACAAAACAATATGACGGTGTCTCAATGACGAGGCAAAGTTTATAGAGTTATCCAGTTTCACCTCATTTGGTGGAGAATGAGGAATGTATGACGCGGATGTTTCTTAGAGGTTTGAAACCCGATACGTCAAGATCTCATTTCTCATAAATTTTCTCTCTATTCGATGTTGTTAATGTGGCTCAATTATTAGAAGCGAGATAACGAGTATGTTCAACCGAGGGACCATAACCAGAGGATCATACCGTAGAGATAGCGATCAATGTAATAACGATAACCAACAGAGAAAGAAATGAGACGGACAAAAATGGTAACCACTCCGGTGGTAATCATGGCCATGAAAATAGAAGAAGCGAGTCGGAGGAAATTTTAAAAGAGGAGATTTAACAATGACCATGTGAAGACGATGGTCTTAAGAAGAATCGGTTCTAAGGGAGGAGAACGACCACCGGTTATATGCTTATAAATGCGGAAAGAGGGACATATCACCAAAACCGTCCACAACAGCTTCAAGGTATGCTATAATTGTGGAAAGGAAGGACATATCCTCGAGATTGCTTTCAGAATAAAACCTAGTTCAATGGGGATTCGGTGACTCAAAAGATCGTCCCCGTAAAAGTCAAAGTCAACTGTTACGGGAAGAAGCGTTTGTTGTGATCGGTCAAAATACGAGGAACCCAACGAGGTGATCACGGTAAGCTATTTATAAATTCTTGCGAAGTTTATACCTTACTTGATACCCGTCTTACCCATTCATTTATCTCTCCGCCAGGCTCAACGCTTAAACTTGACTCGGGAAATTAGACTTTGACTTTATCTGTGGAAACTCCGTTAGAGAAACTTTCATCACATCCAATCGCTTATAAATCTTGTTTGATTCAAGTTGGCACCATCACCTTACCGTTGACCTTATCTCTTTAAAGATACTTGCTTTTGATGTGATTTTAGTGGATTGATTGGTTAACTACTCATCATGCCAAAATTGATTGTTTTCGTAGGGTTGTTAGTTTACATATTCCTAACCAACTTGACTTTGTTATGCGAATTCAAGCAACTAAACCATTAAAATCAATCACTATCATATCAAATCATAAAGCTATTCGCTTATTGAAAAACGGATGTCAAGCTTTTTAGCCCATGTTATGGATTTGAATAAAGACACGCCAAATTTGAATAATATTCCCGTTGTTATTGACTTTCCTGACGTATTTCTAAAGAACTTCCCGCCTACCCCGTAACGTGAAGTTGAATTCTTTATTGATCTTGAACCCGCATACAAAGCCCATTTCTAAAACCCCATATCGAATGGCTCTATTGAATTTCAGAGTTAAAGGTCCAACTACGAGAATTGTTGGACATCGGTTTCATTCGTCCCCAAGACATCTCCTTGGGTGCTCCTGCTTTATTCGTAAGAAGAAAAGACGGGAGTATCACACTTTATACTATCTCGGAATTGAACCATGTCACCATCAAGAATAGGTATCCTCTACCTCGTATTGATGACTTGTTTGACCAAATTCAAGAGGGCACACTTCTTTTCAAAAATCGATCTTAGCTTACGGATATCATTAAATTGAAGATTAGAACCGAGGATATTCTAAAGATTGCTTCGGAACTCGGTATGGGCATTATGAATTCTTAGTCATGTCTTTCGATCGACTAATGCTCCTCGCGACTTTCGTGGATATGAAGAATCGAGTATTCAAGGAATATTTGGATCGGTTTGTTGTTGTCTTTATCATGAGATCCTCATATATTCCAAAAGTCGTGAAGATCATGAGCACACCATTTAAATTCGGTACTCCAAAGGCTTTGTGAAAACAAACTATATGCCAAATTGAAGAAATGCGAGTTTGGCTTGAGGAAGTAGCATTTCTTGGGCACGTGGTGTCAAAACATGGAGTATCCGTGAACCCGGCCAAGATTGAAGCAATACAAAGTTGGGAGCAATGAAGTCGGTGCGGATCAAGACGTAGCTTTCGGGTCTACCGGTTATTATCGGAGATTCGTGGAAGGATTTTCTCGAATCGCTACTCCATTAACTCAATTTAACTCGGAAGGATACAAAATTCGTTTGGAGCGAAGAATGCGAGAAGAGTTTCCAAGAGCTAAGAGGAGACTTATTTCTAAGCATTTGTTCTAACAATACCATCTAGTTCGGATGGATTTGTTATCTCAAATGATGCTTGAGCAAAGGGTTGGGATGTGTTCTCATGCAACGTAGGAAAGTCATAGCCTATGCCTCATGACAACTTAAAGAATATGAGAGGAATTATCCTACTCATGATCTAGAGTTAGTAGCGATGCTTTTCGCGCTAAAGATATGGAGGCACTATCTATATGGGGAGAAAGTGGAGATATATTCGCACCATAAAAGCCTTAAATATTTCTTCACTCAAAAAGAACTCAACATCGGCAAATGACGACGTTGGCTCGAGCTATCGAAAGACTACGACCACACTGATTCAATCTTGCGGCGCCCCCAAAATTAGGTATACGCCACCCATCTTGGGTCGCCACTTACATGGTACATAAATTCAAATACAACTTATTAACCTAACTGCCGTAAATACAATACGACATAAATCGTGAGTTTGAATACATATATTGTCTACTAGATATTATACAAACTCAAAAGGAGTCCTCATTACAACTATTATCACACTATTTCACGTAATAGTGAGGACTACTAATGCTATCCTCCTCGACCATTACTCCGCTCCCCGACTCGTCCCGGCCTATGTTCTCATTTCCTCAAGAGAATAAAGGAAAGAAAGGGTGAGCTCAACTAGCCCAAGAAGAAATATTATGACTAAGATAATGCGAATAAATTATCATTAGCCTTCAACAATGTTTAAACCGATAAAATATAATAGACAAACCGGTTTAATCTGCAATGAATATGCAATCCATTAAAAGAGTCAAGTAGAGAATAAAATCTACTATCTTTTAGGTTTTAAAAGGTTTTCATCAATTTTTTTATCACCGAGACTCAAACAATAAATAAACCACCACATCTAATCATCCTCGTACTACTGGCCAAGGATTTTCATCAAATTATCAATGGTCATAACTATACCGAATCACCCCGGTCATAATCTTACCAAAAACTATCCATCACTCGCATTACGGTGCCACGAGGACTTTTATCACATCATTTATAACAAGCCATGATTATACTGAATGATCCCTCGATCATAATCATACTAAGTTCATCTACGCATCGTAAGCCAAAGATAACATAATATATCATGAGGATGATGACAATGACATAATAATTCAATAAAACAAGTTCAAGAATTATTTTATCCGAGAATTAATAACGCATAAATTATCAACAAGATCTTTGCTTTTGTGAGTAAAATTCAAGAATGATCGGAAGAATATTTCCATGAAAAGATATCTTTGGATGAAACGCAAATATCAAGGATATTCTACTAATTTCATGGAGTATAAAGTCAAAGTTTTAACCAACCGGGTATAATAAAGAATGGAATAACAAAGGAAATCACCACGCATGCAGATTGCAGATGTATAGGCGAGTTATTCCAATGTAATAATAATAACGGAACTGTGTCGTGAAATTCACACCGAGCGGATGTTCCAATGTAATAATAAAGATGGAACCAGGATCCCAGTAAAACACACAAATAGGATATTCCAACGTAATGATAAAGATTTTAACCAGTCCTGTAAAACACACGCATGTGATGTTCCAACAGAATAATAATAAAAAAGCGGAACCAGTCCTGGTGTAAAACACACGCATGTGATGTTCCAATGTATAATAGAAGAATGTCACCAAGTATAGGGTAAACCACGATATCAGATTATGTATAGGGTATGTCACATATCTGAGTTATTCCAACGTAATAATAAAGAATGGAATAATGTAAGAAGATCACCAAGTATAGGGATTCAGCAGATCACGAGTTATTCCAATGAATAAATAAGGATGGAATAACATAAGGATTTCACCAAGTATAGGGTATCGCCGCATATACAAGGTTATGTATAGGGTATACCACTTTTTACAAAGTTATTCCAATGTATAATAATAATGAATGGAATAACAGAGGTTCTCTTCATGAATACAAATCGAATAATATCCTTTACTTAGTACAAATAAATAATACCCACTACCGTAAAAGACACCGGATATCAAAGTAGTGAAGTACCGTAATCTCTTCTTCTTTCTCTCTATAGATTTTCTCTATAGCTTCTCTCTATAATTTCTCTGTCTGTAGAGTTTCAAAGAATTAAGTAAAAATAATGAAGGAATGAGCTTCATTTATAGGAAAATAGAATGCATAAGAATTCAATCCATGAACTATCAGATTGATTTACTTTAATCGACGGTCCATATTTAAAGAAAAATCTTTTAAATAAAATATAATATATTCTATTTATATAAAAACATTTTTACTACGCAAACACTATGCAATACTATGCAAAACACTATGCAAAACACTATGCATAATAAAATATAATATATTCTATTTATAGAATAACTTTAATAAAGTATTCTATTTTATATAAAAGATGTTTCGCTTTTATTACGTTAATAATACGAATAAAACAAAACGTCATTATCGCTATAATAATTCATATTATTAATCGACAATAATGGAATCAAACCGAGTGACTTCTCACATAAGCATCAATAATCAATACCGGTGTATTTCTACTATGCAACCACACGTATTATCGTACTTTTACTACTCGAGTAGTTCAACAATAACCACTAGTAAAACTTCCGCCGTTATTTCAATAAAATATTTTTGTCGTTTTCTCAATCCGAATAATAATTTCATTATATGGGGTCCACCAATGATTGAGCCGTTGTCATTTAATATTCCTCGCTAAACCAAGAATATTCCCCACCAATCGAATATAATATAACCACTTGCATACTTTGCAAAATTTATAAATACTACCCACAACTATAATATTATCTTAAATTCACACCATAATATTAAAAAAATTATTTCAACAAAATTTAAATCTTTATTGATAAAATCGGGGTCTCACAAATACCATCCCGAAAAGCGAACGCGTAGTAGTCGACGCGTTGAGTAGAAAGATCATATGTGGGAATGAGTGCGATGATATCAAGTATACGACAGAGCCAACTTTAATAGAAAAGTTAAGGTCGCTTTCGCCACCAAACCGGTGATGCGTATGAAGAAGAAAGTACGAGAAGGAGCTATTCCTAAGCGAGAATTGATGAAGAAGGAATACTTGAGTCCACTCTAGACTTTGTGTTCCTAACGACTCGATTTGAAGTACAAGATTATGATGGAGGCACACAATACACCATTTGCAATCCATCTCGGAAGTACTAAAATGTATCGTGATCTTCGACATACATTTTGGTGGAACAATATGAAGAGAGAGATTGCAAAGTTTATCTCAATGTGTTTAACTTGTCAACGTGTAAAGGCGAGACATCTGGTACCTAAGGGTCCGTTGCAACCACTCGAGATTCTCGAAATGGAAGTGGGAACACATTACCATGGATTTCAATTACGGGTCTTCCTACGGTTTCTCGTGGCATCAATGCTATTTGGGTTATTGTTGATAGATTAACCAAGTCTCGCTTTCATTTCTTGCCGTCACGGAGACTTATTCCTCGAACGTCTTCTTTGCTAGATATATATAAATGAGATTGTGAGGTTGCAGATGGCATGCCAAGATCCATAGTTTTGGATCGTGACCCAAGATTCACTTCAAGATTTTGGGTTAGCTTGCAAAAAGCTATGGGCACGGATTTACGATTCTGGCCGCATACCATCCTCAAACGGACGGACAATCGAGAGGACTATTCAAACTCTTGAAGATTTATTAAGACTCGTGTCCTGAGACTTCAAGGCGGTTAGGATAAGTATTTACCATTGGTGGAATTCTCCTACAACAACAATTATCGTGCAAGTATAGGTGTGGCTCCATTTGAAGCATTATATGGACGAAAAGTGTCGCTTTCTCCGAGTATGTTGGGGACGAGGTGGGTGAAGAAACATTGTTGGGACCCGAGTTGGTACGTATGATCACGGAAAAGATCCAAATGATTCGACAACGTATACAAACGGCACAAGATCGACAAAAGAGTTATCGGATCTTCATCGAAAGGGACGGGAATTTAGTGTGAGGGGATTATGTATTGTTGCGAGTTGCTCCATGGAAGGGAGTTACAAGATTTGGGAAGAGAGGAAAGCTCAATCCACGATTTATCGGTCCATTTCAAATTCTTGACCGAGTATGAAATGTAGCCTATAGACTTGTGTTACCTCCGAGTATGTCTCGTGTTCATAATGTGTTTCACATATCCGTATTTCAAATATGTGAAAGACCCGAACCATGTTATTGAAGTTAGAACCCATTTGATATCCAAGACTTAACGTGTGAGGAGGTACCTATCAAGATCTTGGATAGGAAGGAAGCATGTCCCACGCCAAGAAAGGTCATACCACAAGTTAAAGTTTTGTGGAAGAATCATGCTTATAGAGGAAATGACACGGGAGTTAAAACGAAATGAAAGCGAGGTATCCTCACCTTTTGAAACACCGTGTACGTCGTTAATTTCGAGGACAAAATTTCATAAGGAGGGAGGTTGTAAAGACCCCAACTTATTATTAATGAAATTTAATTTTCTATTTTGAAATAAGTAAGGTTGATTTGATTAATGTGGATAGTTATGGGTAAAATACGCAAATATTTTAAAATAAGCAAGTGGTTATAAAATATTCATTGTTGTCGGGAATATTTGTTTGGTCGTGGAATATTCTTCATTGTTGGGAATATTCGCATTACGATGACGCAGCTTTTATGGGCCCCATAACTAAAAAGCGATTGGATGAAGAAAACGATAAATATAAGTTGTTTAAAAATAACTTGGCGTAGTTATTACTGTTAATCTTGTTAAAATACTTAATTGGTTAAAACACAAGAATATTACCAGTATTGCACCAATTATTGATTCTTACGTAAGAAGGCACTACTCAATAATGGTTACAGAATTCTTATCGCTTGATGATTTTATTGATTTAATAATTCTTTGCGTTGATATTTTATATTGTTGTTGTTTCAATAATTGTCATTACACGGTATTTTTCATTATCGAAGCAATAATTTATATTATCCTAATAATATTATTAGATAACATTATTGGCAATGTCTAGAAAGTTCTGCCTAAGGAGAGGTTTGGTCACCTAATTGCTTGTATAAGTAAGAAGAAATTCTTATTGAAAGCCCTCTTTCCTTGAAACTAGCTTCATTCACAAGATCTTTGTGATTCTGTAATATTATTTGTGAATAATTAATTATTGATTTATATGATGAGGAAAATATTAATTTTATGTGGATATAGATGGAGAAAATTTTTAAATGACAATTGTTGAAAATTAATATTTTATCTTTTTTGATAAAATAATTCATTTAAATATATTATTTTAATAATATAATAATGGTGATATTTTTACAAATCTAATGTGGGATATATGAGTATACGAGGAGGAAGAGTATTTTTGTTGCAATAAATGTTTAAAACATGTTAAACATGCTCAGAGACCCCATTTATTAATTGAAATTTGATTATAACTTTAAAAATCGCTTCTGCTTGTGGATTTTGGTCAATTTTGTTTGGAATTTGGAAAAACTTTCTTTTGCAAAGTTGTAGAGAATTGAATTTTCTATAAAAAGTCATGAGTTTCAATTTTCTGACTAAAGGGCTATTTATTGTGAATTATTGAAGTTCCGGAGTTCTGAAATAATTGATTTTTGGAAGTTTTAATTGTTTAAAATAACAAAAACATTTTTGTGGTTGGTTGGTGGGCACATGTGTTGCAAAATATGCTGAAATCAGAATTTCCAAGTTTGCGTATGATTTATATAAATTTATTAATATTTTATTAAATTTTCTGCTTTGGTGTTCTAAGCAATTTTCTATAAATAGGTGCTTGGTTAGAATTGAAATCACACCGTAAATCAAGTTTTCTCTCTATATTATCGGCGTATTCTTGTGAGTATTTTGAGTATACTTTGAGTATTGCTATACTGATGCAAGTTCAAGTTATAGCCTTTATATCCGGTGTTTCAAATTAAAAGTACTTATCTTTTCGAGGTAAGGGATATTTTTTTTTTCGTAATGATATTATTTCTTCAATATCATTATCTTTGAAATATCGATCTCAAGTTTTTATCAAATTTGGAACTTTTTGTCGAGTTACTATTCACGTATACTGATCTTATTCACGTGATACGACACTATTCACTTAATACTGACCACTATTCATCGAAAAATGAAATTTCTTCTTTTTTGTCCAAAATATCTATTCTGGATACTAGCTTTGATTGTATCCATGTTTTGATCATTCTTGAATTTTACACCACTATGATTATTTTTGAGGTATTTTTGGACATAACAAAAGTACGAATCCTTAATCCTTAATCCTTGTCATTTTGTTTCACCGGATTCGCTTTTTAAAATATTTTCATCATCCTTTGTCTTAAATGATGATATTATTGAATATCTTTGGCCCAGTAGTGCAAAGATGAATGATTTCGATGAATATCTTTGGCGTAGTGAAAAGATGATATTTGATTCCTTATGATATATATTGATGTTTCTACAGGATAAAGATGACGATGAACTTTAAATTCATACATGTAAAGATAGTAGTTTGCATTCTCTACTTAACTCTTCTAATGAATTATTATTTCGCTATTCATAATATTGATTTAAAACTTGTTGTCCTATTGTATTCTATTAGATTTTTCCCTCGTTGAAGACTAATGATAATTTGTTGATATTATCTTAGTCATAATATTCTTTACCTGCTAGTCGAGCTCACCCTTTTCTTTTTGTTTCATTTTTCTTCTCGAGAGGCGAGAATATAGCGAGTACGCAGCTCGAGAATGGAATGAAGGTTCTAGAGAGAGTTGTTTAGTAGTCCTCACCATTTTTGTAAAATAATGTATCAATAAATGTGATGAGGATTTATTTGAGTATAGATATTATTTAGAAGATAATATTTGTATTCAAACTCATAATTTTATCTTGTTGTAATAATAAAGTTGTAGTTATTTCGTACTCACGAATATTGTTAACTCGAGAATGGGTGATGTATACCTATTTTGGGGCTACACAAGTAATATCATCATTTAGGACCGAGGATGATGAAAATATTTTAAAGAAACGAATCCAAGTGAAACAAAAGAACAATATTAAGGATTCAGTATTTTAAACAATCCAAGTTCAAAAATACTTCATAAGTAATCGTGGAGTAAAATTCAAGAATGATCAAAACATGGATACAATCAAAGCTAGTATCCGTAATAGATATTTTGGACAAAAGAAGAAATTTCATTTTTCTATGAATAAAGTCTCAGTATTCGTGAATAGTCTCAGTATCGTGAATAATTAGTGTCGATCGTGAATAGTAACTCGACACACCAAAAGATAGAAATTTTACAAAAAAAACATCATCACGCTTCGCGTGAATAGTACTGCGTGAATAAGAACTCGTGAATAAGAACTCATGAATAAGAACTCATAAATAGAACTCATGAATAAGTAACCCCGACATGAAAAAAGTTTCAAATTTGATAAAACTTCCAACCAATATTTCTAAGATAATGATATCAAGAAATATGATCATTTTCGAATAAAATAACATCCCTTACCTCGAAAGACAAGATTTCTTAAGTGGAAACACCCTGATATAAAGCTATGACTTGAACTCAGACCGTATATAGCAATACTCAAAGTATACTCAAAATACTCACAAGAATACGCGATAATATAGAGAGAAAACTTCAGCTTACGGTGTGATTTTCAATTCTAACCCAAGACCCTATTTATAGGAAAATGCTTAGAACACCAAAGTAGAAAATTTAATATAATAATATTATTATTATTTCCACAACTTCCTACGCACCAAGAATCTGAATTCAGCTATTAAAACACATGCAAGAACCACACTCAAATCACCAAAAACGTTTTTCATATAAAAAATATTTTAAACTTCAAAAATTAATTATTTTGGAGCTTCTAACTTCAATAATTCATAATAAATAGCCCTTTTATCGTAAAAATTTCAATCTCAGTTTTATAGGAAATTCAATTCTCTACAACTTTGCAGAAGAAAGTTTTTTCAAATTCCAAATAGAAATTGACCAAAATCCATAAACGGACGATTTTACATGCTATAATCAAATTTCGGTCAATAATTGTGTCCACCAACACACAAAATATGTGTTAAACATTTAATGCCACAAAAATACTCTTCCTCCTCATATACTCATATATCCCACATTCATTATAAAAATATCACAGTTAATATATTATTAAAATAATATATTTAAATGAATTATTTTATCGTAAAAGATAAAATATTAATTTTCAACAATTGTCACATTAAAATTTTCTCCATCTATATCCACATAAAATTAATATTTTCCTCATCATATAAATCAATAATTAATTATTCACAATTAATATTATGAATCACATTCTCGCAACCAGTGCCGCTCCTGGAAAGAGAGGGCTTTCCAATAAGGATTTCTCCTTACTTGGCGTGCAATTAGGTGACCAAACCTCTCCTTGTATGTAACTTTCTAGACATTGCCAATAATGTTATCCAATAATATTATTCGGGATAATATGAATTATTGCTCGATAATGGAAAATCTTGTAATGACAATTTATTGAAACAACAATAATATAAAATATCAATCAAAGAATTATTGAATCAATAAAATAAAATATCGAATAAGAATTATCGTAATAATTATCGAGTAAGGTGTCTTCACGTAAGAATCAATAATTGGTGCAATACCGCGTCTTCTTGCTCAACAACGCGTATTAGTGTGTTTTAATCACCGGGTATTCCAACAAAGATAATTGTGAATAACTACGCCTGCTATTTATAAACAACTTATATTTGTCGCTTTCTTCATCCAATCGCTTTTCAGTTATGGGGCCCATAAAAGATCAAGGCCGTAAATACGAATATTCCCAAGCGATTCTAATATTCCACGACCAAACGAATATTCCCTACAATAATGAATATTTTATAACCACTTGCTTATTCAAAATATTTGCATATTTTACCCATAACTATCCACATTAATCAAATCAACCCTTACTATTTCAAAATAATAAATAGAGGAAAATAAATTTCATTTATTAATAATTTGGGGTCTTACATTAGTAGTCCTCACTATTCTGTGAAATAGTGTGATAATAAATGTAATGAGGACTCCATTGAGTGTAGATATTGTCTAGATGACAATATTTATATTAAAACTCACAGCCTATGTTTTATCGTATTTCACACAACTGTTGTATAATTAAGTTATATTTGTATTCAGTACCTTGTATCTGGCGACTCAAGATGAGTGATGTATACCTGTTTTGGGGGCGTCACAGTTGTGGGGTCTACGAATATTCCCCGACCAATTGAATATTATATAACAACTTGCGTACTTTGCAAAATTTATAAATATTACTCACAACTATAACATTATATCAAATTCATTCCATAATATTCAAAAATAATATTTATAAAAAAATTAATCTTTATTCATAAAAGTTGAGGTCTTACAGATGGAGTACATTGTGTTTTTAATAGTAATAAATGCGTACTAAAATTTTGTGAAAAAACACAACTTTAGAACTTTTGAGTTAACTTTTGGAAATATCAAAATTTATTACTAAGAAGACATGAAAATCACAAAAAAATGAGAAAAAAAGTCTTTTGAGCTACCGAGTAATCAAAATTGAAGTAATTAAAATGATTTCGTACTCACTTTGTTATATTAGTATTGGTATAAATAGATTTGCATACAAATTTTGTGGCTGAATGACCCTTCAAGTTACCACCCACTTTCAAAGTCGTTCATAAAGTACATTATTCGTTAACTGGGTCCTTCAAGTGACATTTTATGTCAATTATGTTTCTTTTACCTTGTTAATAACCCTAACTCGACCAATCGACCAACCCGAGCCAAATCATTGACCCAACCCAAATTTTAATATTTTAAAATAAACTATTATTTAAAAAATAATAATTATATTTAATATTTATTATTACAAAATAATATAATATTTTTCTAAAAATTTAAAATAAAATATTTTTGTAAATAATTTATAAATATTTATTATATTTAATATTTTAAAAGAACATATATTTTTTAAATAATAATTATTTATATTTATATTTATGAAAGTATAAAATATTTTTTTAAAATAATAATTATATTTATTTAAAAAATATTTTATTTTAAAATATTAAAATTTGGGGTTGAATTAAACTTGGTCGGGTTGTGTCAAAATTTGGTCAAAATGGGTCGGGTTTGTGTCAAATCGTGTAAAAAGAACAAAATCGACACAAAATGTAACTTCAAGGACTGAATTGACGAAAATTGTATTTTAGGGACGACTTTGAAAGTGAGTTTTAACTTTTAGGGTTACAAGTGTAATTTAGCCGAAAGTCAAAAATAGAATTACTATAAAAAAGATAGAAGAATATTAAAAGAATAAAAATGCAAAAAGAGAAAATAAAGATAAAAAAAGAAAAAGAAAAAGAAAAAGAGAAGGGAGAGGGATAATGATTAATGAGAGAGAGAATTGAATCTGGGTTATAGCTTCCGTTTGATGGCCGCAAGGCCTCTGAAACTCATAATATCACACCATCGTATCGGACTCCTGAGCCGGTTTCCACCTTCATTTCATTCAGTCACAATACTCTGTCACATCGCTTTCAGGGCCCGGCACTACCTCCCCACAAAACTCAAAAAACCACAACAACTCCCACCACAACCATCCCAACCTCCGCCGCCGTCGTCTCCGTTATATAACCGCCTTCGGCCGTCGTTTTCACAGCCGGAAACCCTGGCGCAGAAGATCGGTAAATCCATCCGCCGTCCCGGCGCCCCTTCCAAGGCTAGGGTTTACTCCGACATTAATGTGATTCGTCCCAAGGATTACTGGGATTACGAGTCCGTCACCGTTCAATGGGGGTTAGCTATCTATTTATCTTTTTGATTGCGTGTATTTGGTTTGATTGTGATTGATTATAATATGTACTGGTTATGTAGGGAGCAGGATGATTATGAGGTTGTGAGGAAAGTTGGGAGAGGAAAATACAGTGAGGTTTTCGAGGGCTTTCATTGCGGCAATAACGAGAAATGCATCATTAAGATTCTTAAACCCGTTAAGAAGAAAAAGGTCAGTTCTTTTTCATTGTTTGCTAATATTAAGTCTCTAACTAATATAGAGGTCTACGAATTGTTGAAGCTTATATAACTATAACATTGTTTTGTTAATAAGGCGTTTATTTTCAAATAGTTCTTGTAGTTGCACTTCAACATCCAATAAAACCTTTGCTACGAAAAAATAGTAGTTGTTGCTGTGACATACTTCATCATTCCTATACTTCTAGGGCTGCCTTATTTGTATTTTGTGGTTTTAATGTTTTGTACTCTCTCCATCCCAAAATAATAGACGTTTTAGGAGTTTTTATTTTTCCCAAAATAATAGACGTTTTAGGAGTCCAAAGCTAATTTGTCCACTTTTATTCCAACACTACCCTTTCTTCTTAATACCAGCATCTTCTGGTTCTGGTTCAAAAAAGGAAAAAAACTCTTGACATTCTCGTTGGTTTCCAAGAGTGAATTGATTGCTTGTATGGAGAAAGAAACCCATCTTGTCCTGTATGTATGTTACTCCATTCTTGAAACGCATTCTTCTTTTAATATTAAACCCATCTTGTGCAGCAGCTTGACAAAATTAATACTCCATACATGCTGCAATTCTTCTTTTAAAACACAGTACTCCATAGATTGAAAATGCAAGAAAATGGAGATTTCGTGGATTTTGATTTGAATCAACCTATGGATTTTGATTCTGAAAATATCAAAGTTCCATGGAACTTTGATTTGAATCAACCTTTGACTTTTAATAGAAGAAAAATGCAGTTGAGATTTATTGGAAGGAAATTCATTCTCTTGTTTGCAGAAGCTTTGGAAATTTATACGGGTCATGTAAACAGAGTACTAATAAGATTTTAACACCACCCAAAGAACCAGCTTTGCCTGAATTTTTTTTTGGGCGGAGAGAGTTTTTATCAGGATGTGAAACGTTAGGAGAGAAAGTGGGAAATGAAGTCTAGTGTTAATAGAGAATTAAATGTGATCAAATATTAATTAAGGGTAAAATAGTAAAATTATATCTATTCTTAATCTATGTGAAAATTCCTTAAACGTCTATTATTTTGGGATGGAGGGAGTATTTGTTTGCGAGCCAATCCTTTCTTAAGCTTACTGCTTGTGATGAGTTTTTTAGTTTTGAAACGGGAATGTTGATTCTAGCAGTACTGGTGGCTTGCCTGGTATGAAGTTATGAGTTTTGGTCGGTATATCTAAATATATTTACTGTAATATGAATGTGTTTTTTTTCTTTGTGTATTACACTTTAAATTCTTTCCTCTGGTCTTCATCTTGTAATGTTGGAACCAAGAATGCTAAGATCTGCATATGCTTTTAGAAAACTAGGCCGGTTTCGTACACTTTGTATAACATTAGGTCTTTTCTTCTTTTCTTTTCAAAGTCTCAAATCTCCTTGCTTTGCAACACTATATTTGAATTGTTGGAAGACTGAATGTATTTGTCTTGCTTTGCAGATCAAGAGGGAGATAAAAATACTACAAAACCTCTGTGGCGGGCCAAATATTGTGAAATTGCTCGATATTGTTAGAGATCAGCAATCAAAGACTCCAAGTCTAATATTTGAATATGTGAATAATACCGATTTTAAAGTGCTTTATCCCACACTTTCTGACTTTGACATTCGGTATTACATCTATGAACTTCTTAAGGCAAGCCTCCCATTATATATGCCTCTACAGTTGATAACATTTGATTATTACAACTGACATTTGATCATGCATGATTAAAGCAAGTAGTCTACTTTATAATTTCAGTTTGACATAATAATGTTCAGTTCAACAGATTCTTAAAAACTATTTCTCTCTCCTGTGCATGCACATAGCTCGCTGCCATGTTCCTGCTATTGTTCAATATTACATAATGGTGTTTAATATTTATTTTGATAAAAGAGTGATGAAACAACTCAACATTTCACTGAACATTTCCGTAGAAGACAAATTGTCTACAATGTGGATTCAAGAAGCCAGCTTTTGCTAGAGGTTATTGCAAGTTCAGTGAAAAAATTTCTGATTTGAAAATGTTTTCACCCAAAATGTGTTTTTTATTTTCGTTATTTTTACTTACGACTCTCTTCGACAAAACATATGTAGATTGCAGACTTCTGAAAGTTGTATATTGTTCAATTGCGAGAGTTTAGGGAGAAAAAGATTTTTGAGAGATATTAGAAGTTGTTAGTGACTTATGGCTTTATGAATATGTAAAGGATATATACTCCCTGGGACGGATAAAAGTCTTGGTGAATTTTTCACGCATATTAAGAATAAGAATAAAATGACAAAATTGCCCATAATAATATGTCATTAATCATTTCCAATGTAGGTGAGAGAGTGACTTCTTAGCTTTTCAATTCAAAATATTTTCAACACATAACTAATTATACTTATTAAATATGGAGAGAGAATTAGAATAAGAAAAATATGAGATATTTAATACTAAGGGTATAATAAGAAAAATTGTGTAAAAGTTTGGTTATTAAAGAAAAGTGGACATTTAACATGGGACTACTCAAAATAGTAATAGAGACTTTTATTTTGGGACGGGAGAGTATTATTTTCTCCTAGTCATTGGCTTTAAGAAGATAATAGGAGGTCGTGGATTACAGTGTTCTAAAAATTCCCACCTTCGTCCAATTAATCCCCGCCTAGGCGCTAGGCGGTCCTCTATTGCCTCGATTTGGCTGGGCATCTACAATACTTAAAATGAATTTGCTAAGCCTTAAAAGATTGTTTTTTGAGAATGTTTCATGTAACATTTAAAAAAATTACATCTGCTATATGCTTTGTATAGTACACTATGTGTCTACAGTAAAATAAATAAATGAGACCACTAATGCCTAGTACGCCTTGGAAAACACCAAGGCACCGGGCCTAACGATTTTTTAGAACACTAGTGGATTTAGGAGGGAGTTGAGAAGGGATGAATTTAAGAATAGGTTACATTTGCGTTATTTGATTATATAGAATGTTTCTGTTGTACAATCTAACTCGTTAGAATCCACAAGGAAGTGATGTAGGACGAGTCCGTAAAAGTTAGTTAGAACAATATAAAAGGCTTTGGAAGCCTGTATTTTAATTAGTTTCTTTAATTGTAGTTATCGTATTAGAGTCCAATTTAGTTTAGGAAAGTTGTTTAGGAGTATTATAAATAGTGATGTACTTTATTATTTAGAGATATTGAATGATTAATTGATTGAGTTTTGTGTGAGAATTATCTATGTGATATTTACCCTTTGTCCCAAAACCCTCATCCCATCATTTTGGTATCAAAGCCATATCTCAAAACCACCTGCCACCCCAACCTCAGTCCCAAATTCATTGTCTAATCATCACACAAAAAAAATCTAGCCAAACAATGCCTAAGTAGCACCCCCAAATAGCAGCCATCTCATCCAAACCCTAAACCATCTCCCAAACCCAAATTTCAGCCAAAAATCTAGCCAAACACAACCCAAGTAGCAACCCCAAATCGTAGACATCACATCCAAACCCTAAACCATCTCCAAACCCAAAATTCAGCCAAAAATCTAGCCAAACACAGGAGTAACAGCCACAAATCGCAGCCATCACAAGCGTGAAAAAAGAAGAAAAGCAGAGAGAGAGAAGAAATATAAACTAATATCTCATGGCAAATTACAGTTAAGTACCCCATATTTTTTTATAAGTTTCTAGTTTAGACCCTCAAGTTTTCTTAAATTTCAAAATAGCCCCTGAAATTTTACATCCCAGTCCTTGTAGTTTCATTTTTTGTCATTTCAACCCCTGAAGTTTCAACAGTTTTAGTTCAGCCTCTGTTTCTTTATACTTCTTGCACTTAAGTCCCTAGAGCAAATAAAAAAGAAAAAAAGTCTATATTTTTGTTTGCAGGAACCATGGTAAATGCTAACGAAATCAAGGCCAAGCTTGATAATTATATGTTACAACAAGATGAGCGTCTCAAGAGGATTGAAGACTCAATCACAACACTTACTGCAAATGTTCAGGGCCTCTATTACAACACTTGCAGTAAAAGTTGATGTACTCACGGAACACGTAGATAAGGGACAAGAAGATGCTCCTAAGAATTTTGAAGACCTCATTCCGGATCTTAATCATCCAAGACTATAGCAACATGACCCTAATCCACGAGTTAATCATCATGTTTCAGATCCTAGGATGAATGTAGTGGATAAAGGAGCAAAAGTAGACGTTGGAGATTTTAATGGCGATAATGGATTATGGACCCGAAGCATTCTTCGATTGGATTCATAGTTTGGAGAGCTTCTTTCTTTGGTATGAGTTATTCGATGAGAGGAGACTCTTCTTTGCTGAAGTGAAGTTGAAAGGAACAACTCAGATTTGGTGGGATCAACATCAGCGAAATTTGTATACAGCTACGAGAAGATGGGAAGATATGAAAGCTGCATTGACACGACGTTTTGTACTTTCGGATTATAAGCAACGAGCATATTTGCAGTTAACTGAGTTGGTACGAAGAAGTAAATTTATAGCCGAGTATACTTCAATGTTCTACAGTTTGGTTACACGTTTTGAATTTCCTTGGGTTGAAGAAGTTTTAATCTCCATGTACCGTTGAGGATTGAATCTAGAGATTGCAGGTGGTGTAGCTACAAGTAAACTCTTGCTCATGGATGATGCTGTTTAAGTTGCCACCCAAATAGAGATAATTTGAAAAGGAATTCTTTTAGGCCTCCAATACAAGTCCAAACTCGGAGGGTCAACAAACCCTTCAGCTACTAGCAGGCCTAACCGTACCATAGGTTCTTTTAATGCTAGCAACAACAATTCGTCTAGGTGCTATAACTGTCGTGGTTTTGGTCACATGTCTTTTGAGTGTCCTTCCCCAAAGATGAATGTTACCTCTTCTCCCTCTAGGCAACTTGCTATTGTTTACAAAGCGTGTAGAAAAGTTGATTTAAACGAAGAGGTTTGCGAGCCGATAGACAACGAATACGAGCCCGATGAGCAAGATTTAGAAGATAATGCTCATTTGGAAGGATGTTTAGGTGTTCTTCGACCTTTACTTATTATTGCTCAGAAACATAAGGATGATCCTAAAATCCATCACGAGCGAATTTTTCAGACGAGTCATGTGTGCAGGACATGTGTGCTCTCTTGTGATTGATACTGGAAGTTGTACGAATGTTATTTCCGAGGAAGCAGTTAAGAAACTTGGGTTAAAAATTGAGCCTCATTCGGAGCCATATGATGTTGAATGGATTACAATACAAAGTTGCGGGTTATCTAGAGGTGTATGGTTATATTTTTCGTTGGCAAGCTTAAGGATACCGTTATGTGTGATGCTCTACCCCTTAAAGTTTGTCACATTATCTTAGGACATAAATGACTACGGTATTGTCACGCGCAACATGATGCTCGTGCTAATATCTATTCGATTGTCAAAGGCAATACCAAATTCACTCTTACTTGTGCTCTCGACATGCCAAATTTGAAGCTTGCAAAGACTTCCTTGGTGATCCGACTTGATTGTTCTTGTGTTGATAACTCGATGGAGTCAAGTTTTTTTCAGCGAAGGAGAAATGATGTAGGACGAGTCCGTGAAAGTTGGTTAAAACATTATAAAAGGCTTTGGAAGCCTATATGAATTAGAAGTTGTATTTTAATTAGTTTCTTTAATTCGTAGTTATCGTATTAGAGTCCAATTTAGGTTAGAAAAGTTGTTTAGGAGTATTATAAATAGTGATGTTCTTCATTATTTGGAGATATTGAATGATTAATTGATTAAGTTTTGTGTGAGAATTATCTGTGTGATATTAACCCTTTGTCCCAAAACCCTCGCCCCCATCAGGAAGTATCATGATAATTAGTCTCTAGTACTAGAATTCACTTATTGAATAGCTTCATTCTTTTGCTAGAGCTCTTCTTGATTTATATATAACAAATATTACAAACACGTGTAATATTGTGTTAGTGCTCTTTTGTTTTTGTTTTTTATTCTAGTGAAGGTGGAATTCTTGTCCCCCCATTTATTGTATCCTTTCTTTTTCTATTAATAAAAATTTCTTCTTTTATCAAAATATTACAAACACGTGTAGACGGATGTGGATATTGTTGTTTACAACACACCTCTATGTAGTCTGTATAACCTTAATCAAATGTATTTGGCTTCCGCCAGAGGTCTTGGTTAGTGTTGTGGCTAGAATAAATATTCTAAACTGCTCTTTCACTTGAATTGGAGTTAGAAAAAGGACTTTGGAGAAATTGGTAAATGGTGTTGTACTTCAAAGCCAGGAGAGGATTTTGCCTAATTACAATATTTGTTGGCCAGTCAAATGTAGCATTTTGTTCATTGGAGCTTAGGTTCAAAATATTGAAAATAAGTGCTTCCCAAAATATTGAAAACAAGTGTTTCAGTGAACATCATTTTGTTGCTATTAATATTTTTGCTCTTACAAGTCTCTTTTTGTCTCTTCTTCAGGTCATCTGATTGTCTCTCTTGGTGTTGACTTAATAATATTTTATTGGTGTTTGATTGCATCTTAATGCATCTTAATAGTCCACCTCTTAATACATCTTAACAACCTACATCTTTGTATTAAGAGGTCCTCTGAATAATTTAGACTCATATTTGTATCTTAACTATTCAGAAGATCTTTTAATACAAATATGTGGGCTATTAAAATGCATTAAGAGGTGAACCGTTAAGATGCAATCAAACACCACTTTAAGTCATCTTGATTGACCTAGATGTGAATTTGCAATTCTAACTTGGTAGAAAATTTAAAGTTCCCTGCATTTATTTGTAGGCATTAGATTACTGCCATTCTCAAGGTATTATGCATCGAGATGTGAAGCCCCATAATGTAATGATTGATCACGAGCAGCGGAAGCTTCGTCTCATAGATTGGGGTCTTGCAGAATTCTATCATCCAGGGAAAGAATATAATGTACGCGTTGCTTCAAGGTTTGTCTTCTTTCTAAAATTTTATTGGAAGAATTTGAGGCTGGTTGACAGGCTATATCAAAGTTATCTTTTATGAAAATAAGTTACTTATGATTCCTTGTGATTATACAATGGAGTTTTAGTGTCCATATTCATCTGGCTATGTTGTTTTATAATAGTCATCTTATTATGGCTTTCTAGCATGCTTTTATTAGACTCACTTTTAAGGGTAAGGAAATTTTATGCTTTCCTTTTTATCTAAATGCAGCTTTCCAACTTTCTTGTAGCATTTCTTTCAATAATTTTGGAATCAGGATTATGTTTATCAGTAATAAATTATATGATTAGTCTACTTGTGTTGGATTTGTGTCAGTTTGCCCTTTCAACTTGTCTAACACATAGTTACCATATATTCTTATTGACTTAGCGAACTAGGTTTTGTTATTTTCATTCCCAAACATGGAAGTTTTATGTTTTGAATTTTAAATATAGCGACCCAAATGTATCTTTTTTTTGATACCTTTAATTGCACAAATATTAATATTTTAAATTTTAGTTGGATGCTCAAACATCACATTTGCACTAAATTAATTCTAGAACAAACAACTTTTTATGGAACTAAAAATTTTCTTTGGAATTTAGCTTTTTAGATCCCAAGAGAATTTTTAACTATAAGCATATATATAAACCTACCAGTAAGATATCACGTTTTTGCTTATACCGATTCTTGTATTTGTTCCGTGCATTGAAATATCCACGTTCCAAGTAACATTTGTCAAGTGTAGACTGTAGTCTCCATAAATGCTATTTTCACTAGCTTAGTATACTATAGTGGCCTCAAGGCCAGTGACGAAGCTAGAATTTGTATATAGTGGGGTCAAAATATTGTGAGACTAAATAATTTGATGGGGTCCAGGGAAGCACCCCGAACCAAATTTTTTTGTTGTTGATAATTTTGCACATTTTGGTTGCATATAAAAAACATGTGTTTGCTTACAATGTTAATATCAGTGTTCTAAAAATTCCCACTTTAGGTAATCGTTTCTAAAATCCTCGCCTAGAGTCTCCGCTTAGGCCCCGCCTAGGCACTAGGCCCCCCCGTGGCGCCCCACCTAGACGCTAGGCCTCCCTTAGCGCCCCCAAGCGCCTCACCTAAGCCCAAGGCGGCAAAAAAATCCCTCTAAGAAATTAGGTGGAGCCTAGCCGGGGTCTATGCGAAGATATTTTTTTAATTTTAATAACTACCCAAACCAGATCTTGATATATATATATATATGTATATATATATATTATATTTTAATGATTTATCATATTAATAAAACAGTTGTAACATATCAAATCATAACAACAAGTGAACAATATCAAGTCAAAATGGATAGTTTTATTATAGTTGTAATTTTTTGAACTTGAACCAACTTCAAATTATATAAATGATGATACATTTGTAATATTTAGTTTAATTCAATATAATTCTTAAATTTATGTTTAGTTTCTTAAGTTTTAATATGAAATTAAATTCTTGAAATTTTAAATTTTATTTATTAGCAATCTTGTTTATAAATTTATAAATAAAACTAATACGTTAAAAATATGTTTGAACTTTGAACAATTGCATGCTTGTTTTTGAACTTTGACATTAGCAACAATATGGATGTGTTTGAACTTTAAGTAAATGCCTTTATTATCTTTATTATAGATTGTTTTGCTATATATTATTGTTTTATTTGGATAAATGTAAGTTAAAATATTAAAATTGACTTACAATAAAAAATTCCGCCTAGGCCCCGCCCAGGTACCGCCTAGGCCCCCTAGGCGCTAGCCCCCCCTAGTCGCCTGCCTCCCGCCTAGCGCCTTTTAGAATATTGCGCCTAGGCGCTAGGCCCCCTGACATCTCACCTAGGCGGCAAAAAATCCTTCCAGAAAATTAGGTGGGGTCTAGGCGGGCTATGCGGAGTCTAGGCAGAGATTTTTTTTATTTTAATAATTATCCAAACTAGATCTTGATATATTTATTTTTCTAATGATTTACCATATTCATAATGCATGTTGTAGCATATCAAATCACAACAAGAAGTGAACAATATCAAGTCATAATGGATAATTTTATTATAGTTGTAATTTTTTGAATTTGTACCAACTTCAAATTATATAAATGATTATACATTTGTAATATTTAGTTTAATTCAATATAATTCTTAAATTTATGTTTAGTTTCTTAAGTTTTAATATTGAATTGAATTTTTGAAATTTTAAATTTTATTATTTAATAGCAATCTTGTTTATGAATAAAACTAATACGTTAAAAGATATGTTTGAACTTTCAACAATTGCATGTTTGTGTTTGAACTTTGACATTGACAATATGGATGTGTTTGAATTTTAAGCAAAGGTCTTTTTTTTCTTTATTATAGATTGTTTTGCTTTATATTATTGTTTTGTTTGGATAAATATAAGATAAAATATTAAAATTGACTTAAAATAAAAAATTCCGCCTAGGCTCCATAGGCGTTAGGTCCCCCCGGTCGCCCGCCTCCCGCCTAACGCCTTTTAGAACATTGGTTAATATAATAAATAGTGATGTTATATATATATATATATATATATATTCATATACACCTTATTGACCCCTAATACGCTTTTTTAATTACAAATTTGTTCATAAATACTTAATTGTTTAATGGTTTTAAAAAATAATATAAATTAAATTAGCCTTAAATATGATTTGCTACCCTAAACTATGGGTCATATTCCATTTCGGTGATCCATCTTTCAATTTTGTTAATTAAATGATTGAACTATTAATTTTTTATAATTCCATCAAATTGAGTCTGTCACGTCAGAAATTGCTGACGTGACCCTCTAGTAAGATTTTGTTCAGCTGATATGTAATTTAAAAATGTTATTTTTAATATTTTATTAACATTCATTGTTTAGTCAAGGGTAAATTCGTCAAACCATAATAACAAAACCAAAAGCATTTAATAACTAAAATAACAATTATTAAGCAAAAGAATATTGAAAAACAGTAAGAAAAAGTAGATTTGGAAGGCCAAATCCTTTACTTGTCCTCTTCCCCTTTCCTTTACCCATTTCCAGTGGCGGCTCCTCCCAAGTGAACCCCCCAGTCTACAGTTGTAAAACTATTTTCCGAACCAAGGCTATAGAAATCAAGAAACAAATCATATCCACCATTTGAACCATTACAAATCCCTAATACATTGACATTGTCGAGATAAATGTAGAAATAAAAAAAAGAAGTGAGAATCTAGGTTTGGTACCTGGCAACAGGGGTAGGAGTAACAGAAGGTGAAAGATGATTTGGGAGCATTTTCATGGATCTCCTAACCAGGAGCTTATTCCTTCTTCCTGCATATTTCTCTCTCAATCTCTATCACTCTCGTCTTCTAGCTTTGAACCCTTTTCAGTATAGACTCACTAATATTTCGCACTGAATAAGGTGATTTTGGTTATCAAAAGTAATTTTCAAAGCAGGTGCAGTGTGCGTGATGAGCGTCAATCGCACGACTCCCATTCATGTGTGATCGAACACTTGGAAACTCAAAACACATTCTCAGATCTAGAAACCATCTTACCTCAAAACTCAAACTCATAAAATCAGCCTCTGTATTTTCCGTATTTGAAAACTATCCTCCAATTCCGGTGGCAGTCCCTCTGGGTGGGTATGTTGAAGGAGATCATGCTTTATCCGTTCACAAATATCATGGATGGCTCAAACCATTTTGATGTTTTTCTGTCCGAATCTAGTTTTATGTTTGCTCACTGTTCATCCTCTCCATAAATCAGGTTTGGGTTGTTGCTCTTCAAAGATTTAGGTCCTTTGTTTTGCGCAGATTGATTGTTGGTTCGTGTGCTTTTCCAATTTGGGTTTCATGTTTGTTTATTGCTTATCCCTTACATGTTCAGATTTGGGATCCTTGTTTTTGACTAGGCGGTACCGGATTTTGGGTGGTTGTCTTTCTTTTTTGTTTTCAATCTAAGCTTGTTTGTTCTTATTTCTCCTTAAATTGGATTGATGTTGTTGGCAATGTCAACTTTGGTTTGGTTGTTCTGGGTTTAGTGATTTGCAGTGTGGCTGGAATCCATATCCGGTGGTTCATCGCCTATGATTGGGTTTTGATTTTATTAATTTTAGTTATGTTGAATTTACATTTTTGTCCGGTGGGTTCTGATGATTTTAGACTTTTGTTGTTTTTGTTTAGTTTTATTGTTTAATATAAAGTGATTTGACGAATTTGCCCTTTTAATATATAATAAATGTGTAATTAAAAATTAAAATACTCTTGTTTTGAGTTACACATCAGCTTAATCATGGCCTACCCAGACAGCCACGTCAGCAATTTTTGACGTGGCAGGTCCAATTGAATCAAAGTGAAAAAAATTAATAGTTCAATTATCTAATTGACAAAATTGAAAGGTGGATTATCGAAGTGGAAAATGGCCTATAGTTTAGGATAGTGAATCATATTTAAGCCATTAAGTTATTATTTATTTTAATAAGATTAGAAGGAGATGCGTGTATAGATCAGTAGGAGTGATATGGGAGTAAGAAAGTTATAAAGATTTCAAATTGACCCCGTACATTAAAAAATTAAAAAATCATAAAATTTCAAGGGTCAATTTATATATTACACTTATTATTATTATTATTATTATTATTATTATTATTTAATCTATCATATATTATAAAGTAAATTTTTTTTCCGTGGGGTTCATTGACTCCACTAGCCTTCATGTGCCTTCGGCCCTGCTCAAGGCATTTGCCATGAGAAAAATCTGTTGAAAATGTATGAAAGCATAATTTAGGTGAAAGCTTGCTTTGTTCCTTCTTTTTGTTTGTCTGTCTTGATCTACTTTTGTCCTTTATGGATAGCTTGGATTTGTTAGTTTATGACTCATAACGGTAATTAGTAGCATTGGAAAACTTTTGACTCGGACTAGATGAGTTTGAGATTCATTTAATTTAGCATACACCTTTAATTTGTCATGAACTTATGTCACCCCACAAATCCGATATACTTTCTTCTCTTTGCAGATATTTCAAAGGTCCTGAACTTCTTGTTGATTTGCAAGATTATGATTACTCTTTAGACTTGTGGAGTCTTGGTTGTATGTTTGCCGGAATGGTGAGATCATATCCTTATCTCTTTGATTTGTTTGGTTGCTGCATCGTTTATTGATTTCAAAGTGAAGTGGCATTTTCAGATGTCACATCTGACCATTTAGTGCTGGTATATGCAAAAGGGTCTGGGCATATCAATTCGTGTGTTAGCTCTGCGTCAAGCCTCAGTGCAAAAGTGACTTCAATCAAACAAAATTTGACTTCTTTGTGTCTGAACCTTCTTTGGAAAAGACTTAAATTTAATTTATGAAATGAGTATCTTATTAGTTATATGATTCAGATTTTGGTGATGTTATAGGGAGTGTATTTTGATCTGTTTGAATTATCAATCATGTGGTATATGGTGAGCAGGCTATTATTTAATTCACACCAAGGTATGCCAAGGTGTCTGCCCTTTCTGAATTATGATGCTTATAAGAAACGCTTGTTTGTACAGATATTCCGTAAGGAACCATTTTTCTATGGGCATGATAATTATGATCAACTTGTCAAAATTGCCAAGGTATGTGAAATGCTTCCACCAAGGTGTATCTCTGTATTAAATCCTATTAAATCTGTGTGTGTGTGTGTGTATATATATATATATATATTAATAAATCAGGAGAAATTGGGGCGGTTATTTTTGGTGTTTACACCAAAAGTGAAGCCTTTTTGGTTTCTGTTTTTACCACCCTTTAAACTTATTAGGATCTAGCAAAATCTCATCCCTATTAATTCTCTCACACGTCAGTTTTTATTTTAACAATGATTATGTATACCAGTTAATTTTTTATCTTTCTATTAGGTAGTTTTTTAGTTTCTCATTCCTATTTATTCTCTCGTCCCTTTATTTTTAAATCTCACACGTAGTGTGTAGGACAACTAGTATATATAATGTGTATGTCAGTATGTCTCTATAATGTCATTGATTTGTCGAGTCACGAGTGATGCAGCTTCTGATTTGTTAATGATTCTATATTGCCTATTTCTTTTCTCAGCTTGGGTTCTAAGGATTACAGTGCTAACATTACTGGACAAACTTCTGCTGTACTACTCCTTCATGGACATAAGTTTGTTTATGTGCATGAGTTTTATAAGGATGCTTCTAAGATTGTCATTTGCTTTGCAGGTATTGGGGACAGATGAGTTAAATTCTTATCTAAACAAGTATCGGTTAGAGTTAGATCCACATCTCTCAGCGCTCGTTGGAAGGTCTGTGAATCTTGTAGTCAAGTTATGTTTTTATTTAATAGAGAATTGTACATCAGTTCATGGGATCCTTTTGTTGTTTGGATATAGGCATAGCAGAAAACCTTGGACAAAGTTCATTAATGCTGATAATCAACATATAGCTGTTCCTGAGGTAAAGCCTTATTTGTTCCCTGGTTACAAGCTCATGTGCTTCTTTTAGACTTGTAGTAATAACATGTTCGTGTTGTCTATGAAGGCTGTTGACTTCCTTGACAAGTTGCTGCGATATGATCATCAAGAAAGGCCAACTGCAAAAGAAGCAATGGTAAGATCCCCTTGTTTTACTATAACTAAAAAACTCCCAACTGCTTTATACAAATTCCACCACCCCTCAAAACTGAAATAAAATAAATAAAAATAATAGTTAGATTAGAGTAAGCAATCTATCCATTTTAAAAGAAATTGAACATATTTGCTTCAGAAAAAGGTAAATAAAAATCAAACATGTTTGATTTCACATGTTACAGCGTAAGGGTCAAGTTGAGTCCCACCAGGCCAGTTTTGAATGGATGATTTAGGAGAACAGGTGAAGCCATTAGGTGGACCGCTCACATTATATATTAAGTTAGTAAGAACTGTTCCTTTTCGCAGGCACATCCTTATTTCTTTCCAGTAAGAAATGCAGAAAGCAGCAGAACTCGTGGCTAGTGGGTAAGACCGCAACTGCGAAAGTGGGGTCATTCATTCTCTCACCTTATATGTTATTGTGCTAACCGCACCGAATTGGTTAAAGCTTGGATTGTATGCTACGAATCTTGTGGTTTGACAGTTAACTTTCAGGCTTTTTTATGTACTCTTATATTGGTTTTCCGATAAATAATTTGGTCTGCATTTTATATGTGATGGGGGGGGGGGGGGGAGTAGAAAATCCATTGATTAATTTGGTGTATGCTTGAAAATAATGCAATTTGTTTTGATGTATAAAGGTGGATTTTGTAGTAATAATGGATAATATCACTGAAATTTTTGACATTGTTTTGCTGAACCTTTGCATGAAAGCTCACTTTGAAGTTGTGATATGCCAAAAATAATGGATGGAGTGGCTGTGGCAGAATCGCAAATCAGTTTAATGGTTACTACTATTATTGGTACAGGACTTGTATTTTCCAAAAAAAGTTGGTCCTTTTTAGTTGCTAAATGATATAATGTTATCAAGTCAATACCATTTCATTACTGTTAAACTAAATATTAATAAAATATTAGGATAAATATTTACGAAAATTTGTAAATTTTATAAATAAGATTTTGTGTGGAAAGAAGAAGACTAGTATTATTTGTGCCTGGTCACAACAAAGTATCACTCTTTAGATTTTGTTGCATCACTTGAATTACTGATTAAGTTTATTAACTTTTTACATCATGTTTTTTTACTATTCTAACAGTGTTTATTTGTACACGGAGAAGGAAATAACTAGGATCAAAATTTGAGTTTAAATCGAATATAATTCATTTAAATAAGACCTTACATTATTTGCACTATAGTATTTCTTGGGTTATCTTAGTCCACTATATGTTTGCCCAATAGTATATTATTGGGTCATCTTAGCCCACAGGCTCACTCAAAAGGTTATGATTAAAAGTATTATTGTTAGAAACTTAGTTTTTTATATAAAGGACTGGGTCAAATCCCGAGTCCAAATCGAATCAAATTAAATTTCACCACAGAACTTGTCAAATAAGATCTTTGGCCATCTTAAATGTCACGCGCTTCACCCAATGTTATGGACTGGAAGTATTATTGTTAAGAACTTTATGCTCACGTTTGTTTCATAGCGAGGATTATAATCCCAAGACTATTAATCTTAGGATTAAATAGTCGTTTTATTTTTTATGGGATTATTCATGGGATAACTTAAAATATTATCATGTTATGTTTATTTTTTTCAGGATTAATTAAAGAATTGGATAAAAAAAATCGTTTTGACTATTATACCCTTACCAATAATAATATTTTTTAAACAATAATTTAAACTTGTTTATACATCAAAAAATGATGAACAATTAATTAGAAACTTTTAAATAAGTGGTTATATTATTCAATCAAATGTTCACCGATACTAACTATATAATTTAACTTTAAATAAAGTTATAATTTTATCGAAACAATTTATGTAGTAGACACGTAATTTAAATTAACAAAAATACTATCGTTTAAGTTTTAACATTTGTCAGTCTTGGATTATTTTCTTCAAATTTATTTTAAAATAAATTAGATAATCATATCATTTTTTAAGAATCACATTTTGAAAAATCATATATTTATCATATAATTTTTAAATTTAAGTTATCGTTATAATTTAAGTTGTATAAAATTATTATATATATTATGTGAAACTGTGGTGTTAAGAGGGTATTCTTCGCCCACCACATACTTACTCAAAGGTGTATTATTATTAATAATTTAATTTTTTATATGCATATCTTTGATATGAAATGTGGTGTCAAGATAATATAATGACTAAAAATAAATGGCCCTCGTAGCTTGGCCCCTATGCCAATTGGATGTGGATTTAAAAAATCATATCCAAATATAAAGTGATAAACAGTAACAGATGTTGATTCTTTATCCGTACGGTTGTTCTAACCGGTACTCTTGCAGTCTAACTATTCCATTTTCACCTTCCTTTAAAATGAAGCAACCCTTAATTTTGATTTATTTTTCATTAACACTTTTTTTATTGTTTTCTTCTTCTTCTTTTCAAGGACAAACTTTATTTTATGAAATTTAAAATGAAAAAAAAAATCACGAGAAAAGAAATTATCTCACACATCTATAAAAACGCGCTAGTAATCCTACAAAAATAACAAAGTCAATAAAATATTATGCAATCCATATTCACTTTTTAAAATTAAATTTGATACATTTTCAAATTTGAAAATTGATACAATTCAATTGAATTTTAAAAGCATTGATGTTATAATAATTATATTTTTAAGATAATTTATAATATTTATAACTGCATTGACAAAAAGTAAATAAATTCATATTCATTTTTAATTCAAAATGCTTCAATTGATTTTAAACTTACTTCATATATATATATATATATATATATATATATATATATATATATATATATAAGTTACACAATACTCTATTAAATTCTATTTTTAACTACACTTATTGGTCTTAAATATGTAAGTTGTACATTAGTAATAATTAATTCTTAAATAGAATTTTTTTTTATTAAATGGGACAAGGAATTAAAATTAGTTTTATCAAACAACTTTGTACTTTATTAAATATCTCACTATTGTCACAAATCAAATGAAGTTCTATCTTATTCTCCATAATTAATTAGGAAAACAAATTATACATTTATCTTTGCTTAATTAAATTATATCGATTAATAGATTTTATTTAAGCCCAAATATGATAATAATTAAATCTCCAAAATATAGAATAATATGCAATTTCTAACATGCACGCAAGTTACATCAATTCTGGACATTCAGCTATATAGCTAAACCAAAATGGGTTTGAAGGTTAGTTGAAGATATTTGGATTCATATATACATATAAACAAAATTGCATGCATGCATGTGCATATTCATTCATTTCATTATTATATATATATATTAGTAAAATATACTGACAACCCTTGTAGATAATCATAATAACACTCGCCATCTTTCTAGTTTTTTAAGTAACAGTCAGTACCATTCTAGTTGTAAGGCCCCGAATTTTATGAAATAAAAGTATTCAATTTTTCTTATAATTACTATTCAAGAAATGGTTAAATTGATAAAAGTTAAAGTTAAGGGTGATATATATAATTTTTTCAAAATAAGCAAGTGGTTATAAAATATTATTGTTTTAGAATATTCGTTTGGTTTGTGGAATATTCTTTTTTCGTCGAATATCGAGACGACGACGCAAATTTTGTGTGGGCCCCATAACTAAAAAGCGATTAGATGAAGAAAACGATAAATATAAGTTGTTTATAAATGACTACGTAGTTATTCACAGTTATCTTCGTTAAAATACTTCGGTGGTTAAAACACAAGAAGACACGCAGATTGCACCAATTATTGATTTTTACGTAAGAAAGCACTACTCAATAATTGTTACAAAGAATTATTGCTCAATATTATATTTTATTGATTCAATAATTGTTTGCGTTGATATTTTATATTACTTGTTGTTTTAATAATTGTCACTACACAAGATTTTCCATTATCGAAGCAATAATTCATATTATCCTAATAATATTATTAGAAAACATTATTGGCAATGTCTGTAAAGTTACATCACAGGAGAGGTTTGGCCACCTAATCAAGGCGCCAAAGAAGGAGAAATCTTTATTGGAAAGCCCTCTTCCTGAGACCGCCTCGTTGTCATTATTGTGATTACGTAATATTATTTGTGAATAATTAATTATTGATTAATATAATAAGAAAAATATTCATTTTATGTGGATATAGATGGAGAAAATTTTAAAGTGACAATTGTTAAAAATTAATATTTTATCTTTTTCGATAAAATAATTCATTTAAATATATTATTTTAATAATATATTAATAGTGATATTTTTATAATGAATGTGCGATATGTGAGTATATGAGGAGGAAGAGTATTTTTGTGGCATTAAATGATTAACACATGTTTTGTGTGTTTTGAACCCCATTTCTTGACCGAATTTGATTATAGCACGTAAAATCGTCTGTTTGTGGATTTCTTTTCAATTTCATTTGGAATTTGGAAAAATTTTCTTCTGCAAAGTTGTAGATAATTGAATTTCCTATAAAATTCATGAGATTCAAATTTTTTGGACAAAAGGACTATTTATTATGAATTATTGAAGTTCCGAAGCTCCGAAATAATTATTTTTCAAAAGTTTTAAATTTGTTTTAAAAGAAAAACGTTTTTAACAAGGTAGGTGTGCCCACTAGCATGAAAAAAGAGCTGAGATTAGATTGTCCAAGGTGTGCGTGAAGATTATATTTATATATATATATATATAATATTTTAATAAATTTTCTACTTTTTGTATTCTAAAAGCATTTTCCTATAAATAGGTCTTGGGTTAGAATTGAAAATCACACCAGAAATTGAAGTTTTCTCTCTCTATATTATCGAGCGTATTCTTGTGAGTATTTTGAGTATACTTTGAGTATTGCTATACGGTGCAAGTTCGATTCAAATATATATCCGACATTCCAAAGATTGCTTTTTTGAGGTAAGGGATAGTAAGGGATTTTAAGGGTTATTATGTTTTTAGTTTTGAAATTTTTCTGAACCTTCAAAAATTCTGGAAAAATTTGAAATGATATTTTGATGAGGTTTAGATTGTGTCCAAAAATGGCGATTTTTGGATGTATAGATTAGGAATTATGGATTTTATGAGAAAAGACTATTTTAAAAGTAACCGCTTATAACTCCTTGTGATTAACTCCAAAATTGATGAAATTTTTATTGGGAGTACATCTATATAATATCAGTATACCGTGTAAATTTCAGAATTTTTGGATAAAATTATAATTTATGATAAATGTTTAAATATTCGGTGGTTTTGGCCATATGAAAAAATAGTAAATGAATTTTTAAAATTTCGAGAAAAATATATGTTTAATATGGGACTATGTTATGCTAAATCCCAGTAAATAAATATTTTTGGAACTGATTTGGTATTTTCATGAAAATGTTCTAGTTATGAGTAAATGAATTAAATATGTTATGTGAAGTAAGAAAATTGGAAAATATGATTTATTGGCTTGAGAATCATATATGAGGTATATGCAGATTTTTATGAGGGTTTTGGTTAATGATGATGAAATCTTATGAGTTTGGCATTTTAGATGATTAAATGCATTAATTATTAAAGTGTAAATAATTGGATTAAATTATTTATAAGTTTAAGAAATGATTAAAATATTATTGTAATATTAATAATATTAGATTATGAGATTTCTAAGTGATTTATAACATTTGGATTAAGGTGTTATAAATATGGATATGAATTTTATTATGAAACTTTATCTTTTTAGTGTCGAGGTTACTTATACGCGTTATACGGTATTTATGTAAGAATATGAGTACTATTCACGACAAATTGGTTTCTTCTCCTCGACCAAATTATCGTTGATTTATGAATCTTACTCTTGAAATTAAAACCATGTTTTGATTATATTGTTTTTAGATAACATTCTTATAACCCTAATGATGATATTTCTCTTTGACTTGAGTGTAAAGATGGGTAGATTATTGGTATGATCGTGACTACGTGTTCTTCTCTTTGGCGATGGTGCAAAAGTTGAATTGTTGATTGGTAGGATCATGACCATTGAATTTACAATTGAATATTTTTTAGCTTAAGTGCAAAGGTGAATTGATCAACACGGTTATAATTATTGTTATATAACTTCTGAAATGATTATGTATTTCTTTGATATATGAATATCTTTGGCTCGTAGTGTGACGCCCCCAAAATTAGGTATACATCACTCATCTTGGGTAGTCAGATACATGAATGCGTAATTTAAATACAACTTACTAATATAACCTCTGTAAATGTATGCAATACGACAAAAACTCGTGAGTTTGAATACAAATATTGTTTACTAGATATTATACAAACTCAAAAGGAGTCCTCATTATAATTATTTTCACACTATTTCACGAATAGTGAGGACTACTAATGCTATCCTCTCGGACCATTACTCTGCTCTCCCCGACTCGTCCCTAGCTATATTCTCATTTCACAGAAGAAATAGTGAAAGAAAGGGTGAGCTCAACTAGCTCAAGAAGAAATATTATGACTAAGATAATGCGTAATAAATTATCATTAGCCTAACAAAATGTTAAACCGATAAAATATAATGAACATCAAGTTTAACTACAATGAACCAAAGAATCCATTAAAAGAGTCAAGTAAAAAATAAAATCTACTATCTTTTATGATTTAAAAGGTTTTTCATCATTTGTTATAAATTTGAGATTCACTTTTAATAAATATTCCACATCATCGAATCACCCCGCACTACTACTGCCAAGGATATTCTTTAGTATCACGACCACAATTATTCATGCACTCACGGCCAAGAATATTTGTGTATTCATTAATGGTTATGATCATGCCAACAATCGTCCATCAATGCACTACGGCCACCGAGGATTTTTACCACATCATTTGTAATATTACTACCATGATTACACCGAATAGTCTCTCGTCATAATCATACCAAGTCCATCTATGCACTACAAAGCCACGATGACTTTCAACATAATATAAACATGAGGATGATGGCAATGATATAAGAATTCAATAAAACAAGTTCAAGAATTAATTTATCTAGGAACCAATAACATCCAAACTCGACAACATGATATTGCTTTGTAGAGTAAAATTCAAGAATCACCGAGAATAATATTTCGCATGAAAGGATATCTTTGGATGAAGCGCAAATATCAAGGATATTCCACTAATTTCATGGAGTATAGAAGTCAAAGTTTTAACCAACCGGGTATAATAAAGAATGGAATAACAAAAGAAATCACCATGCATGCGATAGAATCGCATGCGAGTTATTCCAACGTAATAATAAATAACGGAACCAGTCCCACAGAAAAACGCATGCATGTGGATATTCCAACAGAATAATAAAGAATGGAACCAGTGTCCGTGTAAAACACATGCATGTGATGTTCCAACAGAATAATAATAAAAAAGATGGAACCAGTCCGTGTAAAACACATGCATGTGATGTTCCAATGTAATAATAATAAAGATTTTAACCAGGTCCTGTAAAACACACGCATGGGACGTTCCAATGTAATAATAGAAGAATGTCACCAAGTATAGGTAAACCACGATACAAAGTTATTCCAATGAATAATAAGCAATGGAATAACAACAGCTTCTCTTCATGAATAAGAAAGAATAACACCCCTTACTTTTGGTAGGAGATTGAATACTTTGCGGAGGTAGTAGAATAAAATACTCTTCTTCTTTCTCTCTTATTCTCTCTATACTTTCTCTCTATATAGCTTGAATGAATTCGTGAAAATAATGAAGCACTAGGCCTCTATTTATAGAAGATTTTAGCTTAGCAAGACCCGTGTGAAAAGGCAAGTGGCTTAACGACCGGTGATGTGAAAAGAAAAGTGGTTTGACGCTCAGAATGTGAAACGACAAGTGGTTCGACGTCTGTAATGTGAAACGACAAGTGGTTCGACACCTGTAATATGAAACGACAAGTGGTTTGACGTCTGGTAAAGGTAATTACTATTGACGAAGGTAATTACTATATTCACAAAGGTAATTACTATCGACGAAGGTAATTACTATCGACGAAAGAGACTCTTAGATGATGACATATGAGCCCCCTATAAAATAATCAAACTTACCACAAACGCCTCATAACAAACTCTTTATATACATCAAGGATCAATAAATATTACCACAAATCATTTTATTTTTAATCAACACATATTTAATCTTTCAACAATTATTAATCATTTATAACTTGTCGTCTCAATTATTGATTTAATACTATAACATATTATACGATGATAATCTTTGTGACAATAATTGAATCAATAATATAAGAGATATGATGCGTGAATTCATCGTAGTAATAATTGAAAGCATAAATTGAAACTGACTTCTCACGTAAGTATCAATAATCAATATCGTGTATTGCTACTATACAACTACGCCAGACATCGTGTTTTTTTACTACGGGGTAGTTCAACAGCTTTAACGATAACACCTCTGCCAGTTATTTTTATAGAAAGATAATTTTGTCATTTTCTAACTACGACAATACTTCCGTTGTGGGGTCCACCAATGATTGAGTAGTCGTATTTAATATTCCCCGACAAAAAGAATATTCCCGACCAAACGAATATTTTATAACAACTTGCTTACTTTGCAAAATTTATAAATATTACCCACAACTATAACATTATATCAAATTTATTCCATAATATTCAAAATAATATTTATAGAAAAATTCATCTTTATTTATAAAAGTTGGGGTCTTACAACCTCCCTTCTTATGAAATTTCTCCCTCGAAATTAGAATGCGATACTGGTATGTCAAGAGGTAAGGATACCTTGATTTCATTTCGATTCTAACTCCCAAGTCATTTCCTCAACATCGTGGTTCCTCCACAAAACTTTGACTTGACGTATAACCTTGGAGCGTAGAATATGTTCCTTCTTATCCAAGATTTGAACAGAACCTCTTCATACGCCAAATCTTCCGCTATTTCGTCCGGTTCTAACTCAATAATGTGGTTCGGGTCTTTCACATATTTACGTAACGTGGATATGTGAAAAACGCATGAACACGAGACATACTTGGCAGAAAAAGCGAGTCTATAGCCACGCCTCCTACTCGATCGAGGATTAAAATGGACCGATGAATCGAGGATTGAGTTTTCTCTCTTTCCAAATCTTGTAACTCCTTTCCATGGAGCAACTCTTAACAACACATGATCTCTTATATCGAATTCCACGTCCTTTCGATGAAGATCAAGATAACTCTTTTGTCTATTTTGTGAGGTTTTTATACGTCGTTGTCGGATCGTTTGAATCTTTTCCGTAGTCATACGCATTCAACTCCGGTCCCAACAACGCTGCTTCACCCACCTCATCCCAAAGATCTTCGAGAATGACACTTTCTTCCATACAACGCTTGAATGGAGCCATGCCAATACTTGCTTGATAACTGTTGTTGTAGGAAAACTCCACCAATGGTAAGAACTTGTCCCAACTTCCTTGAAATCAAGGACACAAAGTCTTAATAGATCTTCAAGTGTTTGAATAGTCCTCTCCATCGTCTCGTCTCGTCGAGGATGATATGCCGAGCTAAATCGTAAGTCTGTGCCCATAGCTTTTTGTAAACTAACCCAAAATCGTGAAGTGAATCTTGGGTCTCGATCGTAAACTATGGATATCGGCATACCATGTAGTCTTTACAATCTCGCTTTATGTACATACTGAGCAAGACGTTTAAGTGTATAAGTTTCTCGTGACGGTAAAGAAATGAGCGCACTTGGTCAATCTTTCAACAATGACCCAAATCGCATCTATGCCTTGAGAAACCTTAGGAAGACCGATAACGAAATCCATGGTAATGTGCTCCCACTTCCATTCCGGAATTTCAAGTGGTTGCAATGGACCTTTTGGTACTTGATGCTCCGCTTAACTCGTTGACAAGTTAGACACCTTGAGATAAACAAATATCTCTCTCTCTTCATATTGCTCCACCAAAATGTATGACGAATATCATGATACATTTTGGTACTCCTGTGATGGATTGCAAATGGTGTGTTGTGCGCCTCCATCATGATATTATACTTTAAATCGTAATCGTTAGGAACACAAAGTCCGGAGTTGACTCAAGTATTCCTTCTTTATCGATTCTTGCTTCCCAGATAAGACCTTCTTGCTTTCTTCCTCATACGCATCACCTCCGTGTCCGTAGTTTGAAGCGAATTTTAACTTTATCGATTAAAGTCGGTTCTACTCAGATACTCGCTTATCATCACATGCGTCCCCTCGAGTCTTTAACTCTATCTCCATCCTTTGCAAGTCACACATAATGGGCCTTACGACAATATCGCACTCGTGCTTGCGTATGATCTTCTACTCAATTAAATCGCCTACCACGCTTAAATTTTCCAAGATGGTATTGGATGGTATAATCATAATCTTTCAATACAGCTTCAAGCCAACGTCGTTGTCGCATGTTGAGTTCCTTTTGAGTGAAGAAATATTTGAGGCTTTTATGATCCGTAAAGATCTTCACTTTCTCCCCATACAAGTAATGCCTCCAAATTTTAAGTGAAAGATAACAAATTATGAACTCTAGATCATGAGTAGGATAATTCCTCTCATATTCTTTTGAGTTGTCGCGAGGCATAAATTATAACTTTTCCATGTTGCATAAGAACACATCCCAACCTTTTGCCCGAAGCATCATCAGTAGATGACAAATCCCTCCGAGCTAGATGGTATTGTCGAACAAAATTGAAATAAGTCTCCTCTTGAGTTCTTGAAAACTCTTCTCACATTCTTCGCCTCCAACCGAACTTTGTATCTTTCCGAGTCACCGAAGTCAATGGAGTAGCGATTCGAGAAAATCCTTCCACGAATCTTCGATAATAACCAAATAAAACCGAGAAAGCTACGTACTTCTTGGCCATCGATTTAGGTTGTTCCCGACTTTGAATAGCTTCAATCTTTCTTTGGGTCAACAGATATTCCATGACTTGATACCACGTGCCCAAGGAATGCTACTTCTCGCCGTAACTCGCATTTCTTCAACTTGGCATAAAGCTTATATTCACGAAGCTTTTGGAGTGTCGACCTCAAGTGTTGCTTTCATGATCTTCCGGCTTTTGGAATAAATAAGGATGTCATCAATAAAGACGACCACAAAGTGATCCAAATATTCCTTGAATACTCGGTTCATCATATCCATGAAGGCGGCGGGAGCATTAGTCAATCCAAAGGACATGACTAGAAATTCATAATGCCCGTCATCGAGTTCTCGAAGCCGTCTTTGGAATGTCACGGCTCTAATCTTCAATTGGTGATATCCTAACGAAGATCAATCTTTGAAAAGAATTTGGCTCCTTGCAATCGGGTCAAACAGTCATCAATACGTGGCAATGGATACCTATTTTGATGGTGACATGATTCAACTCCCGATAATCAATACAAAGTCGCATACTCCCATCTTTCTTCTTCACCCCTAAGCGAGAATGAGCAGGAGAGCACCCCAAGAGAAGAAGTACTAGGGCTAATAAAGCCGATGTCTAACAATTCGTAAAGACCCCAACTTATTATTAATGAAATTTTATTTTTCTCTATTTATTATTTTGAAATAGTAAGGGTTGATTTGATTAATGTGGATAGTTAGGGGTAAAATACTAAATATTTCAAAATAAGCAAGTGGTTATAAAATATTCATTGTTGTTTGGGAATATTCGTTTGGTCGTGGAATATTCGTATGCTTCGGGAATATTCGTACTACTTGCCAGCGACCATGTGTGGGCCCCATAACTTGAAAGCGATTGGATGAAGAAAACGACAAATATAAGTTGTTTAAAAATAACAAACAGTAGTTATTACTGAATTAATCTTATTAAAATACTCGGTGGTTAAAACACAAGAAGATTACCGGTATCGCACCAATTATTGATTCTTACGTAAGAAGGCACTACTCAATAATGGTTACGAATTACCGCTCAAAGATTTTATTGATTTAATAATTGTTGCGTTGATATTTTATATTGTTGTTGTTTCAATAATTGTCATTACACAGTATTTTTCATTATCGAAGCAATAATTCATATTATCTGAATAATATTATTAGATAACATTATTGGCAATGTCTAGAAAGTTCTGCATAAGGAGAGGTTTGGTCACCTAATTGCATGGCCAAAGAAGGAGAAATTCTTATTGAAAGCCCCTCTTTCCTGAACTCACGATTGTCAATATTGTGATTCTGTAATATTATTTGTGAACAATTAATTATTGATTCATATGATGAGAAAATATTGATTTTATGTGGATATAGATGGAGAAAATTTTTAATGTGACAATTGTTGAAAATTGAAATTTTATCTTTTTCTGATAAAATAATTTATTTAAATATATTATTATATTTTAATAATATAATAATGGTGATATTTTTACAACGAATGTGGGATATATGAGTATACGAGGAGGAAGAGTATTTTTGTTGCAATAAATATTTAAAACATGTTAAACATGTCGGCGGACCCCATTTATTGACTGAAATTTGATTATAGCCTGTAAAATCGTCCGTTTGTGGATTTCGGTCAATTTCTGTTTGGAATTCGGAAAAACTTTCTTCTGCAAAGTTGTAGAGAATTGAATTTCCTATAAAAACTCGCGAGATTCGAATTTTCTGATAAAAGGGCTATTTATTGTGAATTATTGAAGTTCCGAAGCTCCGAAATAATTGATTTTTGGAAGTTTTAATTATTATTTTAAAGAAAAACGTTTTTTTGCATTTAAGTGGGCTAACATGTGATATTAATTGCTGAAATCAAATCATCAAACATTGGCTAAGGAAATTTATAATATATATTAATATTTTATTAAATTTTCTGCTTTGGTGTTCTAAGCATTTTCCTATAAATAGGGTACTTAGGTTAGAATTGAAAAACACACCAGAAACTGAAGTTTCTCTCTATTTCTCTCTCGATATATTGAGCGTATTCTTGTGAGTATACTTTGAGTATTGTTAGACGGTCTGCAAGTTCCTTCAAAGACTATACCCGGTATTCCAGCTAAAATACTAATCTTTCGAGGTAAGGGATGTTATTTTCTTCTCAAATGATATTATTTCTTCAATATCATTATGCTAAAATATTGGTTGGAACTTTTTATCAAATTTGGAACATTTTTATGTCGGGGTTACTATTCATGAGTTACTATTCATGAGTTACTATTCACGAGTTCTATTCACGAAAGTACTATTCATAAAGCGTGAAGATGTTTTTTGGAAATTTCTATCTTTTGGTGTCGGAGTTACTATTCACGATACTTGCACTATTCACGATAATCGACACTATTCACCAAAAATAAAATTTCTTCTTTTTGTCCAAAATATCTATTCCGGATACTAGCTTTATTGTATCCATGTTTTGATCATTCTTGAATTTTACACCACTATGATTATTTTTGAGGTATTTTTGGACATGGATAAAATAAAGTACTTAATCCTTAATCCTTAATCCTTGTCATTTTGTTTCACCGGATTCATTTCTTTAAAATATTTTTCATCATCCTCAATCTTAAATGAGGATATTCTTGAATATCTTTGGCCCAGAGTAGTGCAAAGATGAATGATTTCTGAAGAATATCTTTGGCCAGTAGTGCAAAGATGAATGTGTGTTTAGATGAACATGACCAATCGATGAATATCTTTGGCTTGAGAGTGCAAAGATGAATATTTGATTCGGATATATATTGATTGATGTTACAGGGATAAAAGATAGACGATGAACTTTTAAATTCATACATGTAAGATAGTAGTTTGCATTCTCTACTTAACTCTTCTAATGAATTATTATTTCATTATGCGAATATTGATTTAAAATTTGTTGTCTATTGTGTTCTATTAGATTTTTCCCTCGTTGAAGACTAACGGTAATTTGTTGTATATTATCTTAGTCATAATATTCTTTATCGGGCTAGTTGAGCTCACCTTTTTCCTTTTTGTTCCATTTTTCTTCTCGGGAGGCGAGAATATAAGCGAAAGTACGAGTTGGGAATGGGTATGGAATGAATGTTCTAGAGAGAGTTGTTTAGTAGTCCTCACCATTTTTGTAAAATAATGTATCAATAAATGTGATGAGGATTTATTTGAGTATAGATATTATGCTGAAGATAATATTTGTATTCAAACTCACGCTTTCTTGTTGTAATAATAAAGTTGTAGTTGTTTACATACCATGTATTGACAACTCGTAATGGGTGATGTATACCTATTTTGGGGGCGCCACAATTCTGCATTGGGTCTTTAACTCCTGAAGTTCAATAGAGCTATTCGATATGGGCTTTGGAAATAGGTTTTGTCACGGGTCAAAGCGTCGATACAAAATTCAATTTCACGCTCTGAGGTAGGCCGAAAGTTTTTCGTGGAATACGTCAGAAATTTATTAACAATAGAAATATCGCTCAAAACCGACGTATTTTTGTTTAAATCTATGACATGAGCTAAGAAAGCTTGACATCCGTTTTTCAAAAAACGAATAGCTTTATGGCTTGAGATGACCGTGATTGATTTTAATGGTTTGGTCGCTTGAATTCCCATAATAGGTTGGTTAGGAATATGAAAGCTAACAACCTTACGAAAACAATCAATTTTTGCATGATAAGTAGTTAACCAATCAATCCCAGAATCACGCCAAATGCAAGTATTTTTAATGAAATAAGATCGACAGTAATGTGAGGTACCGATTTGAACCAAACAAGACTTATAAACAAATGGATGTAATGAAGGTTTCTCCCAACGGAGTTTCCACAGATAAGTCAAAGTCTAATTTCTCCTGAGTCAAATTTAATCGATGAGCGCAAGTAGAAGAAATAAAAGAATGGGTAGAATCGGTATCAAATAAAGTATAGACTTCATTAGAGTTTATGATAAGCTTACACCGTGATGACCTCATTTGGGTTCCTTGCTCTCCTGGGAGGTCACAACAAACGCCTCCTCGCACTTTCTGGCTTGACTTTTCCGGGACTACCTTTGGTGCCTCCATCCTAGCTGAATTTGTCTTCTAGAAACAACAAAATCGAGCTAAGTGACCTTCTCTTCCACAATTATAACATGCTTTGGACGGCGTGACGCATTTTTGGACCGATGTGTCCCTCTCCTCACATTTGAAGCATATGATAGGTGGTCTTTCTCCTTCCTTAACAACGAGTCTTTGTGTCTTTGACGCCTTTCCATCATTGTTGAATCTCCTTTTTTGAAATGTCCATTCTTATTGTTTTGGCCTCGATTACCACCGGCAAGTGGTTACCATATCCGCCCGTTGATTCCCTCCACGCTTGTTGTCACCGCTCGATGACTACTCACCGGTATTATAATTTTTAAATTTACTTCTTTTTAGTCAAGTTGACTCGTTATCGCGCTCCACTAATCGAGCCCTATTTACAACATCCCGAATACAAACACAGCTTTATGAGAAATAAGATGTTGACGATCTCCTATTTCAAACCTCTTAAAAACATCCGCGCCATTCTCTCTTCATTATCCACCAAGTGGGACGAAACCGTGATAACTCCGCAAATTTTGCCTCAGACATTACACTTGGCCATATTGTTTTGTTCCAACTTGATAAACTCCACCTCCTTCATGTGGCTAATACTTTCAGAAAGTATTTGTCGTTGAATGCCTCCTGGAACTTCTCCCAAGATATCTTCAAGACAAGAAAGAGTTGAGTACGCTTTTACCAATTCCACACCAAGAATCTGCGCCTCTCCACAACATAAAAGGCGTAGAAGGAACCTTTGCTCCTCTGAGCATCCCAAGACATCAAATATCTTGGTAATCTGCTTTATCCATGCTTCCGCCAGTGGTTTTGCTCTCCCTTAAACTCCGGTGGTCCCAGCTCCTTGAATTGTTTAGCGCGACCGCCCGAGAGTTTTCCTTGTTTCCACCCCACGCTTTTGGACAGAGTCGCTCTCATTGCTGTATTGCATAATTGCATAAAGCCTCCAAACATTTGATCATTCATCATTTGGTCAAGGTTGTTGTTGTTGCATATGAGATTGTCGCCTTCTTAATGCACATTATCCTCGATTATTGATATTTGGTGAATCAACGATCGTCTGTGCTCCATTGCTATTCTCAACATTCTCAGATGTCATTTTCAGATCCTGCCACAAAACAAAAGGTTAATTGACATGTAACATATTATCCTTATATTCTAATTCCAACCAATAAAATAACACATAAACTTAGGTAGGTAATACTAGCGAAGGTATTCCCCGTCTCTCCCCTCCTAGTACTATTCTCATATCTTAGCCAGGGATCATATCCTAAGCTCGATACCAACCGCGACGCCCCCAAAATTAGGTATACATCACCCATCTTGGGTAGTCGATATATGGTATGTAATTTAAATACAACTTACTAATATAACTGTCAGTACAATACGACAAAAATCGTGAGTTTGAATACAAATATTGTTTACTAGATATTATACAAACTCAAAAGGAGTCCTCATTACAATTATTTTCACACTATTTCACGTAATAGTGAGGACTACTAATGCTATCCTCTCGACCATTACTCCTCCCCGACTCGTCCCAAATATATTCTCATTTCACGAAGAGAACAAAAAGAAAGAAAGGGTGAGCTCAACTAGCTCAAGAAGAAATATTACGACTAAGATAATGCGTAATAAATTATCATTAGCCTCTGAAACAATGTTAAACCGATAAAATATAATGAACATCAAGTTTAACTACAATGAAATCAAAGAATCCATTAAAAGAGTCAAGTAGAAAATAAAATCTACTATCTTTTATGATTTAAAAGGTTTTTCATCACTTTATATAGCCGAGATTCACTTTTTAATAAATATTCCACATCATCGAATCACCCCGCATTTCTACTTACCAAGGATATTCTTTAGTATCACGACCACAATTATTCATGCACTACGCCGTTAATATATGTGTATTCATTAAAGGTCATGATCATGCCAACAATCGTCCATCAATGCACTACGGCCACACGAGGATTTTTACCACATCATTTGTAACATTACTACCATGATTACACCGGTCAGTCTCTCGGTCATAATCATACCAAGTCCATCTACGCACTACAGTGCCACGATGACTTTCAACATAATATAAACATGAGGATGATGGCAATGATATAAGAATTCAATAAAACAAATTCAAGAATTAATTTATCTAGAACCAATAACATCCAAACTCGACAACATGATCATCGCTTTGTAGAGTAAAATTCAAGAATAATCGAGAATAATATTTTCATGAAAGGATATCGGATGAAACGCAAATATCAAGGATATTCCACTAATTTCATGGAGTATAGAAGTCAAAGTTTTAACCAACCGGGTATAATAAAGAATGGAATAACAAAAGAAATCACCATGCACGCGATGTAATCGCATGCATGCAGGTTATTCCAATGTAATAATAAATAACGGAACCAGTCCCACAGTAAAACGCATTGCATGTGATATTCCAACAGTATAATAAAGAATGGAACCAGTGTCCGTGTAAAACACACGCATGTGATGTTCCAATGTAATAATAATAAAGATGGAACCAGTGTCCTAAAAACACATGTATGTGATGTTCCAACAGTAATAATAATAAAAAGATTTTAACCGTGTCCTGTAAAACACACGCATGGGACGCCCCAATGTAATAATAAAAGAATGTCACCAAGTATAGGGTAAACCACGATATACGTGTTATTCCAACATGTAATAATAAGCAATGGAATAACAACAGCTTCTCTTCATGAATAAGAAAGAATAACACCCCTTACTTTTGGTAGAGATTGAATAACGCAAAGAGTGTAAGAACAAAATACTCTTCTTCTTTCTCTTCTTATTCTCTCTATACTTTCTCTCTCTATAGCTTGAATGAATTCGTGAAAATAATGAAGCACTAGGCCTCTATTTATAGAAGATTTCTAGCTTAAAGACCGCTTATGTGAAAAGGCAAGTGGCTCAACGAATGGTGATGTGAAAAGAAAAGTGGTTTCGACGTCAGTAATGTGAAACGACAAGTGGTTCGGTCTCGTAATGTGAAACGACAAGTGGTTCGATCACTTTAATATGAAAACGGCAAGTGGTTTGACGTCTCGATAAAGGTAATTACTATTGACGAAGGTAATTATTATTCACAAAGGTAATTACTTATCGACGAAGGTAATTACTATCGACGAAGAGACTCTTAGATGATGACATATGAGCCCCCATAAAATAATCAAACTTACCACAAACGCCTCATAAACAAACTCTTTATATACATCAAGGATCGAATAAATATTACCACAAATCATTTTATTTTTAATCAACACATATTTAATCTTTCAACAATTATTAATCATTTATAACTTGTCGCCTCAATTATTGATTTAATACTATAACATATTATACGAGATGATACCGTGACAATAATTGAATCAATAATATAAGAGATATGATGCAAAGAATTCATCGTAGCAATAATTGAGCATAAATTTGAGTGACTTCTCACGTAAAGATCAATAATCAATATCGTGTACTTACTATACAACTACACGCCATTCATCGTATTTTTACTAAGGGTAGTTCAACGGTTTTAATCTGTAATACCTCTCCGCCGTTATTTTTATAGAAAGATAATTTTGTCGCTTTCTAACTACTTATAATACTTCCGCTATGGGGTCCACTTAATGATTGAGTCGTCGCATTTAATATTCCCCGGCGACAAAAAGAATATTTCCGACCAAACTAATATTTTATAACAACTTCACTTTTGCAAAATTTATAAATATTACCCACAACTATAACATTATATCAAATTTATTCCATAATATTCAAAAATAATATTTATAGAAAAATTCATCTTTATTTATAAAAGTTGGGGTCTTACACGTAGTAAAGAAAGATGACTTGTTGATGAATATCTTAGCACCAGAAAGGTGCAAAGATGAATTATTGATGAATATCTTTGCCTTCGTAATGCAAAGATGACTTTGTTGAATATCTTTACCTTTGTAGTGTAAAGATGAATCTGTTGATGAATATCTTTGGCACGTGGTGCAAAAGATGAATTTATTAGTATGATTATGAACGAGAACTGTGATTTGGTATAACCATGATATTTGATGTTTTAGGTAAAGACAATTGATGAAAATTATCTTACGTCTTGGATGAGAAGAGGAATTTAGAATCACAATTATGATTATGAATTATTCATATGATTGTGGAAAGGAACTGTTGATTGATGTTACGTGGATAAAACATTGTTGGTGGACTTTTAACGTGGAGAAGACAATAGACTTTATAGTCTATTTGACTCTTTTAATGGATTGCTTCGTTCACCGCAACTATATGGTTGAAAAGTTTTATCATCTACCATATGTTCTAAATCTACGATTTATTATCGATGAAGGCTATTGATAATTTAATTATCTTTAGTCATGATATTATTCTATCGGGCTATTTGTGGCTTACCCTTTTGTTTCACAATTCTTTTCAAGTAATAAAAGTGTAATTTGGGTCGAGCGGGGGATAAGGGAATAGAATAATTGGTCTATAGATATTGAGGGTGAGGTGAATTTAACTTGGAAGAGTGTTTTGCCACTATCATACAAGATGTCTAATGACATACAACCTCGTGTCATTATAAGACATGGTTGTTGTAAGACCCCAACTTATTATTAATGAAATTTAATTTTCTCTATTTATTATTTTGAAATAGTAAGGGTTGATTTGATTAATGTGGATAGTTAGGGGTAAAATACGCAAATATTTCAAAATAAAGCAAGTGGTTATAAAATATTCATTGTTGTCGGGGAATATTCGTTTGGTCGTGGAATATTCGCATGTCGTGAATATTCGCATTGACGACAAGCAGCCCATGTGGGCCCCATAACTGAAAAGCGATTGGATGAAGAAAACGACAAATATAAGTTGTTTAAAAATAACGGCGTAGTTATTACCAATTAATCTTATTAAAATACTCTATGGTTAAAACACAAGAAGACACCAGTATTGCATCAATTATTGATTCTTACGTAAGAAGGCACTACTCAATAATGGTTACAATAATTATTGTTCAAAGATTTTATTGATTTAATAATTGTCGTTGATATTTTATATTGCTAATATAATTGTCATTACACAAGATTTTCCATTATCGAGAGCAATAATTCATATTATCCGAATAATATTATTGATAACATTATTGCAATGTCTAGAAAGTTTTGTCTAAGGAGAGGTTTGGTCACCTAATTGCGGCTACCAAGAAGGAGAAATCTTTATTGAAAGCCCCTCTTCCCTTGAACTATTCCAGTCACAAGATCGTGATTCTGTAATATTATTTATGAATAATTAATTATTGATTTATATGATGAGAAAAATATTGATTTTATGTGGATATAGATGGAGAAAATTTTAAAATGACAATTGTTGAAAATTAATATTTTATCTTTTTCGATAAAATAATTCATTTAAATATATTATTTTAATAATATAATAATGGTGATATTTTTACAACGAATGTGGGATATATGAGTATACGAGGAGGAAGAGTATTTTTGTTGCAATAAATGTTTAAAACATGTTAAACATGTCTAAATGGGACCCCATTTATTGACCAAATTTGATTATAGCCTGTAATATCGCCCGTTGGTGGATTTCGGTCAATTTTTGTTTAGAATTTGGAAAAACTTTCTTCTGTAAAGTTGTAGAGAATTGAATTTCTTCTGTAAATTTGATTATAGCGAGATTCGAATTTTTTGATAAAAGGGCTATTTATTATGAATTATCAAGTTTCAAGTCAAAATAATTGATTTTTGGAAGTTTTAATTATTTTATTAAAAAAAACGTTTTTATTATTTTTGGCACATGTGTGGTGAAGTTTGGACCAGATTTGTGTGCGAGGAAATTTGATTATATATATTATTATTATATTAAATTTTCTGCTTTTGTTCTAAGATTTTCCCATAAATAGGGTCTTGGGTTAGAATTGAAAATTACACCGTAAACCAAGTTTTCTCTCTATATTATAGAGCGTATTCTTGTGAGTATTTTGAGTATACTTTGAGTATTGCTATACGGTGCAAGTTCAAGTCATAGCCTATATCCGGTGTTTCAACTAGAAGTACTGTCTTTATGAGGTAAGGGATATTATTTTTTTTGTAACGATATTATTTCTTCAATATCATTATATTGAAATATTGATCTGAAGTTTTTTTCAAATTTAGAACTTTTGGTGCTCTGAGTTACTTATTCACGATACTGCAGACTATTCACGTATACTGCATCTTATTCACGAATACGGCAGACTATTCATCGAAAAATAAAAATTTTCTTTTAGTCAAAATATCTATTCCGGATACTAGCTTTGATTGTATCCATGTTTTGATCATTCTTGAATTTTACACCACTGTGATTATTTTTGAGGTATTTTGGACGTGATAAAACAAAGTACTAATCCTTAATCCTTAATCCTTGTCGTTTTGTTTCACCGGATTCGCTTTTTAAAAAATATTTTTCATCATCTTCATCTTAAATGATGATATTATGGAATATCTTTGGCCCTGGTAGTGCAAAGATGAATGATTTCTTGATGAATATCTTTGGCCCGTAGTGCAAAGATGAACAGGTGTTGAGATGAATATGACCAACTGATTAATATCTTTGGCCCGTAGTGCAAAGATGAACAGGTGTTTAGATGAACATGACCAACTGATGAATATCTTTGGCTCAGAAGTGCAAAAGATGAATATTTGATTCCGTATATATATATTGATTGATGTTACAGGGATAAAAGATAGACGATGAACTTTTAAATTCATACATGTAAGATAGTAGTTTGTATTCTCTACTTAACTCTTCTAATGAATTATTATTTCCGCCGCAATAATATTGATTTAAAATTTGTTGTCTATTAAATTCTATTAGATTTTTTCCTCCGTTGAAGACTAACGATAATTTGTTGTATATTATCTTAGTCATAATATTCTTTATCGGGCTAGTTGAGCTCACCCTTTTCCTTTTGTTCCATTTTTCTTCTCGTGAGCCGAGAATATAAGCGAGTATTTAGCCTGGGTATGGAATGAAGGTTCTAGAGAGAGTTGTTTAGTAGTCCTCACCATTTTTGTAAAATAATGTATCAATAAATGTGATGAAGATTTATTTGAGTATAGATATTATCTGAAGATAATATTTGTATTCAAACTCACGCTTTTACCGTTGTAATAATAAAGTTGTAGTTGTTTCTGCACTATGTATTGACAACTCGTAAATGGGTGATGTATACCTATTTTGGGGCGTCACGCTTGTTCTCATCCACTTGTCGAGTATATTTACAAGCACTACCTATATAATCTTGGTGTTTGTTTGGAGTATAATACCCAATTAGAGACAGTGGAGATAATGATATGTCAAGAGAAGACTCACCATTGGGAAGAATATGATAGTAATCTTCTCGTTTTTCTTTGGGGTCTATTAATCAACCAAGGATAATTCTGTGGCCATATGATATCTACCATAACCTAAAAGCACGGCCTCCCATGTATACGAAGGTTTTCTTGAGCACTTCCCAAAGATTCTAATTTCTAAAACAGGTTTTGACTATACCTTTATGTAAGGTGTCATTGTGACGACGTCTTCTGATTGATATATATTTGTATCCAAACTCACAAAGATATGTGTTGTTGTATTTTGTACGACAATTGTTGTAATAAAGTTGTAGTTATTTTCCGTACCATATATTTGGCGACTCAGAATGGGTTGGATGGAATGGGCCTATTTTGGGGTCGTTACACTAGTCTACAATATGTAACATTCACTACCCCTAGTGTGGTTGACCAATTAATATTTTAAAATATTTTTAATATAATGTCTAATACACCCTTCATGTTATAATGTTTAATTTCTCCACTAAATATAAATTTGTATATCTAATTTTTATTTTACTTGATCTAATTAATTAAATTATGAAATTGTGCAATAAATAACATAAAAGTCAAAAAATAATAAATATTTACTTTATCATGAAAATAAAGTCATACAATTTTACTAATTAAAATTCTCAAATATTAAAATTTACGTGATATATATTCAATTATATTTTTTAATTAAAAGTATAATGTTAATACCTATAAAAATTACAAATTAACGCAATAAAATAATAATTATTTTTTCAAATAATAAAATTTATGTAAAACAAACTTATTATTACAATTTAAATCGAATCTTATTACTCATATAAAAAGTATTTAAAATTATATTAATTATTTTTCTCATATATTAAAAAGTACGACTCGCACGGGGTGACGATACCTAATTTTGAAGGCCATCGCGGCCAGTATTTTAGCTAGGATATGATCCTCGCTTAAGATGTGAGAATAGAAGACTAGGAGGGGAGAAGCTGGGAATTCCTTCATTGCAGCCTTGACCTACCTAAGTTTATTTAATGTTGATTGGTCGGTCAGGAGTATAGTGATAATATGTTGCAAGTGTCAATTAACCACTTATTTGTGGCGGTGTTGAAAATGGCATCCAGAGAATGTTGAGAATAGCAATGGAGCACGGGAGGACTGTTGATTCTCCACAGATCAATAATCAGGGATAATGTGCAAATAGGATGGCGATAATCCTCTTGTAAAACAACACCGGGATCAATTGATGAACGATTTCAGACGTTTAAAAAGGTTTTAGAATTCATGCAACATCGGTAATTAGAGACTACTCCAGCTCAAAACGAGGTGGAAAGCCAACACGGAAAACTCTCGGTAGGTCACCGCTAAACAATTCAAGGAGTCGGGACCACCCCAGAGTTTAAGGAGCCGAAACCACTTCAGGCGGAAGCATGGATTAACAGATTACCAAGATATTTGATGTGTGCAGATGCTCCGAGGAGCAAAGGTTTCTTTTTACCGCCTTTATGTTTAGCGCCAGAGGATTCACGGTGGGAATCTAGAAAAAGCGCATCAACCTCATCAGACTAAGATATCTTCGGGAGAAGTTCCAGAGGTACATTCAACGCGATAAATACTTTCACGAAAGTATTCAACAATACATGAAGGAGGTGGAGTTTATCGTTGGAACAAACAATATGACCGTGTCGCAATACGAGGCAAAATTCTGCCGAGTTATCCGCGATTAAGGCCCCACTCGGTGGATAATGAGCAGAGAATTGCTAATGTTTTTAAGAGGTTTGAAGCCGGAGATACGTCAACATCTCTTATTTCATAAAGCGTGTGTTTTTATTCAGATGTTGTAAATAGGGCTCGATAAGTGGGCCGCGATAATTCAAAAAGAGAGCAAAATTTAAAAAAATTATATTACTGGAGAGTAGTCATCGCAAGCTGTGACAACAAGCGTGAGAAATCAATGTGCCGGATGGTAAGTGAATCACTTGATTGTAATCGTGGCCAAAAATAATAAGAATGGACATTTCAAGAAAAGGAGATTCAACAATGATGGAAAGACGTCGGACAAAGACACAAGCTATTAAGGAAGGTGAGAAGGACCACTCATCATATGCTTCAAACACGTGAGGAGAGGGATACATTAGTCCGAATCGACAAGTAAGCATCGTCAAAAGCATGTTATAATTGTGGAAGAAGGTCACTTAGCCGATTTTGTCGCCATCAAGACAAATTATGGAGGCACCAAAGTGTCCCAGGACAAACCAGTTTTAGAGTTTAAGAGAGAGCGTTTTTTCACCATTGACGTGAACTCATAATAAATTATCATGGGTAAGTTAATCATAAGCTCATTTGAAGTCTATATGTGTATAGATGCCCGCTTTACCCACTCTTTTATTTCATCTAGTTGTGTTCAACGCTTGAATTTGACTCAAGAAGTTAAACTTTGACTTGTGGTTTGAAACTTACGTTAGTAGAGCCTTGTTGCTACCTCTTATTTTTTTTAAATCTTGTTTGATTCAAATAAACACTTTACAGCGTTACTGGTCGATATTATCTCTTTGAAAATACTTGCCTTTTGAGGTAATTTTTTTGAAAGCGATTGATTAATCCATTCTATTATTAACTTTTTTGCATCAGGTTGTTAGCTTTTATATTCCTAACTAACCTGGGTTATAATGGTCATTCAAAGTAACCAAACCCTTAATCACCTTTGTTATTTCGCCATACGCAAGAAAGAGCCCCGATCCTTCGTTGTTGACTTCCTGTGTGGAATGCACCGCGAGACTTTCAGTGGCGTACAGCATCGGAATGACGCATGACAAGTTGATAGAGTATCATCAGGAGGTGTTATCCAGGTTAAGGATGTAAGTCGCTGATTGGTATCAATAAACGTACTATCCAAGTCTTCGGATGAAGAAGAAGGCTGAACGATATTTCTATCATTAATAAATTTCTTGACGAGTCTTGAAGATTTCTAGCCTACCCTAGAGCGTGAGGAATCTAATTTGTATCGTATTGACTTCAAGACAAAAACCCATTTCTTAAACCCTCAAATATTTTCTTCTTCAACTAAAAGGATCTGCTTACGTGGGATTATGATGAAAGTCATAATAAAAGTATAGAACCGATGAAAATCATGGGTATACGTGGTATTAGTAAGTGTTATAATGAGTTATGTTGGTTACGTGAGAAAAATAATGAAAGTTTCTTAGAAATCACCAAGAAGTTGAAAATTAGATTTGGTAAAACGTAACATGAAATTCAATTCAATTCGTATCTCCCATTATATTTTATGAATTTTTGATGTGGTCAAGTCCTAGAGTTAGATCTATGAGTTACCTTAACTAATCCAAGTGGGATTCATTGGAAAAGGTGTTGTATATATTCAATTATATTTTTTAATTAAAAAGTATAATGTTAATACCTATAAAAATTACAAATTAACACAATAAAATAATAATTATTTTTTCAAATAATAAAATTTACGTAAAACAAACTTATTATTACAATTTAAAAATCGAATCTTATTACTCATAAAAAAAGTATTTAAAATTATATTAATTATTTTTCATATATTAAACTAAACATAAGTCACTTAAACATAATTATTTACAAAGATAAAATGACAAATGTTGTTACTAAAATATATATATATATATATATATATTAAAAGATTTTTTACAAGATAGATGTAGTAATAAATATAATTATATATTTTATTTAACATCGTATAACATTATATATATTTAAACTAAACATCACGTCATAAACATAATTATTTATGAAGAAAATGACAATGTTAGTTACTAAAATATATATATATATATATATATATTAAAAGATTTTTTACAAGATGTGATACTAAAAAAATATAATCAAAATCATAACCCAGCTTTTTATATATACTCAATAAAATGTAACATATAAAAAATTCTAATATGAAACTAAAATTTAAATAATATTTTTGTTATTACACCAAAACTAAATTATCAATATACTCAATCACTCTAATTAGAATAGCTTCATTAATAATTTAATTTAATTTTTATAATATTTGTATCACTTATCCAAAATATATGTTAATTAAACTAAATTAGTTTTTATAAGTTACCAATAATTTAAATGAGATAATTTTAATTACAAATAAAATTATAATGAAAATGCATTGTATTAAAAAAGATAATTAAACACACACACACACACACACACACACACACACATATATATATATATATATATATACATATATATAGGTAGTATTAAAACTACGCTGTTTTGGGTGGTCATGGTGACATTTTTGTAAATAAAATAAAATAAGTGGGACCACTCTCTTTTTAAGTCACTCCAAAACGACGTAGCTTTTAATAAACGAAATATTATTTAAGGAAAAATGCTATTTAAAAAGAATGTTTTCGATCCTCATTCATATATATATATATATATATATATATATATATATATATATATACTATCCGGATCTTAAGTTCACACCTTATCTAAATTTCACATCAGATACCCCTTTTTAGCGACGTGATCTAAGCGACGCATTCGATTTGGCCCAATACAATATGTTGTTTGTCGCTAAAAAGTTTAAGACGACGGTTTTGATATATAATGATTTTAATCAATCGTCCGTCCGATCCGTCGCTAAAGGAAGTAAATGCAAGTGAAGTTAAATAAGAGTGAAATATATAAATATATATCGATATATATATATATATATATATATATCCGGATCTTAAGTCTTAAATATTTATCCATCCTCAATTAACTCACCCCTTTTATTTTAATTTGACATGATGGTTTCCTTATCATACAACTGTCAGCTTATACTTTTAATACTGGACAACATATATACGTCTTAAAAATATGTATTTACATTGTATTTAATCGAATCGTCACGAAATCATTACTAAAAGCGAGATAGCCTTAATGAATGGATAAGAGGAAATTTTAATGTGTGTGTGTGTGTGTCGATGTTAATATCATCATGTGCGAAAGGTAGTTGCTTTGTTATTCGTTAATATCTTAAATTTGTTGTAGTATCACCAAAAGCAAAGTAAAGAAAGGAACATATCGGAAAAAGAAAATTCTTAGGGTGGGATGTCATTTTCCACGTATATATATAGTATAAAAAGCATGTAGGAGTATCAGTTTCTCAAATTGTGGACACTAAAATAATAAAATTAATAACAATCTGATAAAGACGGTTCATATATATGTAACGCAATTCATTATAATTATAATTACATTACGTACTCCATTCTAATATAAATTTAAAATGAATTTATAGACCAAGTTATGGAAAATGAAAAGACGTTATGGACCCTACTACTACTACCCATAACTTGAGCCTATTCCTCCCCTGCAGAGCGTCCGTCCAGCTCCATCCCTCAAGCTCAGGCAGTGTCACTATCTTTCTTTCTTTTCTGTATTTGGGTTCAAGCTCTCCTCCCCCTTGTTCTGATCTTTCCCTAGAGTTCCGTTCCCATGCATTTAATTAACCTGAAGCTCATGATCAGTGCTGTAGTCATATATACAGTTAATTAATTATAGAGCAGCCTTGGTTGGAATTGGAAGGGGACATGGATGAATGGGCATGATGATCGATGATGGTGATGGATCGTTAGAAATGAGTGGCTAGGATGCAAAATTAGTCTTCTGAATTTTTCGTTACAAATTATAGAGAAGACAACCTGTGCTTTCTGATTATTACCTTTTTGTCTTCTTCTCCCACATAAAAATAAAAATACCCCCTAGCAAGCTCCACACATTAATTATCCTAATTCCTAGTCCTACCAAATTACCGGATATTGTTACCATAAAGTTAACTTCATAGTAAATTGATCATTTGACTAATATAGTACTGACACATAAAAAAATCATCTTTCAATCTGCGTGTGTATTGGTCAATTGACCAAAATTAACTTCATACTAATCCCTTCTCACATTACCAATACAATACACCACGACTCCCTACCCTAGCTTCTTCCTTCCCTCCTCCCAAATCAGAGCCCCATTTTAAAATTTAAAAGACCTCTAATTTCTGTATTTTGAAAAACAGATTTTGTCAAATTTCTACTTTAATTAATTAATTGGCAATATTGACTTTATTAAATTAGATTAAAGCATGTCACAATTTATAAACATGAACAATATGCCTATAATTACAAGATAGGTTCAGAACATTATTATCTTAAAATATTTGGTGTTTACATGGTCAAACATACGTACTTTGGATTCCCCCACTAATTTTATACCAAATTATTTTTTTTGATAAAATTTTAATTGATTAAGCGTTGGAGTAAGTATTAAAATAGCGCAGTCTTCAGTAATCATGTTATAATCACGAATCCATGATTAAAATATAAAGCATATATACTTATATTTCTAGATGATCCTAAATCTTACACAACCATATATAATTAAGCAATTAGTTAGTAATTAACACAACAATGTACGTACATGCATGCATCTCCAGTGATTAAATTGGGTAAACATTTGAGCGACCAACGCTTAATTTATGTATTAGACTCCATAACCAAGAAAAGATTTTCCAAATTAACTTGGGCATTCACTAATTAACAAGAACGGCCCAAACAAGGACAATTAAATTAAACGTCACATGCAAATAACCCAAATTATGGTCCAAAATGCTTCCTTGTCTCCCTTGTAATTCCGTTTCTTAAGTATATATAATTACTACTAATATTGGATCTAACGATCAGTTAGCTAGAGCGCATCTAGCAAGGACCGTATGTTTAGGATATATATATATATATATATATATATATATATATATATATATATAGAGAGAGAGAGAGAAAGAAGATTATCAGCTACTCTTAAAATCGTGCCGCTCTTTAAATGACGGTTTCGGTTATATAACCGTCGCTAAATATACTTTTAATGACAGACAATATATAAGCGTCGCTAAAAGTATAAAAGCGACGTGTTTTGATATAAAGGGGTAAAGACTAAATGTATGATAAGTGATGACTGATCGATCCCATGTATATATATATATATATATATATATATATATATATATATATATATATATATATATATAGAGAGAGAGAGAGAGAGAGAGGATCTTAGGCTGATTATTTTAATTTACTCAAATATCACGCTTTTTTATAAAAAAATAACTAATAAAAAATGTATAATAATTTTTTGGAATTGAAAGTTTTTAAAAAAAATATTTTTGGGTGTGATTTGGTATATAACAAAACAAAGGTGTACACCGCATGCATCTGCTTTTGTTATATTGTTAAATCACACCAAAAACACTTTTTTTTAAAAAAAACTTTCAATTCCAAAAAATTATTATACATTTTTATTAGTTATGTTTTTTTTATATAAAAAAGGTGGTGATCTCTGGTGAGCTCAATAAGGATGAGCCTAAGAAATGGACTATATATATATATATATATATATATATATATATATATATATATATATATATATATATATATATATACGGAGATGATTCATTTACAACTTTGTGAAAAATTATTTATTTTTATAACAAATTTCGATCGTTCATTCAGATATCTAATAACTTATATTACTCTCGTCCGCAGTTTAATTTCCAGTATTTCTCAGTTTAATACTGCGGATAAGACAAATGACCTAAATGCCCCTCCTGTGAAAGTCTCTTGTCCGCAGTATTAAACTGCAGACGCTAACTCCTATTGAGAATTATACTACCATCCGCAGTATTAAAATACGAATTTTAGAATACCCAAAACGACACCCCGATTTAACCAAACGACGCCAGGAAACTCATAAGTCTCGTTCGTAGTTTAATACTGCGGACTCAAGGTCCAATTAATATATGAGACGGGATAGTACTGCAAACTTAAGGTAATGCAGAAGAGTTTGACCTAAAGTTCAAGAATTTTCTATTTTTATCAAGTATGATCAAAGCCACCACAAAGTTCTCAGAGGGTCAAATTAAAAAAAATCTAAGAATAAAAATAAAATTATAGCTATATATACATACTTTTCTAAACCTAATATATATATATATATATATATATATATATTCATAATATTCTTATAAGGAGAATACTTGATTGGTTTTTTTATTGATAATTTTTTATTATTAAAAACTTAATGTAATACAAATGTGACAAATCCAAAAGATTTTGATAAGACCACACAGAATAAGAGAAAACTAAGTAAATAGGTGTCTTGGAGTTTTAACACCTTGTCTTTGAGTTTTAATTTGGAGATAAAAGAAAAGAAAACGAAGAAAATTAAACAAAAAGAGATAATGTCTTTGAGTTTTGTAATACAAGAGAAAAAAATTAAGAAAAATGGTGTCTTTGAGTTTTAGTTAGAAAAGAAAAAAAAAGAAAGAAAATGAGTGTGTTTCGAGTCAAAAAAAGTTCTCATTTTTTTCTACAATTAAAAAACTTTATAGGGTGTTAGTTAAAAAAGAAAAAAAAATATGATAGAATACTTAATTTTTGAGCTAAATATTTTTTTCTTACTTTTGAAAAAAAAAACTTTAGAAAAAAAATATTAGCTTTGATTTTGTTTTATTCATTTTAAAACTAAAAAACAGAGTCAACATTGATGACATTTTTTTCTTTTTGAATCAAAAACATACAGAGACACATGGAAAGAGAAATAATACTATTTTACTTTAAAAAGTCACTGATACAAAAAGAAGGTGGTGGTGGGTCGGGGGTGTGTAATTATGGGAGAAGGAAGGAGCCAAGGGAGCCCAAACGCACTAAAGAAAATTCAGGGGGGGACATGCCCCCTGCCCCAGGCGTAGATCCGCACCTCCTTCTTGCATATTCTTATTATTCTTACTAATTCATCTCACCTGGGATGGAGAGACATGCATGACACAAGATTTGGAAGACACAATATCTTGAAGGCTTTGTGTACTGAAAACACTTCAACCCACTGATTTAATTCTTTTTATCTAGCCTTCCGATTTTTTTTGCCATGTGTGTTTCTCATCGTCCCAAATGAGTTGAATATATAACAACTAGCAATAATATGCAAGATAAATAGATGATTTTTAGCTTTAATAAGTTATATATATATTTTTGGATCTCTTTTTATTTTTACAGTACCGATCTAAGACGAATATAGTTCGATTTAGTGCTATTAAGTTTTCTATTTATTCATGGGTATTATTTTCATTATCGCTAAAAAAGATGATGAATCTGCAACAATAAACGGAAAAATGGAAAACTAATAACATTAAATTGAATTTTTCTCGTTTAAAGTACATGTTCGCGGTTTAATACTGCGGACGATGGGTTATCATTAAAACGGTGCCGTTTTTAATAAAAAATACTTTCGCAGAACTAAAATGTGGATTCTAAGTGATAAAAATCTAATTGCAAACGATTTTTACTATTCTCTTTCATCGATAAACGATTCAATCAACTTGAGAGCGCATAGCCAACTAGCAAGAAAACATACCTGCAGATAAAAATCACTTAAGATCGGACAATATGTAAGTTATATTTAGAACTAATTTATTTGTTTTGCCATGGATTTGTTTGATAAAGAATCATTTCATTCAATATCAAGTACTGAGGAAACTGCTTTACTTGAAGATCGAATACCATTCCATATGGTAATCAAATATTTGATACGTTGTACGATGGTGAATTTTTTTTACAGAAAATATACGAAACATGTTGGTTTTGAAGTAAAAATAAAAACAGCAGAAAACATGTGAGGTCTGAAGATTTTTGTTCTAGAATGTATCAGTGTTGTAAAGCTGGATATATGGTTGTTAAGAAAAATGAGATTGTCACTAATGAAGATAATAATGTGGTTAAGGGAAATCAGAGGAGGGACTTAATTGATAAAACATGATGTAGAACAAAATTTTATGTTGTGCATGATAGGAAAAAAGATAATTGGTTTATGTCTACACTTAAGTTGAATCACAATCATGAATTTGTGTCCCCGAGTAAAGTTTCACAAATTCAAAAACACAAAAATATTTCAGTAGTTGCTAGAAATTTGATCGAAACCATTAATAATGCTGGGATTGGTCCAAGTAGGATGATGAATGTTCTGAGCTCATTGGGAGGAGGTATGAGCAATGTTGGGTTCTCCGAAAAGGATGTGCGAAATATAGTTAGAGATATTAGACGTGATAGTATTGATTCAAATGATGCGCAAGGTGCAATAAATTAAATTACTTGAAAAAGTTACACCGTGAGAGTCCGAGCAAGGTTTATTATAGTGTCAAACCAGGCGTAAATAATCGTCTCGGATGTATTACGTGGGTAGATTATCGGTCAATACCTGCCTATGAAAATTTGAGTGATGTTGTTACTTTTGATACCACATGTTGAACAAATAAATATTTTATACCATTAATTTGCTCCTTTTACGGGTGTAAATTATCATTACCATTATGTACTATTTGGGTGTGCACTCTTTAGCGATGAGACTGAGGACACATTTGTATGGTTGTTTGAACAGTGACTTGAAGTAATGAATTACAAGCATTCCATAACCATTGTCACTGATAAAGATCGTGATATGTCGAATGCAATTGCTAGGGTTTTTCAAAATACACACCATGCATTGTGTACCTGAAACATTAGCAATAAATATCCTGAAAAACTTGGGCATATCTATTCATTGCATCCAACTTTTAAGTCATATTTTAACTACTACGTCTTTAAGTGTTTGACTATTCAAGAATTTGAGGAAAATGGAATTTTTTGTTTGAAAACTACGGTCTGCAGAATCACGAATGGTTGAAATCTCAGTATGAATTAAAGGAAAAATTGATTGGGGTGTATTCAAAAAATTTATTCGCAGGGGAATGACTATTACTTTTAGGAGTAAAAGTATGAACAACTTTTTTGACGAATTTGTCAATACCTCCACGAGAATTAGAGATTTTGTTTTAAAGTCCCAAAAAGTTAATGAGAAGTAGTACATCAGAGATAAACAAGATGATTATATCAAAGTTAATCGTACAAGAAAATTTGTTATTGGAGATTCATTAGAGATGCATGCAACTAAAATATATATCAAAGAAATGCATGTTTTAACGTTTTCAAATTGAACTGACAAAATTGCACAAGTTAACTTCTATAAAGGTGCTTGAGTTGTCAACTTATGATTCAAAAAACTACTTGGTGTTCAAAGTGATGGTTCCTGAATCTCGCCGCAGGTATTTCACAGTTGTGCAATATATAGATACCGGGATGACGAAATGTAATTGCAAAATGGTTGAACATTCTGATACTATATGCCGTCACATTTTTAGCCTACACACCTCGATCACAGATTATGCCGAGATACAAACTGATCGGTTCAATCATTTAGCCAAACAATTTAATTATGGGTTTTGTACTGGATCCTTCATCTTCTTTGAAGCCATTAAATATGTTGTTGAAATGCTAGATCGTGAGGAAAAATTGTGGCCAAAATCCTTCTGATCGAAGGTGTCAAAGTAAGATCGTACGACAATGTGTAACCTTTTATCAAGGCTAATGACGCTATAAAATTGCACGATGATGATGATGATGGTGATGTTACTGCTTCCAATGATCCTGTGTTTGATCCGACATGTTCGCAACATGATTGAAAAGTGGTGTTGAATAATTCGCAGGACAAAAAACACTTCGAAAGTGTGCAATATGTGGAATATTTATAAACCATGATAAACGTAACCATTATGAATATTTAGGACTGCAAAGGCCTGAAGCTTCATAATTTAATTTCTCTGTATGGATTTTGAGAAACAATTACTTAGGCAGTGGTATTATTTTCTTTTGCTCTATCTCTGTATTTACATGCATGTTAAATAAAATCCTTTTGAATTGTGCAGCCTCCCGTCCGCAGTATTAAGTTGTGAATGCAAAAAAAAAATGAAAGTAGGTTCCATTCGCAGTATTAAACTGCGTGCTCTAGATGGTAAAAGAAGCTGGGAAACGACGTCGTTTTTATAAAGTCTCGTCTACAGTATTAAACTTTGGACTACAGGTTATTTAACCAGAAATGCATGTGTTGCCAAGATAGGTCAATTATTTAGCTTTTCTATGCAAACCCTATAAGTGTCATCACAACATGTAGAGATTATTCGGAATATCATAACATGTTGTGAAAACACTCTAGGATTTGCATAAAAGGCCTAAACAATTAACCCATCATGGTAGCACATTTCTTGTTACATAATTGAAACTGCACATTTTGAAAATTTCTCTATGTAGATTTTAGAGTAGTATTCTCTCTATGGATTTTTTGTTAGATTTTAAAGCTCAAAATCCTCTATTTTCTCTTTCATATTGTTATCCCAACAACATGAATTTTACCGCACTTCCATGCAATGATACCAATATGAAAGAAGAAATAAAAAATTATGGAGTTTTAATTCAAACTAAGTCCTACTTTGAACTATGGAGTATGTAGTATTTATAATGGAGACCTAGCATCTCCAGTATTGAATTGCAGACATGACTTCTCAGATTCCGGCCTTCTCACTTTCTAGATGTCTTTTAATTGGACCTAGAGTCCATAGTATTAAATTGCGGACGAGACTTATGAATTTCTTGGTGTGTCGTTTTGGGTATCCTAGAGTCCGCATTTTAATACTGCGGATGTTAATAAAATTCTCAATAGGAGTTAGCGTTCGCAGTTTAATATTGCAAACGAGAGACTTTAGCAAGGAGGGGCATTTAGGTCATTTGTCACGTCTGCGGTATTAATTAAACTGCGGAATACTGAAAATTAAACTGCGAACGGGAGCAATATAGGTCATTAGATATCCGGATGGACGATCGAAATTTGTTGTAAAGATAAATTAACACTTTTTTAAAACGTTGTAAATTAAATGGATCATCCCCCTATATATATATATATATATATATTACTAATTATAATTAATTATTTACATATATATTTAGGACTAATTAATAAATATGGACTATTAATTATTACTAATGTGTAACCTATATATTTACATATTTAATTTTTAATTAAAGGAAAACGTATTATGAGGTTGGATTACTTGATGTGACCCACAAATACCAAAAACCAAATTTAGGTTTAATTTTGAGTATGGAATAAACTGAATGAATTAATTACCTTACTTGTAATTTTGTTGAATTCTTGAATAGTTTAACACTTAGTTTCATTCAAATTATAGTTAAGAAATGAAATAAGTATTCTAAGCCAATGCTAAATGTCAATATATATCTGTTTTTTTATTTGATTCTCAGTTATTATTTAATATGGTGTGGAGTACATTAGCAATGATGAAAACAATTATATTTCTACATTTAGCTCTATTTGTTCACACAAGATAATATGTATACAAACATACACACATATATATTCAAAAATATGAAGCTCTTAATAATTTTGTAATGAAGTTTAGTTTGGTATCTAGGAGGCCAATTAACAAGATCAATTTTTTGGATATTGGATATTTAATTGGAGCTGGTATGGGATGGTGCACATCACATGTTCTTTGAAATGCCACATAAAATGTAAGAATAATAACTTTAATTTCCAGTTTTGAATTGATGAAGATTTTTTTAAAACAAAAGGTGAATAATTGTTTGTTTCATTTTAACAAATGGAGTTTGATTCAAGAAATAAAATTAGAAGAATAAAATTTTCTTTCATGGTTTATGCACAAAAGCTGTTAAATGTGACTATGACATAGATTTTTATAAATACGATTTTCCATCTAAGGGTTATATATGTAGGAGTAGGAGGGCTGAGAGACTATAATTTTATGTTAAAATTTTATTCATTTATGTAACACAAGATATATATATATATATATATATATATATATATATATATATTCAATTTTAGAGGTTCTTACAACTTGATATCAACGTTTTTATCAAAGTAATATAAATTTAGATTTAACTTAATTATGTGGGCCTGTCTATGAAATGAAATTAGTGTGTTTGTCAACTAATTAATGCATGAAATTAGAGTTTCTTATATTTAATAATTTCTTAATATATATCTTTAATAACAGGAAAAATTCTCTAGGTGGTTTATAAATACTATATATCTATAATGCTGCCTCAAGTCTCAAATTGTTGGAAGCAAATTTGGGCACATCAGATTCATAGTTTGATGAAGCTAGATTGCTTGGGAACTTTGAAAGAAACTTTTTAAGTACTGTAGAATTAAGGATATGATGAATAATACTATATATACAAACTATTTTACAAATATTTTATAAATCATTGATGCCAAGATACTCCATCTCAAAGATATCATGTGCAAAAATAATACTATATCTAAACAATTTATTGATCAATATGTTGAAGTGAAGTATGTCACATCGGCAGTTTGTAAAATAATTTGTGTCTGTAGTATTACTCAGGATATGATATCATAACTTTAGTGTCACAGTAAACGTTAAGTTATTATTTTTTTGACGGTGTTGCCACCTTAATTTTAGCATCTATATAGTGTTCATGATTTGGTACCTGCCTGCCTTTATCCCTTGTCAGTGAAGCCTATTCTATAACCAGGTGTTATACCTTTTACGTACTTTGGGTGCTAAGGATGAATACTAGATTATTATGAAGCTTTTAAGATGAAACTTCGCACTGAACTTGCATTGGTAATCAGAATGAAAGAGTGAAATTGCATACATTTTTGTTTTATATATGCATACATACGCCCGGGCTTCTCAGCTAGTTGGTATATATGAATACAAAAAAAAAAACAAATAATAGATTGAATTTGGCATGCAAGAACATGCATGCAATAACATATATATTATATGATATCCTAATTCCTACGTAGTAGTAGTAATTAATTTCTCAGCAAATTTAGTCAAATGTACGCGCGTACGTATTTGCTCCAGTACCACGAGTCATGATATAATATGAACACGTACTGCAGGCTACAACCACAATATTACTGACAGAAAGAGTCTGAGAGGGGAATGGGCAAATTAATTAAGGGGACTGGGGATGAGAGTGAGACAATGTGCATAATCTTGGGATATATCCCGCCGAGCCAGGGCCGAATCCTAGTGTCGGACACTTTGTGTGAAAAAAGAAAAAGAAAAAGAGCCCTAAGGCCTAAACTAAACCACACCAAAAATAATTAAGGTGACAGGTAAGTAGTCAGCCTTTACCATTACGTTAACTTCCCCCCAAATCATTTATACTCTAATATCTATCCATGACAGGAAAGTACTCAGCCTTTACCATTACGTTAGGTTCCCCCAAATCTACTCTAATATCTATATATATTTTGTCTCTATTTTCTCTCTCCTCCTCCCTGCAAAACCCAGAGCTTTACCTCATCTAAAGAAATAATATGTCATGCTAGCTAGCTAGTATATACAATTTTTAATTTGTTATTCAGAACAAAGTTTATATCATTTTAACCTGTAAATGGAGATTAAATAATAAAAAAAAAATAGAGTACAAATATCATCTTCTTATTCATATTATAACTTGTTTTAGTTCATTAATAATCAAGGATACAACTGTAAGTTTGAGGTCGTTACAGTCTTGTCAAGTGGTCAACCGATCTCTATTTATAATATATAAATGATTAGAATCCCACCGACCCTTAAACCATGCAACAAAAAGGAAACAACGGGTGGTCTAAATGTTCTTTTTTTATTCCATTTTCTATTCCTCTTGGACCAAAAAATCCAGTCTTGCCGGGTCAAATTTAAAGATCTCGTTAATATGACAGAACACTAGTCCCAGGTCGACGCTGTCCAACTCATGGCCAACCTAATTTATTTTTCTACAAACACCATACAATATGTTCCATAAACATAAAATAAATATAAATACTTGTGTCAAAATATAAAATTAATATATAATATTTTCAAACTCAAAATTGATATATGCAATTTATTTTTTTAAAATATATATATAAGAAACTCTTTATTTAGTAATATTTATAATTATAGTATATAAAATTAGATTAATTCATGTTAATTTTAAAATACTTTAATATGACTTCAAAATCGATCCTAATTTTAAAACGTAAAAAAAAAGTAGCATACGGAAATTATAAGTGGCTCAACTAACCCTCTCTATAATTCCTCGAGCCACGTTCGCCACCCACTGATTACTCCAAATATTGGGGTCAACTTGTACAAAACCTACTTTCCAACTATCTAACACAATTTTTAAACCTCCATTGACAGCCATAATTTCTTCGTTCCTGCTTAGCAAGATAAATTAGCTAGCAATATACTTTGTTAATTGTTGCCTACTTGCCCATTATAATTAATTTCTTTCCACCCTTGTATATATATTTATATGCCATTATTAGCTAGCTAGGGTTTTCTGTTTGTATTTTCTCTTGGCATACTTTTTTAATTATATATCTAAATTTTTCATGTGATTTATGAAATTCATAATGCATTGTAACACACACTTCCAAATAAGAAATGGAGATCACATGCAAAACATAACAAATTTCAAAATAAAGAAATTAAGTATAGATAACTTCAAAATATTTAATAAATCATAATACATAAATATAGAATTAAATACAAACTTGCCGGAAGAATAAATATAGTATGAGCAAATTGTCCATTAAGGATAAAGATATACAAAAGATGCATAATTGAAATACAGAATCAATTGGCAAAATATTGAACAAGGCCTTTAGCATAATTAAATACCGACAATATATAATATAATCTCTAAAATCTGAATAGAATATATCTTAATCAACAGAATAAACGAAATAAATAAAAGGCTGAATAAAAGTGGCTAAGTGGTTATTTCATACTGAGCTCAAAACAAAACAGAACATTGCCACACATGCAAATCAAAATAATGTCAAACAGTCAAATTACCGCACATCGAATCGCGAATTCAAATGCATGTCAAATTAAAAGGCATGTCTAACACAAATATAGTAAATAGAACAGAAACTAGCTAGGGTCGATCCATATGCATTATGAACAAACATATCAAATAGCCAAAACTTAGACCTAGATCAAATATACAGAAGGATACGTAGTGGATTGATCACACCGCCACAGAAAGTGTCATGCCTCGGCGCTAGAAGGACATGCGCGCTTGTGGTACCCTCATAAGTGGTTATAGCTCAGTATACCTTATTGTTTATTCTACAAAGATATGATATCACAACACATGCGATATAATACCAACAAAATGGTTTTAAACGTACATGTTGGACCAAATCAAATCATAGCTAGGCAAAATACCTTCAAAGTAATGTAACATGTAATCATTTATAAAGATTGTGGGCAAGAAATCGACTGCTAGGGTTGTGGTTTCGTGTCACGAGGTGAGGAGGAGAAATCCACGAAAAGTACGGAATAAATGTGGGCGAAAATCGCACTGCTAGGGGTTGGGGTTCCGTGTCACCGAGGAGGAGAGAATCCACTAAAAGTACTGGAATTGATTGATTGATCAAGAGGGAGAATCTACGGTGGGCGACATCTAACGACGCTGCTGCGTAACTCCCTAATCCGGAACCGTGTTAGGTAACAGGATTCCAAGAGCCTTCTTGAGTCCTTCAAGTCGAGAGAATGTCCAAACCCCTTTGTGCTTTTTAGTGGAATTCCAAGCCTTTAAGTCACCAAAAGGGTCCTTTGATCTTCCAAGAGTCCAAGTCTTCATCCCCTAGAGAAGTCCCTTCCCAATGGAGTGGAAGAGATATTTATAGGGTTTTTTGAGAATGGTCATGTGATAGCACATGTCCCCTGAGAAATTCCAAATTTACCCTTAGTCATCAAAGTAATGCCCAGATCGTCTCGCCTTCTCTACCACCAATCCAATCCCTCAATCAATTCCCAAAATGAGTCACCTCCACGTGCTTCTCAGACACACGTGAAAGATTCTCTCAGATCTTGCTTTTTATTTTCTATTTCTTCCGCTTTTCCATTTAATTATAATACGAACCTTAATTTGTGCATTTAATTCAATTAGGTCAATTGAACCCTAATTTGCACTTGGGCCCACATTTGCCTCACATGAGAGTCGCGTCCTCGAGTGACGATCGTGCAAAATACTTTAACTCGTGAATACCGCTTCAATTTTCTCAAAATGCTCGATCTTGCAAGTCCCGAAAACAAAAAATCATAGAGACGAAACTCTATGGAGCTCTCCCAATATATCTTTGAAATCCTCTATCAAATCTTTCCAAACCTCGCATAATATTTGTTTCCCTAATTAATTTTTATATATATATATATACATATATCAAACTAAATCAAAATAAATTATATATTTGTCAAATAAAATCAAATCTTATTTTGATTTGTAAATAAGATCAAATCCTTCTTTATAGAAAATCAAATCATTCCAATTATTTTGGAAACAAAATCAAATTATTTTATTTATATACTTATAAAATAAAATTAGAAGAAATTATTTTACAAAATATTTTTGAAAATCGAGAAATATTTTTTTTAAATAAGAATAATTTAATTTGATAAAATAATAATAATATTATTATTTTTTAAACGCAAGAGTAACCCCTAGAATCCGGAACCGTGTTAGGTAATAGTGGATTCCAAGAGCCTTCGAGTCCTTTCAAGTCGAGAGAATGTCCAAACCCCTTTATATGCTTTTTCCTAATAAATGAATCTCCAAGCCTTTTTTTAAGTCACCAAAAGGGTCCCTTTGATCTTCCAAGAGTCCAAGTCTTCGCCTCCAGAGAAGTCCCTTCCCAATGGAGTGGAAGAGATATTTATAGAGCCTTTTTTTTGAGAGAATGTGGTCATGTGATAGGCACACGTCTTCCCCTGAGAAATTCCAAATTTACCCTTAGTCATCAAAGTAATGCCCAGATCGTCCCCGCCTTCTTTCTAGCCACCAATCCAATCCTCAATCAATTCCCAAATGAGTCACCTCCACGCAGCTTCGCCGACACGTGAAAGATTCTCTCGATTTCTTCTTTATTTTCTATTTCTTCCGCCTTTCCATTTAATCATAATACGAACCTTAATTTGTGCATTTAATTCAATTAGGTCAATTAAACCCTAATTTGCACTTGGGCCCACATTTGCCCCCTCACATGAGAGTCGCCCTGGAGTGACGATCGTGCAAAATACTTTTAACTCGTGAATACCGCTTCAATTTTTTGAAAAATGCTCGATCTTGCAAGTCCCCGAAAAATGTAAAATCATAGAGACGAACCCATGGGAGCTCTCCCAATATATCTTTGGAAATCCTCTATCAAATCTTTCCAAACCTTGCATAATATTTGTTTCCCTAATTAATTTTTATATGTATATATATACATATATCAAACTAAATCAAAATAAATTATATATTTGTAAATAAAATCAAATCTTATTTTGATTTGTAAATAAGATCAAATCCTTCTTTATAGAAAATCAAATCATTCCTATTATTTTGGAAACAAAATCAAATTATTTTTATTTATATACTTATAAAATAAAATTAGAAGAAATTATTTTACTTAAAATATTTTTTGAAAATCGAGAAATATATTTTTTTTTAAATAAGAATAATTTAATTTGATAAAATAATATTATTATTATTATTTTTTAAACGCAAGATCTTTTCCCTTAATTGGTGATACCGCTGTAGTCATTTATGGGGATCGACAGAATTGATTCCACTAGACAAGTATAGCAAATTAGCAATTGATTTTGCTTTGGACATGTATTTTAGAGAAAGAAGACGGAAAAAAAAACTAAAGGGGAAAAAGAAGCAATTGCAGAGTAATAGTGGTCGTGAAGCTTCGGGAAGATAAACAAATGAAACAATCATGAAGAATCGATGTTTAAAAATCAACACATTTACAATTCAAAGTGAAAATGAGCGCTAATTCTTCCCGCGAACGCGAGCTTCATTTTCAAAACCAAATCATTATTTTAGCTTTGACAGGAATTCCTTGTGAAACTGTGATTGGTCATTGCAAAATATTTCCATATAAAATGAAATAAAAGTTCTGCAAGTCGATACTAAAATGATCAATCAAGGCATCTTTTTGATTGGCTATAATTCTAACTTTCCATAAGTAATATTATGGGAAGGACTCTGAATAATGGTACGATGCTCGGGTCACCGTAAAATGATAAACAACCTCTTTTCCTCAATTTATAAAATGGATATACAAATGACAAATCCTATATCCCATGCATATAATTCTCTAGTTATGATCAAGGCGAAATTCAAAGAACGCCTAATTGTCTAGTTAATTACCTTATATTTATCACAATTACCCACATAATTTCCAAATTGTAAGACCCCATAAAATATTCCCTCGCTCATATATATTTTCAAGAATCGCTAATCTCCTAGGGAGAACTTTATTAGCAATTCATGAGTTTTTTTTTTTTTTTTTTTTTATCAAATTCAACACATTCTTATTAATAATTAATTCGAGTAAGACTCGTATAAGATGATACAAACAAACTTTATATAGAATTCCCTAAAGATATATATAGCATGCCAAAGGCTCAATGGAGCTAATATATAAAATATTGTTTTATAATCTATATGTATGCATAATTGATCGACTTTTGTAAAAGTAATAATCATGTCATATGATACATTTATAATTAAAACCCATAGGATCTTACTCCTATATATATATATATGCAATAATCTTCCTAATAAATTTTTTTTTATCTTGATACACCAAGTCTTTCCTTTTATCAAATCAAATATTATTTTTATTTCCAAAATAAAATCAAATCTTAATTTTATAAAATCAAATCTTAATTTTATTTTTTGAAATTAAATCTTTCTTTATTTTGGAAAATCAAATCAAATCTTTCTTAATTTGAAAAGAGATTTTTTTTTTTAAAACAAATCAAAATCATAAAATCATATGAAATAAACTAAAATCATATGATTATGCATATAGCCATAGTCCCTTTCTATTCACGCCAAAGTTCTACGCCACCAACCCTTAGTCCAATTTATTTTTATTTTATTTTATTTTTTTCGTCAACCCTATACAAAAAAAATGAGGTAACCATTTTTTTTTTTTTTGAATGTCGGTTTAACCCTATTTTTTTTTTTTTTTTGAAAATAAAATAAAATAAAATCTTATTTTATTTTTTCAAAAATAAAAAAATAAAATATATAAATAAATAAATAAAATATTTACTTATCTTATTTTTTGAGAGGTCCCGTTGCTTCCACGATTAATTATCGTACGTCGCTTTTTTTGCCATAAGAAAGATCCGCTGAAGCTATACATGCCTTCACCTCATCCAACGACTATCGATTAACACCTCATTAAACTAAAAGAAAATAAGCCCATGAAAAGAATGAATACGATTAACCCCACTCGCTTCCCAATGCCAATTATTTGGTTCCTTTCAAACCGTCTCGCTATATCCCATGAGTCATCAAGTCACGTAGCCTTCTCCACTCTTTCCCGTCATTCTTGATCAATCCCGCATTACCCAAGTGATTCTACACAATGATTCAATGAGAACACAAGTCGCAAAGGCTCCTCGTGGTCCGAAAAAATAAAAGAGAAGATATTCCACCATCTCTTCTTCACAGCCCATAAGACCATCAACAATCAATTCTCTCGATAGAAATCACCTCATTTGCAGACCGACAAATCCGAGACTGTATATATATATATATATATATATATATATATATATATATATATATATTCTTTTTTTTTTTTTATCGAGGAAATTGATTATAATCGCCTCTAATTCATAATTCGCTTCGATCATTGGCTAGGTGACTTACTCTTTCAAAAAAATCTTTGTTTTCATAATTTTTTATTTAGTTGGAATTTCAAACTCTTTTCATGTATAATTATTTTATTTTGTCGATTGATTGTTTGTTTGTTGGTTGATGTTTTTGTTTAATTTTTCTTAATTGTTTCATCGATTTCTCTTTTCGTGTGATTGTAGTTTTTCTTTTCCTGCCATTTCACCTTAACAGATCTTGGCTCTGATATTCTCAAAGAGAAAACAACACCGCAAGGAGGAGGATTTATTTTGAGCCATTTCACCTTAACAAGGTCATCGCCTCTGATATTCGGAAGAAAGGGAACACCGCAAGGAGGAAGGATCTATTCCGAGCCATTTCACCTTAACAAGGTCATCGGCTCTTGATATTCTGGAAGAAAGGAACAACGCAAGGAGGAGGAATTTATTCCAGCCATTTCCCTTAACAAGGTCCTCGCTCGGATATTTTGAAAGAAAGGACAACCCCATAGGAGGAAGAGTTTATTCCGAGCCATTTCACCTTAACAAGGTCATCGCTCTGATATTTTGAAAGAAAGGACAACATCGCAAGGAGGAAGAATTTATTCCAGCCATTTCACCTTAACAAGGATCTTAGTTCGGATGTTCCTGAAGTAGCATTCATTCCAATCAGCTTGATTCGACGAGTAAGGAGAAGTTAAATGTAAGAGGGAGAGCTCCTTAGGTGGCTAAATCCTACGGTCAACCTCTTTAGGGAACCGACCTAATGGCCTCCTTTTTCACATTTCCCCGCTTCTTCTTTTACCCTTTTTATTTGAATGGCTCCTAATGCTTGTGCTCTTTTTTCTTCTTCGTGTGTTCATGATCTTCCTTCCAAATCCAAGGTGTCCGTGATCTTCCTTTCCCAAATCCAATCTTCTTATTTAAGTTTCATACCCTCTCTCTTGTTATGGTAAACACTTAATTTCAAATGCTCATTCACTTTCTTTCTTTGTTTCTAGAATTCTCATGTTATATTTTCTTGTTGCAGTGCCAACTCCAAAGGAACGCTCCACGTAATTCAAAAACTACTAAGGAGGTTCCTTTCATCAACGATCGGGGAAAGGCTCCCTTTATGGGGGTCTTCCGACGCTTTCTCGGAGCAAGTGAAGAATTATGATCGTATAACCTTTCCTCCTCCCGAGAAAGTAGGCTTATTTCTATATGCTACGGCCATGCAAAGTTTAGGCAACTTTCCCCTGCTCTCGCTTCAGCATTCCTCGATGTGTATAAAAAAGGAATACCCTACAAATTCCCATTCATTTCATATCCGACTTATCCAATCGCCTTCGTGGGTGGCAACATTGACCGACGAGGTTCTCGCAAATTTTGATTATGTGGATATACCAAGAGGGCCGACATTTTGCGTCAGATTCAATTACGCAGGATCTTCGTGATCCCATGTGACCAAGATGCTTCACCGCCTTGATTTCACGCCGTGTTCTTCCACACGTACATTTGTCACTACTGGGGGAGTTCACCCCAACTCTGTAGGGATGTCTATGTCATCTACCAAGAAGCATTTGCCCCTCACAAGCGAGTCAGTCACTTTTCGTGAGATGATCGTGCAAAATATTTTTAAGTGTCAAGTCTTCACTTCAAGCTTGATGTTTTGCAAGCCTTGAAAACAAAAGTCCTAGAGAGTGAACCTCTGGGAGCAAACCCTAGGAGGGGCAAGCCCTGAGGATCTCTTCAAGGATATCTAGGTATCTCCTAACTTTCCTCGACATGTCTCCTTTCTATGCTAGGTCGGATCTTTTATTTCCAATCATCATGTTGTTGCACTTCGCTCTAAGTCACTTCACGCCTCCACGAGGACGACTTACTTTATATAAACTTTAGGAGCTTCAAGATGACATACATAAATCAAGACCAAGCTTTTGGGAAATCGAGTCACCTACCCAAGACCTCAAGGCTCGATAAATTTCTAATACTTAAGGCTCATGGTACCACACCATTGTCGACTCAAGGCTTTAGTTATTCCTTCTCTTTAGTTCGACAAAAGTCACGGCCTTTAGATCATAAACTTTCATAGTTTTTTCCATTTCAGATCGTAAAATTTATGTATATATATTTCATTTATCAATTGTAGTTTCTTTTATCCTTATTGATCGCTTTAATTTGAACGATTCTTTAAAACTCAATATTTAACATCAATCTTAAGTTGTTCAATTAAGACTCCAAGACACCAATAGCCCTCATAAAACAAAGAAAAACACGAATCTATTCAAGAAAAATGTTTTTTTTTATGCAAACTAACACTTGAATCTATACTTTTTTTTTTTTAAAGAGATTAGAAAAATATTCAAGCATAAGTGGAAGTTTGACAATTTATTGATAACAAAATTGCTTTTAACGAAAAAGCATAACGCTTCAAATAATAAATCCTCGATTACTTTTGAAGTCGAAAGTATAACTTGTCTTCGTTCGAGGACTTATAGTCAGTGCCTCGATTACTTTTAAAGTTAAAAGTATAACTTTTTGGGTCTAAGGACTTATAGTCAGTGCCTCATTCACTTTTAATGATAAAGTGTAACACTCGAGTGCCTCGTCACTGATCGTCCCAATTTCTTGGCAAGTGCCATTTACGAGGACTTGAAATCGGGTGCCTTGTCACTGAGTCGCCCGCTTTTGGCAAGTGCACGGCTTCACGAGGACTTGAAATCGGGTGCCTCGTCACTGGTCGCCCAATTTCTTGGCAAGTGCGTATCTTTAGGACTTGACCACCATTTAGAGTGGACCACCATCTGGTGGATTTTCTTTATATATATATATATATATATTTTTTTTTAATTCACAATTCTTGTGCTTCCAACCTCGGTCATCCAATTACTTGGCAAGGGATACTCCCGAGGACTTAAACCACCATTTTGTGGACCACCATCTTGGGTGGATTTTAATTCATCCGTAGTTCGTAGTTTTTCAATGGTAGAGCCAGATTTGGGTTCTCGACTTCGGATCAACCACGGGTGATAAGTGTTACACGCTTTTTCTCCTAGTTCAATCTCCCCGCCGCCGCCTTCTCATGGTATATCCTCCGCAGACCGTAATAAATTCCATAGTGGAACGTCCCGTATTGGGGTATACATGTAAGTCCTGGCTTTCTTTTCATCTCTTCCGCTATAACCAACCGGGGTCTTAGAGGCTTCACGACTCCACGCTCAACCCATTGTTCAGACAGTTCTCAATGCCTTCTCGCCGCATGTAATAGCCTCCTAACCGCATTCTCGTATACTTGTCACCATGCTTTTCTCTCGCTTCGCTTAATTTTCTCATTCTTCTCCTTCTTGCTTCTTGTGGTTTTGATCGAAAATCACCCCAAGCCACTTGCTTGTCGCCCTCTTGCTTTTCCATGTAACCATCGCATGGCTAGTGGAAATGTCATGATTCCTCCCAAGTCTTGTGCAAAAGATGAGAGGGTCGCAAATGAATCACAAGCTTTGGTAATGAGGTGGGGGCTTCAAGGCGCCTAAAGCACCATTGTTGACATATACTAACCAAGTTCTTTTCTTCAATCGCTCGCACACCTCGTGCGTTCGGGCTCTCAACTCACAACATAATCCGACAACCTCATTCGGCTTTCTACTGAACCGCATAAGCTCCACAATGGTTACCTGCTTCGCACATAGAAAATTTCTTGAAAATTGTAATTTTAAGTCATCCCAATCATGGACCGACCCTTCTCCAAATCAGAGTACCAACTAAAAGGCACTATCCGTCAAAGTCTCTTGTTGAATTCCCGCATCAACAAGTTGTGGTTGTTCACTTCATTATATCCGAGCCACGGAGACATCGACTTCTACAAACTCCGCAATATGTTCCTAGCATTTCCTTTTTCCCCGCCAGATTTTGGAAATCATGGGTGCTCAATATACCCCGTTGTAAGGTTGCCTCCGAATGTGTGCGGTGGTAAGGAGGAGTAAAGTCCAACTCCGAGGGTCGAGATGTCTGTCGCGAAGTTGATTGATCACGCCAATCATATCATCCTTCGTCACATACGGCTTGAAGCGTGAACTCTCCGGGTGTTGTGATATACCGCCGACGGCGGTGTATGGTAGAGAAATTGGTCGATGGACACTTGCATCATGAATACCGCACCGGGTGGAAGTCACGCTCATTCACCGGACATCGCTTGAATGGTTGGCATTTGCACCGTGAAAATGATGGAATAGTAGTCGAGATGATGTTCGCTCGAGGTCGGCTTGCTTCCATCCTAGGTCAGGCACGCCACCACCGCTCGGGCTTCCAAGTTGATTATCGAACCAATCGACTTTCCGCTAATGGAGGTACAATGTGGTTCTCTTTGTTGTTGCTACCATTATTGTTGTCTTCCACACCTACTTGTTCCCCATGCAAACTTCCCCGGGAATATGGCCTCGAAAGTGGAATCAGATCAACCGCCGCGGAAATTCCCCATCTCCTCTTGCTTCTCTCTCGATTTCCAAAGATCATGGCCATCATCATTCCTTGCCCTTCTCGTGCTTCCTTCAATGCCTCGAGCATCTCCAACAGCACATCATTCGTTGGGTCTCCACCGCATCCTCGCCTTGCCTTTTTGTGGTTGGTTTGTTGTTGATCGCCATATGTGGTGACGCCGAACTTCCTTCCCAAGCGCCTTCAATAAGTGGTTGGTCAAAATCCAGCTCAGCGCCTTTGGAAAGCTTGAGTGGCTTGCCTTGAACCGGATCCGGTGAGGTAATGTTGTTTGTTGGTGAAGCAGCTTTCTTCCCGTAGTTCTCCCACTTCGAGTCAGGGGCATACCCTTCACGAATTCTACACCTCCCCAAGCAGAGTCGCCAAATAAATGTGGGCAAGGAAATCGACTGCTAGGGTTAGGGTTTCGTGTCACGAGGAGGAGAGAAATCCACTAAAAGTACGGAATCGATTGATTGATCAAGAGGGAGAACGACAGTGGACGACATTACTCCAACGACGCGGGCGTAACCCCTAGAATCCGGAACCGTGTTAGGTAACAGTGATTCCAAGAGCCTTCTCGTCCTTCAAGTCGAGAGAATGTCCAAACCCCTTTCGTGCTTTTGTGTGAATCTCCAAGCCTTTAAGTCACCAAAAGGGTCCCTTCGATCTTCCAAGAGTCCAAGTCTTCGGGCCTCCAGAGAAGTCCCTTCCCAATGGAGTGGAAGAGATATTTATAGGTTTTTTTGAGAGTGGTCATGTGATAGGCACATGTCCCCTGAGAAATTCCAAATTTACCCTTAGTCATCAAAGTAATGCCCAGATCGTCTCCGCCTTCTAGCCACCAATCCAATCCTCAATCAATCAATTCCCAAATGAGTCACCTCCACGTGCTTCGCCTTCTGACACGTGAAAGATTCTCTCGATTCGCTTTTTATTTTCGCTCTTCCGCCTTTTCCATTTAATCATAATACTAACCTTAATTTGTGCATTTAATTCAATTAGGTCAATTAAACCCTAATTTGCACTTGGGCCCATATAAATCAAATTAATAATTTCAAAATAAAAATCAAACTTTTTATTCAAGAAAGTCAACATAAATTCAAGAAAATATAATGTGCAAGATATCTTTAGATATATAGAATACAACATAATCAAAGAGGGGAGATCAAATTGTTATTCAAAATCACTTATAAAACTTCACAAAATCTTACCTCAAATGTCAATATATCAAATAATTTATTCACCACCCAAACATATTTATCTCTTTAAAACTATAAATCAAATTAATAATTTCAAAATAATTCGTAATCCATTCAAGGTGCCTTTAATTATCGCCTAAGATCATTATTAATACTCCAAAATTTAAAAGTCTATAACAAAATTTAAGAAATCTTAAAACTCTAATATGACAGTTTATTTTTAAGACCTTTGTCCATTATATCACTCATATCAATTTAATGTACTAACTATTTTTCAATTTAATTAATTTTAACAGAAACTATATAGACTTCAAATAATCCAATTTAGCATCAAGAATTACCCAAATCGAATTTAAAATTATTAAGTTACTCCCTGTGTCCTAGGATAAAAGTCCTTATTACTATTTTGGATAGTCCCATGTTAAATGTTCACTTTCCTTTAATAACCAAACTTTTACACAATTTTTTCTATTATACCCTTAGCATTAAATATCTTATACTTTCTTTATTCTAATTCTCTCTCCATATTTAATAAGTATAATAAGTCACTCTCTCACCTACATTGAAAATGATTAATGAAATATTATTATGGGCAATTTTGTCATTTCATTTCTCTTCTTAATATGCGTGAAAAATATACCAGAACTTTTATCCTAGGACGGAAGAAGTATATATTTTTAAAATTAAAACTCACTATTGAAAATCTGCTTCAAAAATTTCAGACAGCCACATGAGAATTCTATTATGAAATTCAACTAATCAAATTTGAATAGTACTCTTTTCGTCCAAAATTAACTGCTCAGTTTTGACTTTTTAAAGTCAAATTGACTATTTTTAGAATTAATAATTAAGCCTATATAAATATATTTCTAAAATTATAAAAATTAGGATTAGTAATAAAGTGTATATACTTTCTTTTGGTTATAATCTCTTCACCTATATTTTAGCAAAAATAGTAAAAAGATTAGTTTTAAAAATGGTTAATTTGACTTAAAAAAATCAAAACTGAGCAATTAATTTGGGACAGAGAGAGTATTAAAGTTTCATCTCGAATTTTTAAATATGAATAGAAAACAATATAGGCGTTATCAAAATTTTAATGAACTCCTCAATTTTAATTAAATCAATTAAAAAATTTTAACTTTTCAGATAGAATAAAATAAATAAATTAGTAACTTAGCTATTTTCAATTCAATTTTATTTTTTTAAATAAATAAAATTAATCCCGGTTATTACAAGCATGATACGAGGACCTATTGTTTCACACTGTCCCTACAATGTCCGTTGTGTTTCGTGTTTATTTGTCATGAGAATTTGATTGGTTCAAGGGCACGTACGGACCAGAAAATAGATAATGAAAAGGGAACAAGATCCCTAGCTTTATCATTCCGAGGTAATTGTCTATGTATTCGTCTCTAATTGTTTCTTTTTTCTAACCTACAATCGTTCTTCATTTTGACCGGGATATATAATTGAATTAAGTAGAACAACTCATTCTAAAATATAATGCTGTATTTGATTCTTCATCGACTTAATCAATCTTAGTTAGTATTGTCAAAACCATAAAGAGACAATGTGAAAGTTGGGCATGTAACAAAACCCAGAATCTTTGCACAAATCATGTGTTCAATATATATATATATATATATATATATATATATATATATATATATATATATATAGGGTTATATATGGTTATATGTATATACTGTTATATTATATACAGTAATACACAAATGCTTATCATGATCGCTTTTTGGGCCATGGTGACGTTCACCCGTCATAAGTATCTCGAATAATTATATATATAGTGATTTGGCTTGAAACCGCTCATTATAACTCCAAAAAAACCTGCTGACATAATCGATGAACAGATCTTCTGTACACAGTATATACATTTTTTTCAATATATATATGTGTGTGTGAGAGAGAGATCGTGGAGGTTATTTTAACCACATATAGTTCTAGTCAATATATATTATGTAAAACGATATACCATATATCATTTTATTTAGTGTATAAAAATCATTCCAAAGATCGATTTGATTCCAACACTAGTGGGTTTATTCTTCCCTAATGATTTAGCCAAAGCGGAAGAATATATGATCATTAATAGTTAATAGGATTCTGATAACCTCAAGGAAAAGGAATTGAGGACAAATAAAAACAAGAATCTTCTCTTACGCTACAACTCATATATATTTCATTAATGTTACTTTATTAATTCTAATACCATTCCTCCGATCTTGTAGTATATATACGTAATATGCTTTTTTCTATTTTGACTATGAATCATTAGAAAATGATTTGAAGTCTAAATTTAGAATCTTCCGAAGATCACAACTCTATATTAACCGAATGTTGAAGCCAACGATTAAAAAATAAAAATATGTGACGGAACTTTGTGACGATTTTTAAAAAGAATCATTAAAGATAATAATTTGTGATGGATTTTTTGAGCAATCACAAAATATATAGTAGTATATACGATGACTCTTAGTAATGACTAATTTTGTCATTAATATATTATAATTGTGATGATCATGTCAATCATCAAATTTTTCACGTAAAATAAATTTTCTTTTTGTGACGCACTAAGTTATCTCTTATGGATATACCGTTTTCGTGATTGCATTTAAGTTATCACCAATAATATTTTAATGAAAAAAAAATCAAAATAATATTTCGTGACGACTTTTATTTGCAATTATAAAACTAAGATATTTTATAATAAAATATATGATGACTCTCAGTGAAGATTAATTTTACCATCTTTATAGCTAATCTGTGACTGTCATTACAATTACCAAATCTTACGTGGGACTAATTAATTGTTTAGTAAGTCAACTCGCATATGTTTTCTTTCATATTTTGTTTTAAAATTATAATCATGATTTGGGCTTTGGTGTAGTGGTAATAATTGTTATTTAGTTTGCAAATGGGGGGGAGAGTTTGAATCCTACAAGTATTATCCGTAAAAAGAATCACGCTTTTACATTTGATCCCTAAAATCATATATTTTATTGTGATAGCTTTGACAATCACAATAGATTACTTGTTTATGTGATTGTACTAATCATCACAAAAGCACCAAGTGTTTGTGTGATTGTCAAAACCATCACAAAAAGACTTTTATGATGGAAGTATACAAGATGACCTTCGTGAGACTAAAGTTATCATAAAAACCTTTTGTGATAATTTTTAAATTTATATAATGGATTTGAGTCATCACAAAATGCCATTTTTTTGTAGCTATAGATTTAGGAACTGTATATATACATAGTAACACCACACATACTGGATGGTTCAGATATTGATATTTCTCATCCTATATCATATTATCAGAATACATATCACTATAGCATTGTCGTAATTATTTAGCTATATTATTATTATTATTATTATTATTATTATTATTATTATTATTATTATTATTGTTGTTGTTGTTGTTGTTATATTATTACTACAAATACTATTAATTAATGTTGTTGTTACTATTATTATAAAATATTTATACGTTATTATATGTTTGTTGTATAATTTTCATTTGTCTTTTTGGATGTTTTGCTTATAATAATTCATATATACTTTATTCATTGCGGTACATGACAAGTTAAGTTTGCATTCAAATGAACTTTCTTAATTTTCAATAGTGTATGCATACGACATTAATTATTCGAATCATCGTTCATCAGCCTGTTTTGATTTTTGCTAATCAATATTTGCTCAAGCATATGAGTAGTTTTGATCATCAGAAGGATGCACGATAGTTAATTTGCTTCAAGGAAAAAGAGTCAAATGTTTTAGAAATAATTAAAAACTCTAGCTTCATTTATTTCACATAGTGAAATCCGTTAATTGTTAACACTGATTTATTTTAGTTCTTTTTAATATATATATATATATATATATATATATATATATATGAGTCTCTATCCGTAATAACCGATTGTCACATACATGCACTATTCCAACAATTATGATCATAGCTGTTAATCTCGATACTAGAATACTCAGATTAAATCTAATTATAATTTTCCTCCTGTAAGTTCTTTTATTCCTTACCCTGGAAAGTCATGGTGCGTGTTTAGTGATAGTATGATCTCTCTCATCTCATTTTTCATCTAAAATGAATTAGATGAAGAAAAAGAGAAGAAAATTATATATATATATATATATATATATATATTATTGTTTTCCTCATCCCAAAAATGGTCTACTGAACCGTGCCCGTATTTTTTTAACCAGACTTCATTTTATATATGAGCTAGGAACATTAATATTTCTGTTAATTTAATTTCTAGGCAATTTCCCACTTGAGAACGGGTGGAGTATTAATGTATTATATATTGCTTACATAGTGAACTTTTTGTTTTTTTTTTTGAATGTCCTAGTTTATTATAATACTTTAACTTAAAAGAAGGGATTTTCATCAATCTTTATAGCATTCTGATTTTTAGACCTGTCTTCATAATAAACTAGTGTCGTCAACAAGATTTGAATCCGTAGTTAACTTATTTGTATCAGATTAATTATTACTTTATCACATATCTAATTCAAGTTATAGAATAAGATATAGATAATCAGATTAATTTTAGCTTAACCTTGCAATCATTTCACAATATATATAATTTTTTTTACAGATATCATCAACCAAATATATTATACATATTGTTAAACATATTTTCAATAATTCGATTCATTAATAATTTAATTGTCATCATATAATTATGAAAATTTCCACCTGCATATATATATAGCCATAGACCTAGCTAAACTAATGGGAAAATAAGTGTCTTCTTTTCATTTCTTCCATATAATTAATTAAAGTTATACACACACACGCACGATCGATCTTGATATCTAGAGGTCAATTGATTTTCGTGGTCCAACATCCTCTCGAAGCATCTATCCATATCAAGATTAGACAATCTAGCTTCAAGCCACTAATGACACTAACAATTATAAAAGGAATAGTAGTTTTAAATAAATTTAATCAACAACTAGAGAGTAGTCCAAATCGTCTCAACAAACAATAATCATTTATATTAACTATGATATATATATATATATATATATATATATATAGTTGGCTTCTTAGAATTTTCTCATGCATTATTCTTTAATTTCTCCTCTTAATATATATATTGTCAGCTCGATCTCAAGCTGTAAGCATGTATATTAAGTATACATAAAAAAATATATATAAAATAAGCATTTATATTATGCATCAGCATTACCATCACCCTTTTTGTTGGGTGCAGCCGAAGACAAATTAAAGATGGAATGTCTTGCATGAGTTGTTAGTATAATAAATTAAGGTGTCTATCATCCGAACTAAGAAAACTCGGCCATTCCTTAACTTTGCATGACTTGTTATTGGTTCAATTCTCCACCCTTCCTTTCACTTTCCATCCAACCAAAACACCCCCATTTAATTTTTAATATTCTCAATAATTTTAAGTCGTTTTCACATATTTAATTTAATTTATTTATTTATTTATATACAAATGAACTCTACTAGCTAGGCCAAGTACGTAGAAGAAATTATTGAGGAAAATATCAACCGGTTCTGTTGCAGGTACCTCACTTGCTCCTACGCATGCAGTTACATAAAAAAATAAAAAGCTTTACGTGCTCGAAATAATTTAATTATAAATCATTAACTATATACATAGTCCCTATTTATGGTGACGCCTTCCCTTCCCTTAAAATCCAATCATTATTGAAACGGTTTTAGTATTTTATGCCTTTTAGATTATTATTATTATTATTATTATTATTATTATTATTATTATAAAAAACATCATTTAATTATGAGAGAGAGAAAGACTGGTGAAATGTAGTCCATCACTTATGCTGTGCTCCAAGGCCTTTCATAACGTATATCATGATATTTTTCCGAATTTCTTTAACTCTTATATATATTCTCACCAACATAGAAATTAATTCACATTTCATTTTTGTTCTGATTCAGGAAAACTTCATCTAATTTAATTGTCTTAATTTTCATTTTTTTTATAAAAAAAATACATAAAATCTCAGTGAAAAATTTAACATGGGATTCAATAAATAGTTATATATATATATACAGTCCGTTTATGATGCATACCACTTTATTTTACATACTTTGCTTACCACATTTAGTGATGAATCGGACGACGGTTTGGTCCGTCGCTATAAAACAAATAAACGGTTTATATGTTATGACGACGGTTCGATGCGTCGCTAAAAGCTAAGACAACGGTTTTCTAGACCGAACCGTTGTCTGATCCGTCGCTAAAGATGATGAACAAGGTATGTTAAATAAAAACATACACTTGATCCTCTTCCTATATATATATATATATATATATATATATATATATATATATATATATATATATATATAATGGATCGAGTCCGGAGTCCTGGATCTTTTTTTTTTTTTTTTTTTAAACAACTAAAAATATATTTAATATTGTATAAATCGAATTTTTTCCATAATACAATGTTTTGGGCGTGTTTTGGATACCTATACAAAAAAATGGTGGTACAATCAGACAGACACTGTATATACATGTTTTGTTATCCGTACCCAAATCACACCCAAAACATCAGATATGAAAAAAAATCAATTCCATAATTATTTTTTTTAGTTGTTTTAAAAAAAAAGCCAAAAAAAAAATTTATTCGAATTTTGGTCCGGTCCGAAAGTCTGGACCTGATCCGACCTCTATATATATATATATATATATATATATATATATATATATAATCTTATCACATGCTATAAGATTATTGTTAACCAAGCTATTTGGAAATATCACATGCATTATTAAATTTCTTTATATAAGGGAATTCTTGAAAGTTAAAGAATAGCTTAATAAATGAATATGCACAATCTATAGTACTATACTCATTCCATTTCCATTTGTCAATTTATTATTATTTTTGAAATATTTTATTTTGATATTTTTATAAAATAGTACAAATAATATATTATCATAATTTTGTTATGATCATGCTATCACTATATATATTAAATTAAAGACTCAATAATTTAAGAGTAAATATAACATAAAATACATTATTGAAACTTATAAATTATACAAATAAGAATCTTTGCTTGAGAAATTTATTAGTGCCTCCATCTCAAAAGAATGCTTTAAAGTATAAATTTTGATAACACTATTTTCATATGAATTTTGATATTTTTATATAATTTCCTATTACATGAAGGTGGATTCAGGTTTCAATTTCATGTGAAAGAAAATTATGTGAAAATATTAAAAATACATATAAAAATATTAATTTCTTACATTTTTTCTTTGTAATCAAAAGAATGACTTTAGATACATCAAATAAAAGATAAATATATCATTTAGAGATATCTTTTAGTATATAAAAAATAAAAAACTTATTATTTTATATAATTTTATAAAATCACTATGAACTCAAAGAGATAACGTTAATATAGTTTGCACCAGAAATCTAGGTAAACCCCGTCCGTTCATTTTAGATCATAAAGATAAATTTTTTACTTCTTCTTTAGCTATAAACAGTGAGATGATATATCAGGATAATGATGAATTGAAAAGATACGCAGAGCCGCTAAATATTCATTCAATCCAAGTACAGTAAGTAAAACAGTAAACAGTATAGGAGGATTAGTAGGTGGGTAGCTGCTGTTTTAGATAAAAAGGAAAGCAGCTTCTGCAGGTCTATTACAGTAGTCAGTAAGATCAACGGTTGGTGATCGTCCACGTCTCCACTTTCCAACTTCCTTTAAAAAAAGATCCATTTTTTTTAAATGGATGAGTATACTATTTTTAAATAATTAACTCGTCGGTATTGTTCTAATCATTATTGGTATATTATATTGTTCTATTTATGACTGATCATACATATGTTAATATTTTACTCCTATTTATCATATAAATTAATACGGAGAAAAACAAGTCATGGCCATGCAGGACTTACAATTGAAAATACTTGGTAATTAAAGAATTGTTATATTTAAATTAAGATAAGTAAAAGAATTTTGTAAGTATTATTATTAACGAATAATATGAATCACGTATAAAATTAAATGGTGATAATAAAGGATGGTAATGATTACAACAAGGGTGATGATGGTAACGGATACGTCTAATGAAATGAATGATTATAAGCAGTGAGAAGACGGGAAGAGAGTGACTGCGCAGCCATAGCCGCCATTTTTGCTCTGCCTTTTTAAGCCATGATTAATTATTAGAATTTTTATCAGCCTAGCCTAGATAGAGAGAGAAATAGTAATGGATGGAAAGAGAGATCTAGTAGTAGTTATGTTGAGAGAGAAGGGAAGATAGTTACACAAACAGATAAATATAGAAGAGAAGAAGGACATGGAATATAAAAAATCATTTTATATATTAAATAAGCTTTTATTAATATTGTGAGAATTAAAATGATGATGACATAATAAATAATAAATATTACTAGTATATATTAACTCATATATATTTATGTAACTATTCTAAAACTTGTAACATTTTAATTAATTAACATGCATGTTTTTAATTGGTTCTGCAAAAAAACTCAAATTAAAATTTATTATATTAGAAGTCTTATGAATAAGATATGGCCTCACATTTCATATTTTAAGTTATATTTATTATTTTAAAATCTTATATATGAATAAAATATTGCATCATGACATTTCATATGTTTCCACGTACGTACGTAGCTTAAATATCATGAATTTACATTTTTACATATTTCGACGGAAGACTTGAGTATGACAATTCATTTTTATAGCCAAGAGAGAGAAAATAAAAGGGGGGAAAAAGAAATAGAAAAGAGACCCCCCAAAATCAGGTATATAAAGAGCGGCAAGGGCATTACATCAACCTCCGCAATGATAAATTAACTACTCACTAGACACTACTACTACCCTAAAGCCCCATTCCCATATATCGATCTCTTCTTCTTCTCACTGAGCTGATGAGTAGTCCACCAGTAGTTTCACAAATTTCAAAGATTGTTTGATCAGTAGCTTTCTTTACTTCAAATACACGCTATATCCATATCTAATATTCTCTCTCTAGATCTATATACAGCGGTGAAAAAGTTGGTGGTGCCATTTTAATTTTAGCCTAGCTATTCATCATTCATCTTAATTTCTCCTATATATATATATATATATATATATATATATATATAGTTAGCCTCTTTGAGTCCAAACACTCGAGTTTGCAGTTAGTTGGTCAGAATATTTCCTTTCCTTTCCTTTCCTTTCCGTGTTTAAAGAAAGATACATATCTATATAAAAGATGGCGGTGGTGGTGGTAGAGGATTGTTCATTAGAGGTGGTGGTGAGGGATTACGATCCAGAAAAGGACTGCAGAAAAGTGGAGGAGGTGGAGAGAAGTTGTGAAGTTGGGCCCAGCAGCACAATCTCTATCTTCACTGACCTTATGGGCGACCCTCTTTCAAGGATTCGCCACTCTCCCGCCTATCTCATGCTCGTACGTACAAACCTAATCTACTTTCTCTCTTTTTTCCTTTATTATTATTATTATTATTATTATTATTATTATTTATTTTACAAATTTATATCATATATTATTTATTAATTTTAATTCACGCAGGTAGCTGAGATAGTAGTGGTGGGGAAAGAAGAGAGAGAAATAGTAGGGATGATAAGGGGTTGCATCAAAACCGTTACATGTGCTAAAAAACTCCCCAGAAATCCCAAATCTCCCTCCACCCCTTCCTCCCTATCTACACTAAACTTGCCTACATCTTAGGTCTCCGCGTTTCTCCTTCTCACCGGTACGTCCATTAATTAAATTCTTACTATACTATATAGTTATTAATAATCAATACTACCATTCACCAATGATTATAACATTACCAAAAAAGGATTTTGGAGTAGACCCATTATAAAAGATACCTCTATCTATCTAGTTATTGTGGGCGTTTGTTACTTACAATTTAATATTATGCTTAACATTTATACTAAATTAAGTTTGTACTATTTATTAATTTCTACAGGCGAAAGAGAATAGGATTAAAACTGGTGTGCAGAATGGAAGAATGGTTTAGAGAAAATGGTGCTGAATATTCTTATATAGCCACTGAAAACGACAACCATGCCTCCGTTAATCTCTTTACCAACAAATGCGACTACTCCAAGTTCCGTACACCTTCTATCCTGGTCCAACCCGTGTTTGCTCACCGGGTCAGGCTCTCCAAGCGTCTCACCATCGTCAAACTCACCCCCTCCGACGCCGAGTCACTCTACCGCCGGCTCTTTTCGACTACCGAGTTCTTCCCCCGAGACATTGATTCCATTTTGAACAACAAACTCAATCTGGGCACTTTTTTAGCCATTCCTAGAAGCGAGAAGTGGTCCGGGTCGGATCGGTTTCTGTCCGACCCACCCGAATCATGGGCTGTGCTCAGCGTGTGGAACTGTAATGATGTTTTTAAGATGGAGGTGAGAGGGGCGTCGCTGTTGAGGAAAGGGTTGGCTAAAACGACCCGGTTAGTGGACCGGGCTTTACCGTGGCTACAATTGCCGTCGGTGCCGGAGGTTTTCAGGCCGTTTGGGCTGCATTTTCTGTACGGGCTGGGCGGTGAAGGGCCATTGGCTGTGAAGCTAACAAAGGCCCTTTGTGGGTTTGCCCATAACATGGCTAAAGATTATGGATGTGGAGTGGTGGTAACTGAAGTGTCAGGGCGCGAGCCGCTCAAGTTAGGAATCCCACACTGGAAGAAGCTATCTTGCGCGGAGGACTTGTGGTGTCTCAAGCGGCTTGGGGAAGATTATAGTGACGGTTCTGTGGGTGACTGGACGAAGTCGGAACCCGGACTGTCCATTTTTGTTGATCCTAGAGAATTTTAATTTGGAAAGATACGTTCCCTGCCCGGCCACCCCGGCCTATCCCCACAAAAAAAATTAATTAATTATGATGTGTCCTTTCCTTTTTACCCTCAAAGAATCTAATCTTATTAGTTCAGGAAAAAAGATATGCAATTCTTTATCGTTTTTTCTGTTTGGTTTAGTTAACGGTGGTACGTAGTAGGAATTATTATATAAGATTGATTTTGAAGGGGATGGTGGTGCAAAAAGAAGATATGCATAGGGTTTTCTGTAAAGAGGAATATCCCAAACTTTTCATATCATATATTATGTTGTTTATGTAAATGGAAGTGGCTTTTATAGATCCTCCCTCCCTCCCTATTTCTTGAATCAAACTAACAAAATTGTGGGGTGGGGAGATTAATTATTTAATCTTGTGGACTTTTTTTCTTAATTTCCTTTAATTACTAGTAATTAGTAGCAGTAATTATTCTTCTCTCTAAATTAATGTGACAAAGGGTTTGTGACTTGTGATGATGGGGATTGTGGCTGCCTTGTTTTCGTGAGAAACCAATTTGGCTGGGGACCAGAAAGTGAGGGGTGGTTCTATAATAATAGTCCAGGCAAGTAATGTGTGTATAAAAGGATAAAATGGTCCTTGAAATTAATGGAGGGGCAGTGTACAGATACAACGGAATAGGAGGAGGGATATGATATGATTTGATTTGATTAGATTATAATGGGGCAGCTACCTAGCTTTTGTGTTTGTTTATATCGGTGGAGGGTTCTTCTTTTGGGATGCTCTACTTATGATGAATTGACTCATCATTTGGTGTTTTGCTGCTCTCCTCTCCTCTCCTCTCCTATTTATTTATTTAGATATTATTAACTAATATTAAATTAATTGACTCCATTATTTGTACTGTGATATAAGTATTCAACATCTTTATTTTGAAACAAAAGCTATCAATTTTTATTCTCTCTCATATACGTATTACGTATATAGCGATTGTCTTAGTTAATCCGACTAGCTAGGAGCTAGGAGCTAGGGTGAGTGAAAGTTTATTTTTATGAGTGTATCGCGATGTTGTTTTTTTAAAGTTTTTATTATTATTATTGAAATGCGATGGCTAAGATCATAGAATCATATAAAATTAAAATTATTCTTATAACTCATAATTATATGGTTGAGAAATGTATTTAAAAATAAGTACATATGCTTAATATATATATATATATATATATATATATATATATATATATATATATATATATCATAATTAATGTCGAGCAGAAACCGGAATCACACCATGCATGTCAAACACTTGGAAAATGATAGAAACAATATATCATCAGTATCTTGTTGTTCATATATATATATGAATATATGTAATGTGTCAATTAAACTTCATTACCAAGAAATTTATTTCCTCCACCATGAAATTTTCTTTACTAGCTACTCACTTAATTTCATAATATAATTAAACAGGTAGTAGGCTGCACTAGTAAGTTTCCTCTTTTTTCTCTTTCCTTTTCACATGCAATGTCTGTTTTATATATATATATATATATATATATATATATATATAGTATTGTTGTATAGGAAAATTAATTTGATGGATTTTCTTTATTTAATTTGTTTGCAGAAGGTTATATGCATGCTTATATCTAATGCTTCAACCTTCATCCTATCTGAAAGGGAAGCGCACGAGTAATATATATATATATATATATATATATATATATATATATATATATATATATATATTGTTTAATTTTTTATGATTATTAAGAAGACTTATCAAACGCTTAAAAAATTATTTAAAGTTCTAATATAAGCTTTAACTACTTTACTTTAAGCTCAAATTAATCTATTTTCTAAAAGTGATTCATTTGGAATGTTAAAAGAAAAACTAAAACTCTGATTTTGAGACGGATGGAGAGGAAAATAATAAAAGTCTTAATTTTATTAAGTTTATAAATTGAGCTAAGAATTTTTAAACTATATATGAGCTTCCTTTCAATCAGTATTTTATACACTTGATTGAGTAGGACAATATATATATACTAGTAATTGTCCGTGCCTGAAGGCACGATGTAACGAAAAATTAAATTAAAATTCAAAAAATAATACATCTTTGAAACTTAAAATCAAACATAACAATTATCATAATTCACTATACCGCCACAATAATTAATACATACTCAATCCTCAACACATCCAACCACCAAAACGTCAAAAATAGATATCTTCGAAAATTTAAACTTGTCTACAAAACCACCAAAACAACCATCATTCCATACCCAAAATTATCATAACCCTTTATAATTAATTAACTTTACAAAATACGGAACACAAAAAATACACATATGCAGAAATTAATACATACTCAATCATCAACACATCTAACCACCAAAACATCAAGCTAGTCGCTACTAAATTTAAAATTTTTTGACAGAGTTTCTTTTAAAAATAGAAATTCAGACAAATCTAAAACCGTCTACAAAACTTACAATCATCCATATATATCCAAACCACCAAAAAAACCATCATTTCATACCCAAAATCAACATAACCATGTATAATTAGTTAACTTTACAAAATACGGAATACAAAAAATACATACATGCAGAAATTAATACATACTCAATCATTAACACATATCCAACCACCAAAACATTAAGCTAGTCGCTACTAATTTCAAAAAATTTCGGCAGAGTTTCTTTAAAAATAGATATCCAGAAAAATTTAAACCTGTTTAAGAAACTTACAATCATTCATACATATCCAAACCACCAAAAAAAGCCATCATTCCAGACCCAAAATCATCATAACTGTGACGCCCCCAAAATAGGTATACATCACCCATTCTGAGTTGTCATTATTATACGGCATGTAAACAACTACAACTTTATTATTACAACAAGAAATGTGAGTTTGAATACAAATATTATCTTCTGTATAATATCCATACTCAAATAAATCCTCATCACATTTATTGATACATTATTTTATAAAAATGGCGAGGACTACTAAACAACTTTCTCTAAAACCTTCATTCCATACCCCACTCAGTGCTTTTCGCTATATTCTCGCCTCCCGAGAAAAATGGAACAAAAAGGAAAAGGGTGAGCTCAACTAGCCCAAGAAAAAAATATTACGACTAAGATAATATACAACAAATTACCGAAGTTAGTCTTCAACAGGGAAAATCTAATAGAATACAATAGACAACAAATTTTAAATCAATATTCGCAATGAAATAATAATTCATTAGAAGAGTTAAGTAGAGAATACAAACTACTATCTTCTATGTATGAATTTAAAAGTTCATCGCTCATCTTTTATCCCCGTAACATCAATCAATATACATCCGAATCAAATATTCATCTTTGCACTACGTGCCAAAGATATTCATCGATTTCATGTTCATCTAAACACTGCTCATCTTTGCTACTACTACCAAAGATATTCTTCAAAATCATTCATCTCATCACTACACAGCCAAAGATATTCAATAATATCACCATTTAAGACCGAGGATGATGAAAATATTTTTAAAGAAACGAATCCAAAGAAACAAAATGACAAGGATTAAGGATTAAGGATTCGTACTTTGTTTTATCCATGTTCAAAAATAATACCTCAAAAATAATCATAGTGGTGTAAAATTCAAGAATGATCAAAACACGGATACAATCAAAGCTAGTATCCGTATTAGATATTTTGGACAAAAGAAGAAATTTTTTTTTTCTATTGAATAGTGTCAGATACGTGAATAAAGGCCTTATATCGTGAATAAGAATCACACCAAAAGATAGAAATTCCACAAAAAACATCTTCACGCTTCATATTAATAGTACTCGTGAATAAGAACTCGTGAATAAGAACTCATGAATAAGAACTCGTGAATAAGAACTCATGAATAGTAACCCCGATATGAAAAAAGTTCCAAATTTGATAAAAGTTTCAACCAATATTTCAAAGATAATGATATTGAAGAAATAATATCATTTGAGAAGAAAATAACATCCCTTACCTCGAAAGATCAAGATTTCTAAATTTGAAACACCTGGATATAAGCTATGACTTGGACTCACCACCAGATAAAGCAATACTCAAAGTATACTCAAAATACTCACAAGAATACGCCGATAATATAGAGAGAAAACTTCAGCTTCAGGTGTGATTTTCAATTCTAACCTAAGCACCCTATTTATTTATAGAAATTGCTAGAATACCAAAAGCAGTAAAATTTAATAAAATATTAATATATATATTATAATTTCCTACGCACACTTTCTAAGATTCAAATTATCACCAAAACAAATGGTCCCCCTCACCAAAATCAGTAAAAACGTTTTTCTTAATAAAATTAATAAAAACTCCTAAAAATCAATTATTCAGGAATTTCAGAACATCAATAATTCATAATAAATAACCCTTTTATCAGAAAATTCGAATCTCGCGAGTTTTTATAGGAAATTCAATTCTCTACAACTTTGCAGAAGAAAGTTTTTCCAAATTCCAAACAGAAATTGACCAAAATCCATAAACGGGCGATTTTACATGCTATAATCAAATTTCAGTCAATAAATGGGGTCCACCGACATGTTTAACATGTTTTAAACATTTATTGCAACAAAAATACTCTTCCTCCTCGTATACTCATATATCCCACATTCGTTGTAAAAATATCACCATTATTATATTATTAAAATATAATAATACATTATCTTATCGAAAAAAGATAAAATTTTAATTTTCAACAATTGTCACATTAAAATTTTCTCCATCTATATCCACATAAAATCAATATTTTCCTCATCATATGAATCAATAATTAATTATTCACAAATAATATTACGAATCACAATATTGACAACCGTGCGCCTCAGAAAGAGAGGGGCTTTCCAATAAGAATTTTTTCTCATGCCTAGCAATTAGGTGACCAAACCTCTCCTTAGATGTAACTTTCTAGATATTGCCAATAATGTTATCTAATAATATTATTCGTATAATATGAATTATTGCTTCGATAATGAAAAATATTGTGTAATGACAATTATCAAATAATGAAGAATATAAAATATCAACGCAAAGAATTATTAACTCAATAAAATATCTTGAACAATAATTATCAGAACCATTATTGAGTAGTGCCTTCTTATGTAAGAATCAATAATTGGTGCAATACTGCAGTAATATTGTTGTTTTAACCAATTTAGTATTTTAACAAAGATTAATGGTAATAACTACGCCAAGTTATTTTTAACCAACTTATATTTGTCGCTTTTCTTCATCCAATCGCTTTTCAGCATGGGGCCCACACATGGTCATACTGGCCGCATTTAATATTCCCCGATAGTACGAATATTCCACGACCAAACGAATATTCTCCGACAACAATGAATATTTTATAACCACTTGCTTATTTTGAAATATTTGCGTATTTTACCCCTAACTATCCACATTAATCAAATCAACCCTTACTATTTCAAAATAATAAATAGAGAAAATTAAATTTCATTAAGAATAAGTTGGGGTCTTACAAGAACCTTGTATAATTAACTAAATTTACAAAAGACGAAACACAAAAATGCATACATGCAAAAAATAGAGAAACAACATGTTGAGCATAACCCTTTACTTTACATCTTACACCAAGTATATTCTGTGACGCCCCCAAAATTAGGTATACATCACCCATCTTGGGTAGTCAGATACATGGTACAGAATTTAAATATAACTTACTAATATAACTGCTGTACATAATACGACATAAACCGTGAGTTTGAATACAAATATTGTCTACTAGATATTATACAAACTCAAAAGGAGTCCTCATTATAATTATTATCACACTATTTCACGTAATAGTGAGGACTACTAATGCTATCCTCTCGGACCATTACTCTGCTCCCCGACTCGTCTCAAATGTTCTCATTTCCTGAAGAGAACAAAGTGAAAGAAAGGTGAGCTCAACTAGTCCAAGAAGAAATATTATGACTAAGATAATGCGTAATAAATTATCAATAGCCTTGAACATTGTTAAACCGATAAAATATAATAAACATCAAGTTTAATCTGCAGTGAACAAGCAATCCATTAAAAGAGTCAAGTAAAAATAAAATCTACTATCTTTTATGATTTAAAAGGTTTTTCATCATCATTATAGTTTAGACTCACTTTAATAAATAATCCACATCATCGAATCACCCTCGCACTACTACCAATGATATTCTTTAAGATATCACGACCACAATTATTCTCGCACTACGGGCCAAGAATAGTAGTTGTATTCATTAATGGTCATGATCATGCCAACAACCGTCCCATCAATACACTACTACCAATCGAGGACTTTTACCACATCATTTGTAATATTACTACGTCAACGATTACAATCAATAATCCTCGGTCATAATCATACCAAGTCCATCCATGCTCTACAAAGCCATGATGACTTTAAAAAAAAATATAAACATGAGGATGATGACAATGATATAAGAATTCAATAAAACAAGTTCAAGAATTAAGTTATTCAGAACTAATAACATCCAAACCACAATATGATCTCGCTTTGTAGAGTAAAATTCAAGAATGATCGGAAGAATATTTCCATGAAAAGATATCGGATGAAACGCAAATATCAAGGATATTCTACTAATTTCATGGAGTATAGAAGTCAAAGTTTTAACCAACTGGGTATAATAAAGAATGGAATAACAAAAGAAATCACCATGCATGCGGTTGCTTGATGCGCCAAAAGTTATTCCAATGTAATCATAATAACGGAACCGTGTCGGTGAAATTCACAATCGAGCGATGTTCCAATGTAATAATAAAGATGGAACCAGATCCAATGTAAAACACACAGATAGGATATTCCAACAGAATGATAAAGATTTTAACCAGTCCCGCAAAACACATGCATGTGATGTTCCAACAGAATAATAAAGATTTTAACCAGTCCCCCAAAACACACGCATGGATGTTCCAATGTAATAATAATAAAGATTTTAACCAGTCCTGTAAAAAACACACACGCATGTGGATGTTCCAAATGTAATAATAGAAGAATGGAATAAAAGAAGAAGATCACCAAGTATAGGGGATTCACAGATACAAAGTTATTCCAATGTAATAAATAAGAATGGAATAACAAAAGAAGTTCTCTTCATGAATAAGAAAGAATAACACCCCTTACGGTACAACAAATAATATCCCTTACCTTAAGAAAATCAATATTGGCAAAGTGAAGTAGCGTAATACTTTTCTTCTTTTCTCTATAGTTTCTCTCTGAGTTTTCGATGAATTCAGTAAAAAATAATGAAGGAATGAGCTTCTATTTATAGGAAAATAGAATGCATAGTAATTAATCCATGAACGGTCCGTTGATTTACTTTAATCGACGGTCCATATTTAAAGCAAAATCTTTTAAATAAAATATAATATATTCTATTTATATAAAAACATTTTACTATTTAAACACTATGCAACACTATGCAAAATACTATGCAAAACTATGCATAATAAAATATAATATATTTTATTTATAGAATAACTTTAATAAAGTATTCTGCTTTATATAAAAGATGTTTCGCTTTTTATTACGTTAATAATACTGAATAAAATAAAACGTCATTATCGCTATAATAATTCATATTATTAATCGACAATAATGGAATCAAACCGAGTGACTTCTCACATAAGCATCAATAATCAATACCGTGTCTTACTATGCAACCACACGACTTTATACTTTTTTTACTACCGAATAGTTCAACAAGATCAACGGTAAAACTTCCGCCGTTATTTCAATAAAATATTTTTGTCGCTTTCAATCCGACAATAATTACATTGCTAGGGTCCACCAATGATTGAGCCGTTGTACGAATATTCCATGCTAAACCGAATATTCCTCGACCAATCGAATATAATATAACCACTTGCATACTTTGCAAAATTTATAAATATTACCCACAACTATAACATTATATCAAATTATTCCATAATATTCAAAAATAATATTTATAGAAAATTCATCTTTATTTATAAAAGCTGGGGTCTTACATATTCTTTACAGCTTACACCAAGCATCCTTCAATATATACCTGAAAAATATTTGAAATTTAAAATTTATCGAAATATGTGAGTAAAAAAAAATTGTAAATCTGAAACATATGACCCCTTACTTTACCCTGAATTATCTAAAAAACAAATAAGCACACATATTTGTATATAGTGGGGGGGGGGAATGATTTAGATTGATATAAGTAAGAATTTAGAGAGATTATAATAAATAATCAATTTATTTAGGAAAAGATATGGACTTCCAATCAAATAAAGTTTTCTTAGTACCATAAATATGTATTGGTGGCAGTATAATGGTGTGTGAGTTTAATTTGCGAGTGTTTGATTGGTTACAGTTATGTGTGTGTGTTTGTGCATGTATTATGTGTGTTGTGTGTCTGCATGAGAAGTAGAGAAATATAGTCTTAGTAAGAGAGACGTTCACACCTAGACAATTGTTTGGTCAGTGGTGGACATGCCAGTACTGGATTGCATATCATTTAACTCACTTAAATGTCTTCTTTATCACTTTAAACCTTCTCTTCATCAGTATCCTTAATGTCCTCGTATCAATACGAACTCACTTTGCCCAATGAGGAGAATGCATAACCACCTATATTATTTACATAAACAATAAAATTATAATAACTATTTATATTGTAGGAATAGTAAAGTTATTTTGATGCAGTGACATAAAAGTAGATTTACCTGATTACGTTGCCCCATCCACAAAGGTCCATTGTATATACTCTATTGTTCTCGTTGACAAATTCACTCCAATCCTACAAAGAATGAACCTCATTGTAAAATTAAATGTTAAAATGTTGAAAACATTACATAATTCAGTAGAAATAAACTTGTTTAAACTATACCATTTGTCGTAAAAATATCATAACAAAACTTCTGGGTAAACAATATTTTTGGTGCAATTCGACCCATCTGATTTGGCAATAGTGATTTAGTAATTTCAGGCCATTTGGGATTTGCAGTCATAGTTAGAAAAATATCTGGGTGTTGATTATACCGCGTGATAGCCATTGAATCTTGAAAATTTTCAAACATATGTCTTGCACTACCAGTGAATGAAGATGGCAAAATCATTCGTTGACCAACTTGTTCAGGACCAAGCTCATCTGCACAAACATCTGTAAGACCTTGGTAAAGTTCTGCACGAAGCTTCAATTGATTCAACTTGTAGTATGTCAACCGATTTTGTTCAGTAGCGGCCCAATCATCTACTACAAATTCTTGAAATAGTTTTTTGGCCATCAAAATTGTTGAATACTCAGTGTCACGTTGGAACATACGATAACTGTAATATTGCAATTGTGTCAGTCGAGTAGATGAAGGTCCACCGTGGGAAGCGTTCCACTGTTTCAAATCTGGATTCCATCCTAGCTCACCATAAAGGAACAATACCACATAATACAATGGCAAATAGGCCGGATGAAACTCATTAATTTGCATCAAACAATTATATCCTCTCAAATATACACAATATCTCTCATTCCACTTGATTCAGTTCCATCTCCCGGTAATATTACCGCAATCGCATCGGTTGGTGGGAGATTATATCGACGCCGATCTGTTACAGAACTGTAGTGAAGATAGGCCGGTAAATTCACCCCCGTCAATTCCAATTCACTTAAAATTGTGTGAGCCTGCCGAAATTTCATAGGAAATGGAATTACTTGCAATAAACAATCTTGTATGGTTTTCAAAACATCTCTTCTCAAGTTGGGATTTCTGTTGTTGCGAACATCTAAAGCTGAATTAGGATCATAAATGTATAATTGAGAGTAAATTGGTTCACACCCTGGCTGTGGCATAAGCGATCCTGTTCGATGGCGTAATTCTCCATGGATGGTGAATGTTCTAGGTCCCCTCCCAACAATTAATCTGTCATCCAAAGTAGCACCAAGACTCGTAAATGCATTAGCTGTATTATATTCTCGTGTGTGCTGACGAAACGATTTTGATTTTTTATCATTGTCTTCATACAATACTTTAAGCATTAAAGGAGGTGCAATAAGTGGAGGTAGTCTAATTTTTCCTTGTAAACAACATTTACCAAAGAGAGGATTTGATACAGATGATTTTGTTAATTTTTCAAAGAAGCCATTTATAAGCGCGAACAATGAAGACGTGTTCGATTCATCAAGCCGAGAAAATGACGATTTGGAATTTCATGGTTTCGAGGATTAAGTGCAACATCCATAATTACACCTTCTACTCTGTAGGCACTACAGATAAAATTATAGATGTCATACAATTTGATTATATATAAATGAAATACAAATTTAAAACTTATAGCAAACACCTGGTGTCTTCATTCGAATTATACGATGCCACTGGGGAACATGGGGAGAATGGTTCCAAGACTGTTGTTGTGCTTTTGTATAGGTTTTGAGGTAAGTCTTGGAGCATGGTAGTCACAGGCGACACCCTTGAGATATTTGTTGGTGTGCCTTCTTCAAGATTTTGAGGAGGATTTTCTAGATTCATGATGGCCACAGACAACCACCGTGAAACATCTGTTGTAATGTCTTCATTAAGATTTTGAAGCAAGGTGGTCGACGATGACTCTAAAACATTTGTTGTCACTATACTGTCTGTTATAGGATGAGAAATTTTGGTAGTCAAAGTCATTGGTTGAAGACGGGACCTTTATTTGATTCTCGTTTCTGGCATACTCGCTGCATTTACACTTTCGGTGGTAAAGAAGGAAAAAATCTAGGCTGAACGGGGAGGACACGATGTTTTGATCGCTCTCTGATTTAACATGCAAGTTGTCTTAATTGACATTTGGTTGATTTTGAATATAAGGTAACATGACAATAAAGTGTTGCATTAACAAAACTATCTACCTAACCATCTATGAACATTATAATTATAATAAAAGTTTTGTTTGATGCAAAAAATAAAACAACATAGCCACAGTTGCATCCAATATATTGTTTACTAATGTTCTATAGTAATATACTCGATCAATAGCATATTGAATTTAACAGCTTGAAAGGTATGCTATAAATAAGGTTGAGGTTTCACTATTGATCGATGCTTCAAATTATGGAATGTTTAAGAGCAAAAAAAGAAAAAAGAAAAAAGAAAAAAGAAAAAAGAAAAAATGAATGAAAATTAGGTGTGAGGATACACTACCTCACGTATACGGAGACAATTTAGTTCATACTCGTTGCGAATTACGACTCCTACATTATTATTGTGACGCCCCCAAAATAGGTATACATCACCCATTCTGAGTTGTCAATACATGGTACGAAACAACTACAACTTTATTATTACAACAAGAAACTGCGAGTTTGAATACAAATATTATCTTCTGACAATATCTATACTCAAATAAATCTTCATCACATTTATTGATACATTATTTTACAAAATGGTGAGGACTACTAAACAATCCTTTCTAAAACCTTCATTCCATAATTCCCGACTGCATTTTGCTTATATTCTCGCCTCTCAGAAAAATGGAACAAAAGAAAAAGGGTGAGCTCAACTAGCTCAAGAAAGAATATTATGACTAAGATAATATACAACAAATTATCGTTAGTCTTCAACGGAAAAATCTAATAGAATACAATAGACAACAAATTTTAAATCAATATTCATGTAGCGAAATAATAATTCATTAGAAGAGTTAAGTAGAGAATGCAAACTACTATCTTCTATGTATGAATTTAAAAGTTCATCGCTCTATCTTTTATCCTCGTAACATCAATCAATATACATCCGAATTAAATATTCATCTTTGCACTACTGAGCCAAAGATATTCATCACCGGTAGTCATGTTCATTTAAACACTGCTCATCTTTGCACTACGCCAAAGATATTCTTCAGAAATCATTCATCTTTGCACTATGTGCCAAAGATATTCTTAAGAAATCATTCATCTTTGCACTACAAAATAAAAGATATTCCATAATATCATCATTTAAGACCGAGGATGATGAAAATATTTTTTTTAAAGAAACGAATCCAAAGAAACAAAATGACAAGGATTAAGGATTAAGGATTCAGTACTTGGTTTTATCCACGCCCAAAAATACCTCAAAAATAATCATAGTGGTGTAAAATTCAAGAATGATCAAAACATGGATACAATCGAGTTAGTATCCGAATAGATGTTTTGGACGAAAAGAAGAAATTTTATTTTTCTATGAATAAGACCGTATACGTGAATAAGGTCGTGATAATGTGAATAGTTGTTAGGTTTGTAATATTCACATAACGCAATCAAATCAGATAAAAAGTGCGAAGCAGTAAAAATCGAGTTTAAAATTTACAAACCATAAACCCTGGATCACCCTTTATGCATAATTATTAATTAAACGAAAAGATATGAAGAATAAACATACCCTTGAAGATCCGAGAAGCCTCGTACAAGTTCACCTCCAATCCTTTTCGCTCAACTTGAATCCACCGGGTTTGGTTCCTTCCTTTGATCAACGTTAGCCACCCAAATGTTTGGCCTCTGAGGTGATCCACCAAGGAAGAATAAAATTCAAGAAGATGGGTGTTATGGCTCAAACCCTAGTTTTCTCCTATCTCTATAAAAAGGGTACTCTCCAACCAATTGGAATTATTACGTTGTAAAAGTCAACAACCCATCCCCACCCATAATAAGACTCCTCTTATTTATAGATGTGGGCAACCCACCTTAACAATTAAGAATTGGGTTTTATTTAATTAATTAAATTCTTTTAATTAATTAGGCTCCCTAATCTTATTAGGATAATTAATTAAACTCCTTTAACTAATTTTCCTTCCTAATCCAATTAGGAATAAATGAGAGTATTTATATTAAATTAATTCCTAAACTCTTTTAGAAATTAAAATAATAATAATTGTAATAATATTAATAAGACTCTCTTATTAATTTATATTTAATATTTCTAAAATATTAAATAATAAATATTAAGCTATTTAATTTATTCTATCACCATAGATACCCTTATTATACCCAAGCATACCTTTTGATATACCCTAAGGGTCTTAAGAATAAGTCAAAGTATAACTCATCATACACAAGATACTATGATGATCTCAAGTCCAAGGATTACTTGTACTACTATCACTACAGAAATTCCTATCGACAGCAAATAAAACTCCATTAGGTATTCCTTAGCGAGCCAATGCTCAAATGAACTTATTCTCTAATAAGCACCTCACATACTTGCTTTTGTTGTCTCCACACAAATGATCATGAGATCAATCATCCTCATCCAATGAGCAAAAAGAACGATGTACCAATCTATCCGGATTCACTAATCCCCAATTTAGTAATCCAACGATTGGGAACTATTTTAAGCTTTCTAAGAATTTAGATCTCATTAGAATGATCATCATCATTATTCTAAAAGCATCGCTTAAAACTATGGGTTTATCACATATTATAAAACAAAGATCATGTAGATAATTAAAAGCCTTTAATAAATTAATACTTTTTATTAATAAATGAATAAGATTGTTTACAAAGTATATGCTTTTATCATCAATCATGATCGGCTTGTATGCATACTACTTTCAATCTCCCACTTGCACTAAAGCCAATCGTCATGGTATCTCATACTCTTCTTCTCTAAGTGACGATTATCCCGTCATTGGATAAGCTTCAGTTAATGGATATGTAATGTTGTTCTCGAGAGTCCACTATCTCTATAGTGATTTCCCATCTTCAATGATTCTAATAATCAAACGAAAGTGCCACAACACATGTTTAGATCCAAGATGAGACTTAGAACTATTCCTAGTTCTCAGAATGAACTTTTAATCCAAACAATCAACTTGCAGCCTTCATTTATAGCTATATACTTTGTCTTTATCACTAAACCAAAGAACTCTTTGCGTTTGAACCTTTCCAATTCACTACACCACCGCTCAAGGTAACCCTTTTACCTTAAAGTGGATTTTCATCATCTTAGTCTCGTCTGAAAAAACTTGAGTCCATTAAGCCCTCTAGTTTTAATTCGCACCCACCATGTATGCTCACATCCTTAGTGCTTGCTAAGAACTTTAAGATGTTTTCATCGCCTTATGTTGATCTTCTCCTGCATTATGACCGATCAACATCGTGTCTCAGATATTTCATCAGCATACATGATTGTCACTCATGCGATCTCTTCTCGTGGAGTCTATGGGGACTATTAAGAGATACACCCATAGCTCATCAACATGAGACATCTCTTGAGTTTGCCATGCTAAACGACTTTAGCATCAAATGAATATACGCCTCGGGTTAAGTCGAAGATCCTCTTAAATCTATCTATATAGATTTATATCCCCAATTAAGATACTCTTCCCAAATCATTCATGGAGGAATGTTTAGACAACTTTATCTTTATCGATTGTAGCATTGATATGTCATTCCTTATCCGTAGATATCAACATATATATAGTACTAGGAATGTCACGATGCTCCCAATCGACCTTTTGCACAATACTAAAGTCTTACTCATCGAATGTAACTCGATCATCATCTTCATGATGTGTACCTCATCATCATCATCCATGATGAATCCATACCTCCTAGGTATCTTCATTGATTATATTCCGCATTTACGATTCGATTGTGGTACAAGGAGGTCTATCTATAGTTCCTCTTATTCGACTTATAGTGTTTTGTGGGTTCTTGAACTCTTCAAGATCTATTATCCTCCCACTAGCCCTTTCAATGATAAACACCTTTATCTTTTGTAGGGAAGCGTGTTTCGTAAATAAACACCTTTTGCTAAGTAGGATTATAGAACATTTACCCTAAACTTACTTTTAGGATGTCCCACAAATTTGTTTTGTCAAATTTTGTCCCAAGCTTATCCTTTGAAACCTTTTTCACATAAGTCGACAACCCTTATCTTAACATACTTAAGATTAGAATCCTCCCCGTCCATAACTTTTTATGGAGTCTTGAATGGATTTTTTGAGGTTACCATTCTCGTAGATATGCACCCATTTCTAGGACATTATCCTGTAAGGATACCGGAATGTCAAGAAATCATTATGGACCGCACTATGTCCAACAAGGTACGATTTTTCATTCAGATACATCAATCAATTATTGCATATCGATGTGTCCATTATGAGAAAACTATTTGAGATGATCTAGAAACTTATCAAGACAAGTATTTATCCTCGATCTAATCAAAGAATCTTAATACTTTGCCAATTTGTTTCACTTCCTCAATTCTTTGAACCTTTCAAATAATTCACACTTGTATTTCAACAAATACATACATTCAACTCTTTGAATGATCATCTCCTTTTCTTATACTAATTTGTTCAATATGCAAAATATATTTTCACATAAGTCAAGTATACAAAATTTATTAAGTAATATTCCATTCTATACAAAACATTATTATTATAAATAGAAACAACAATTGTTCTTAATTATAATACCAAAGATTTCATTGTCCAACAATAAAATGGAAATAATATTTTTTAACAAGAACTGGAATACAATAACAACTTATCGACTTAATAGATTTTCCCAGTAGTATTGCTAAACTATAAGTTTCTATGGCTAATATGGCAACCTTTTGCTACATTTCTCGCACATAGATAACTTATATTTGTTTAGCTTTCACTTCGCTTGGTCCCTTCATAAATCTATATTTATGATAACCAAAGTTCAGTATCCAATACCCAAGTAGAACCTCGACTTAAAGAAAATTTATTTTAAATCATGAACAAATTTGTATTTGTAACCAAAACTTCACTAAGCTTCTTTTGTTTAGCCTCTGCAAGATGCTTCTCAGCTTTTTTTCAAAGGTCCAAAGCTTATTGCAGGGAAGCAAACTCCTTTGCTATCCGTGACGCTTTTGTTCTTATTATCCTTTGTTTATGCCTTTCTATTTACCTTCTTTGAATCGCTTCTTCTTTCAGAAGATCCTTTGGCCCCTACCAAGAAGACATGGTCTTTCTTGGTTGAAAGTGACTCTCAACATTTTTCAACATGTTAAGCAAAAAGAAAGGTCGATATCTAGCTTGTTCATATGAAAAATTCACAACAATTGTGAAAGGAGTCCGGAATGAGTGCAAGATCAAATCTCGCTCAACTCTCCATCCATGACAAAACTCGTCATCCTAATTGATCAATCAAATTGATTATGTTAAGAACTTTTGTCTGCATTTATAGTGCCATCGGCCATTCTAGATCTAAGAGCTCTTTAGATATCCGATATCTATCACCCCATACTTTCTTCACCATCAACTACTTGATGTGCGTGAGTATAAGAGAGCATCCATAGTTTCATGCGACGCCAAGCTCAAGTTACTCATGGATGCGAGCATGATGCATCGAGCTAATCAGGCATCATCTTCGCCACTTTCTAAAAGTAGCAATCTCTTCCTCGAGGCATTATTTGCAACCATTGCGTAGGATAGGCGATATTAGGACATAAGATAGCTTTTCACCATGAGAACTATTCTCAAATTCCTTAACCAATCCATTTAATTCTATTCCTCGATTAATTTAGCATCTAATATGCTTCATAGTGGATAGTAATTTAGACATTGTAAAATTTCAGAAATGAATTTGTAATTAACAACATTTTAACATACATTCTATTATTAATTACCAAAATAATTTAGGTCTTGTTTTAAATTGGTATCTCCCACTATTTTCTTCAAACTATATTACCTCACTTATATAGTTCTAAGAAAATCTAATTAAAGATTTGCTAAGAGAATAAGGATCCCATTTCAAATGTATATAGCCTTGTGGTATACACAACAAACTATATATAAATAAATAGGTAGACAACTTTTGTCAATTACATCAACTATGCAACTCCTTTTCTTTTTTGCCTCTTAGATTATTTTGATCAAGTGGTGGCACATCCGAATCAAAATTATCCAAGTTAAGTCCGACTCCAGCACTCCATATATTCAAAAAAGAAAATATCATCCTTGTGGTGACACAACAAAACAATATTGTTCAATTTTCTTTATAATCAAATGATATAATTAACATCTTAAATACTTAATACTTGCCTTTCATGGTGACACAACAAACTCATATTAAATATTTAATACTCTATTAATTTTATCATGTTAGAATGCTTACGCTCGATATTCCAAATATCTTTGAACGCTTAGACTTAATATAAAAAATCGAGGGATTTTGTTATTAATTTGTCTCTCATCTTGTTTAATACAAGCATTTACATATATATATATAAATACGCCAATATATTAATGAACATGCGAAGCATGTTTGCATAATATATAATATATATATAGTATAAGCATGCATATATAGAATACTATATTCTACCCGGATTGATTATGGACTTTTATTCTAGTTTGGTTCACTAGAGCCACCAAGTGAACCAAAAGGTCAAACCCTAGGGGTGCAAGAAATAATATTTAAATATAACTATTACATTTAAACCCTGCTCCATTACAAACCGGTCTTCAAGCGCCTTGTTCTTCGATCTCCAATTCTTTCAAAATTAATTCTAACTATTCCTATTACAAAACTATTTAAAATAAATAGAAACCTCGATCGCTAGCCAAGGGAAGTACATAGAGAGGAGATAGAATTTACATTAAGAAAAATTAGAGAAGACGAGGTACGCAGAATTCCCATTTAATAAAACCCATACATTCATGCATCCAACTAAAATAAAATCCAATCACATCGTCAATAGTCCATAATCAATCCCATTTATTATCATACACATCATCATACGATCAATAAATAACATTCATCATATGAATAATAAACATTTAATATATATATTGATATCATTTAATGGGCAAATTTAGTTAGTATAAAATCTATTTTTGAATCAAAATAAACTCCTTTATTTTAATCCAAATTTAAATCAAAATAAAACTATTTTATTTTAATTTATCCAATTTTGAATAAAATAAACTATTTTATTTTAATCAAAATTTTAATCAAAATAAACTCCTTTATTCTAATTAATTATGGAATCCAATTTCATGTATAAAAAAATTAATTAAAATAAACTCTTTTATTTTAATTAATTATGGAATCCAATTCCATATAAAAAAAAAAATTTTTATAAAGGAAACACTTGATATTCATTCCTATTCACAAATAAACTCCTTTATTTTGAATAATATGAAATCTTATTTCATATTTAAATAAACTCCTTTATTTAAGGAAACTGCCCCATGATTCTCTTTCCTATTCACAAATAAACTCTTTTATTTTGAATAATATGAAATCTTATTTCATATCTAAATAAACTCCTTTATTTAAGGAAAACACTGATTTTCTTTTCCTATTCACAAATAAACTCTTTTTATTTTGAATAATATGAAATCTTATTTCATATCTAAATAAACTCCTTTATTTAAGGAAAAAGATCAATTTCAACTCCAATTAGTTATCATGGAATCCAATTCCAACTCTAATTAGTTAGCATGAAATTTAATTTTAAAATTAAATAAACTTTATATTTTAATATTAAAATAAACTTTTATTTTAAATTTAAAATAACTTTTATTTTAATATATAAATTATTAAGATATATATATATAATACGGTATACCACTATTAGCATATATATATATATATATATAATATATACCTATTATATATATATATATATATATATAATATTACACTGTTAGCATATATATATAATATATATATAATATATACTGTAAGTTATATATATATATATATATATATATTACACTATTAGCATATATATTATATTACCGTACATATCATATACGGTTTAACAGGAACTTGCCAATGTTTCCTTTTTAAAATACCGTGCATGTCCCTCCTTAACATTAAATTGTTCCTGTAGGCTTTTTGTTATATTGCTGCCTTGAAATCCGTGCCAGCTCAAAAAAAAACACAGCCAATCTTGCTGCTAATCACGTGGGCCACAAAAACGGCAGCCTTTAATTTTTTTTTTTTTTATGTTTGTTGTTGATCATGATTTCCGTTCAAACCCTTTTTTTTTTTTTATTTATTTTTTTTTTTAAAATTTTTATACAATAAAAAATATGCCCAATTAAATTGTTCTAAACACATATCAATATACATATTAAATCAAATAATTAATAATTTGTGATAAAGGTTTCGGCTCGATACCACTAATCGTTAGGTTTGTAATATTCATGAACGCAATCAAATCAGCATAAAAGTGCTAAGCGCAGTAAAAATCGTAGTTTAAAAAATTTACAAACCATAAACCCTAGATCACCCTTTATGCATAATTATTAATTAAACGAAAAGATAAAGAATAATAGACATACCAAGATCGAAACTTCCTCGTACAAGTTCACCTCCAATCCTTTCGCTCAACTCAAATCCACCGGTTTGGTTCCTTCCTTCGATCAACGTTAGCCACCCAAATGTTTGGCCTCTGAGGTGATCCACCAAGGAAGAATAAAATTCAAGAAGATGGGTGTTATGGCTCAAACCCTAGTTTTCCTATCTCTATGTAAAAAAGCAACGTACTCTCCAACCAATTGAATTATTACGTTTAGTTGTGAAAAATCAACAACCCATCCCCACCCATAATAAGACTCTCTTATTTATAGATGCAAGGCAACCCACCTTAACAATTAAGGAATTGGGTTTTATTTAATTAATTAAATTCTTTTTAATTAATTAAGCCTCCCTAATCTTATTAGGATAATTAATTAAACTCCTTTAACTAATTTTCCTTCCTAATCCAATTAGGAATAAATGAGAGTACTTATATTAAATTAATTCCTAAACTCTTTAGAAATTAAAATAATAATAATTGTAATAATATTAATAAGACTCTCTTATTAATTTATATTTAATATTTCTAAAATATTAAATAATAATATTAAGCTATTTAATTTATTCTATCACCATAGATTAAATTAAATATACTTAACATATTATTACGATTATGCCATTAACTTCTTAAATAATTATTCTTCCTTTTATGGTGTGACCCTTTAGTTCTCCATATTAAACCACAATGTGAATAAATCAATTAGAATAATTCTAATCTTATTTAAATAAATAAATTAAACAATTAATTTATTTAAATAAATAATATTATTCTACAATAGGATAAGCCTCCCTAAATGATCAACGACTTTCCGTATAATATAGATTTCAACATTAATCATTAAAGAACCTTTCGAGTAAATAGTTACCGCATAATTCAATCTTCCACCATACAATGTCCCCAATTAAATATAAGATATGGAATTACCACAAGTCTTATTTTATTTAATTATATATATTTCGACTCTTAAATGCACAACTCAAATAATGCAAATTAGAAACTCCTTTCTAATTTCATTCTCGCCGCCAAGGACTACCGGGTTGTCATTTATCGAATCACATAGACATTTCTTCTTTATTGAAGTGGTAGATTCTTTATCGATCATACATTATCTCCACGTATAACTTATTATACCCAAGCATACCCTTTGATATACCCTAAGGGTCTTAAGGAATAAGTCAAAGTATAACTCATCATACACAAGATACTACGATGATCTCAAGTCCAAGGATTACTTGTATTCTACTATCACTACAGAATTCCTATCGACAGCAAATAAAACTCCATTAGGTATTCCTTAATGAGCCAATGCTCAAAGCTTGAACTTATTCTCTAATAAGCACCTACATACTTGCTTTTTTGTCTCCACACAAATGATCATGAGATCAGTCATCATCCTCATCCAATCTATCCCGAAAGTAATCCAACGATTGGGAACTATTTTAGTTTTAAGCTTTCTAATCTATCCATTAGAATGATCATCACTAATCCCCAAAAGCATTTAAAAATCCAATCACATATTATAAAACAACTATAATTAGTTTTAAATTAATACTTTTATTAATAAAGATCTCATTAGAATCATGATCATCATCATTATTAGTGTCTAAAAGCATCGCTAAAAACTCCACACCAAAAGATAGAAATCACATATTATTCCAAAATGAATAGAATAAGAATCGTGAAGATAATTAAAAGCCTTTGAATAAATTAATAATTTTAATTAATAAATGAACCCCGATAAAAGAGTTCAAATTTGATAAAACTTCAGATCAACATTTCAAAGATAATGATATGAAGAAATAATATCATTCGAGAAGAAAATAACATCCCCTACCTCAAAAGATCAAGATTTCTAATTTAAACACTTATAAAGGCTATGACTTGACTTGCACCGTATAGCAATACTCAAAGTATACTCAAAATACTCACAAGAATACGCCGATAATATAGAGAGAAAACTTCAGCTTACGTGTGATTTTCAATTCTAACCTAAGATTCTATTTATAGGAAAATAAAATTTAATAAAATATATTATTATTAATAAATTTATTATTAATAAATTTCTTCTTTTTGGAAATCAGATCCCAACATTTCCCACATGCCAACCTTCTAGAAAGAAATGATAAAAACGTTTTTCATAAAATGAATAATTAAAACTTACAAAAATCAATTATTTTGAGTTTCGTAACTTCAATAATTCATAATAAATAGCCCTTTCATCATCAGAAAATTCGAATCTCGCGAGTTTTATAGGAAATTCAATTCTCTACAACTTTGCAGAAGAAAGTTTTTCCAAATTCCAACACAAAATTGACCGAAATCCACAAACAGACGATTTTACAGTGCTATAATTAAATTTCATCAATAAATGGGGTCCACCGACATGTTTAACATGTTTTAAACATTTATTGCAACAAAAATACTCTTCCTCCTCGTATACTTTCATATATCCCACATTCGTTGTTAAAATATCACCGTTAATATATTATTAAAATAATATATTTAAATGAATTATTTTATCGTAAAAGATAAAATATTAATTTTCAACAATTGTCATTTTAAAATTTTCTCCATCTATATCCACATAAAATCAATATTTTCCTCATCATATAAATCGCAAACTGCGTCTATAGCTTTTTGCAAGCTAACCCAAAATCTTGAAGTGAATCTTGGGTCACGATCCAAACTATGGATACAGCATGCCATGCAACCTCACAATCTCATTCACGTATATACTAGCAAGACGCTCAAGGAATAAGTCTCCGTGTCGACGCAAGAAATGAGCGAGACTTGGTTAATCTATCAACAATAACCCAAATAGCATTGATGCCTTGAGAAACCGTAGAAAGACCCGTAAACTAAATCCATGGTAATGTGTTCCTTCCATTCCTAATCTCAAGTGGTTGCAATTTAACCCTTAGGTACTAGATGCTCCGCCTTTACACGCTGACAAGTTAAACACATCGAGATAAACTTTGCAATCTCTCTTCATATTGTTCCACCAAAATGTATGTCAAGATCACGATACATTTTAGTACTTCCGTGATGGATTGCAAAATGGCGATTGTGTGCCTCCATCATAATCTTGTACTTCAAATCGTAGTCGTTAGAACACAAAGTCTAGAGTGAACTCAAGTATTCCTTCTTCATCAATTCTCGCCCTAAATAGCTCCTTCAGACTTTCTTCTTCATACGATAAGCTCCGGCCTTCGGCTCGAAAGCAACCTTAACTTTTCTATTAAAGTTGGCTCTACGCGTATACTTGACATCATCGCACTCGCTCCTCAAGATATGATCTTCTACTCAACGCGTCCGCCTACCACGTTCGCTTTACCGGGATGGTATTGAATAGTGTGGTCGAGTCTTTCAATAGTTCGAGCCAACGTCATTGCCGCATGTTGAGTTCTTTTTGAGTGAAGAAATATTTAAGGCTTTTATGGTCCGAATATATCTCCACTTTCTCCCCATATAGATAGTGCCTCCATATCTTTAGCGCTGAAAACGATCACCGCTAACTCTAGATCCTGAGTAGGATAATTCCTCTCATACTCTTTAAGTTGTCATGCAGGCATAAAGCTATGACTTTCCCACGCTGCATGAGAACACATCCTAACCCTTTGCCTAAAGCATCGGCGCAGAGATAACAAATCCATCCGAACCAGATGGTATTGTTAGAAACAGTCTAAAATAAGTCTCCTCTTAAGCTCTTGGAAACTTTTCTCGCATTCTTCGCTCCAAACGAATTTTGTATCCTTCCGAAGTTAGCCGAAGTTAATGGAGTAGCGATTCGAGAAAACCTTCCACGAATCTCCGATAATAACCAAATTAAGCCCAAAAGCTACGTCTTCACCACCGACTTGGTTGTTCTAACTTTGTATTGCTTCAATCTTCACGGATCAATGATATACTCCATGTTTCAACACCACGTGCCCAAGGAATGCTACTTCCTCGAGCCGTAACTCGATTTCTTCAATTTGGCATATAGTTGGTTTTCACGGCCTTTGAGTACCAAATTTCAAATGGTGCTCATGATCTTCACTATTTTGGAATATATGAGGATGTCATCAATAAAGACAACAATGAATTGATCCAAATATTCCTTGAATACTCGGTTCATCATATCCATGAAAGCCGCGAGAGCATTAGTTAGTCCGAAAGATACGACTAAGAATTCATAATGCCCATACCGAGTTCAAGGCGCTTTGGAATATCCTCGCCTTCTAATCTTCACCGATGATATCCGTAATCTAAGATCGATTTTTGAAAAGAATTGTGCCCTCAGAATCGGGTCAAACAAGTCATCAATACGAGGTAGAGGATACCTATTCTTGATGGTGACATGGTTCAATTCCGAGATAGTCAATACTAAAGTCGCATACTCCCCGCCTTTCTTCTTTTACAAATAAAACAGAGCACCCCAAGGAGACGACTTAGACGAGATGAAACCGATGTCCAACAATTCCTCAGTAGTTGACCTTTAACTCCCGGGTTCAATAGAGCCATTCGATATGGGTTTTAGAAATGGGCTTTGTCCGTGTTCAAGATCAATAAAGAATTCAACTTCACGCTCGGGGTAGACCGGAAGTTCTTCTGAAATACGTCGAAAGTCAATAACAACAGAATATTATTCAAATTTGGCGTGTCTTTATTCAAATCCATAACATGGGCTAAGAAAGCTTGACATCCGCTTTTTAATAAACGAATAGCTTTATGATTAGATATGACAAAGGATCGATTTTAATGGTTTAGTTGCTTGAATTGCATAACAACGGTTGGTTAGGAATATGAAAACTAACAACCTTACGAAAACAATCAATTTTGGCATGATGAGTAGTTAACCAATCAATCCCTAAAATCACATCAAAAGCAAGTATCTTTAAAGAGATAAGGTCAACAGTAAGGTAATGGTGCCAACTTGAATCAAACAAGATTTATAAATGATTGGATGTGATGAAAGTTTCTCCTAACGGAGTTTCCACAGATAGTCAAAGTCTAATTTCTCCTGAGTCAAGTTTAAACGTTGAGCACATGCGGAGAGAGAAAATGAATGGGTAGCATCGGATCAAGTAAGGTATAAACTTCGCAAGAATTTATAAATAGCTTACCCGTGATCACCGTTTTTTGTTCCTCGCATTATGACCAAATACAAAAACGCTTCTTCCTAATCGCTGATTTTGACTTTTCTCGGGATACTGAGTCACCGTCCCCCGAACTAGGTTTCGCCATCGTATAATCTCGAGCGATATGTCCTTCATTTCCACAATTATAGCATACCTTGAATCATCAGGCGCTTGGATGATATGTCCCTCTTTTCGCATTTAGAAGATATATGACCGGTGGTCGTTTCTCCTCCTTAGAACCAAATTTGCCAAAGACATCATCTTCATAATGGTCGCTGTTAAATCTCCTCTTTAAAATCTCCTCCCGACTCGCTTCTTCTATTTTTTTTATGGCCATGATTACCACCGAGTGGTAACCATTTTTGTCCGTCTGCTTTTCTCCTCCGCCGGTTATCATTATTCTGCTGATCGCTATCTCTCGCACGATCCTCGGTCAGGGTCCTCAATCGACCGTACTCGTTATCTCGCTTCTAATAATTGAGCCTGCTTACAACATCCGAATAAAGAGAAAATTTACGAGAAATGAGATAATCGACGTATGCTCGTTTCAAACCTCTAAGAAACATCCGCTCATACGCTCCTCATTCTCCACCAAATGAGGTGCAAACTCGGATAACTCGCAAACTTTGCCTCGCATCGAGACACCGCCATGTTGTTTTGTTCTAATCTGATGAACTCCACTTCCTTCATATATAGACGAAACACTTTCGGAAAGTATTTGTCATTAAATAGCTTCAAACGCCTCCCAAGACATGCCGAAAAGCGGCCGATGGGTACGCTTTCACGACTTCTCACCAAGAATCAACTCGCCACGGAACATAAAGGTGGCGAATGGAACCTTCGTTCTCCGCATCCCAAGACATCGAATATCTTGGTAATTTGTTTGACCCATGTTTCCGCCGCATGATCGGATCCGGCTTTCCCAAAATTCGTGGTCCCAAACTTTCGAATCGCTTGTTGTGATAACCCGTGAATTGCTATCATTTCTCCTCAGATTTTGAACACGAGTTTCCTCGTCGATTTTTTGCATGAACTATAAAAAACTTCTAAACATCCCCTCGCTCATCATCTCTTTTAATGGTGTTGTTCATGAGAGGAACATTGCCACTGCTGCTACGTTCTCCTCGTTGGTGAGTATGGTGCATCTCCACGGTCTCATTTCCATTGTTAATATTCTCAATGACATTCTCAACATCATTCCATAAAACAAGGTTAATTAAGGAAATCAATATATCACATAATATCCCTATATACTCACTAACTAACAAATAAGCTTAGATAGACACACTAGCGAAGGATTTACTCTGCCTCCCTCCTAGTTCTATTCCCCGATCTCCGCCAGAGATCATATCCTAAGCTCGATACTAACCGTGATGCCCCCAAAATAGGTATACATCACCCATTCCGAGTTGTCATCAATACATGTGCAGTAAACAACTACAACTTTATTATTACAACAAGAAAACTGTGAGTTTGAATACAAATATTATCTTCTGCATAATATCTATACTCAAATAAATCCTCATCACATTTATTGATACATTATTTTACAAAATGGTGAGGACTACTAAACAATCCTTTCTAAAACCTTCATTCCATACCCCACTCGCATTTTGCTATATTCTCGCCTCCCCGAGAAAATGGAACAAAAAGGAAAAGGGTGAGCTCAACTAGCTTCAAGAAAGAATATTATGACTAAGATAATATACAACAAATTATCGTTAGTCTTCAACAGGAAAAAATCTAATAGAATACAATAGACAACAAATTTTAAATCAATATTCGCAATGAAATAATAATTCATTAGAAGAGTTAAGTAGAGAATGCAAACTACTATCTTCTATGTATGAATTTAAAAGTTCATCGCTCATCTTTTATCCCCTCAAACATCAATCAATATACATCCGAATTAAATATTCATCTTTGCACTACAAAGCCAAAGATATTCATCACCGTCATGTTCATTTAAACACTGCTCATCTTTGCACTACGGCCAAAGATATTCTTCAAATCATTCATCTTTGCACTACATGTGCCAAAGATATTCTTAAGAAATCATTCATCTTTGCACTACAAAAGCCAAAGATATTCCATAATATCATCATTTAAGACCGAGGATGATGAAAATATTTTTTTTAAAGAAACGAATCCAAAGTGAAGCAAACGTGGTAGCCGACGACGAAAGTAGAAGATCATATGCTAAACGAAAAGCGATGATGTCAAGTATACGATGTAAACCAACTTTAATAGAAAAGTTAAGGTTGCTTCAAGCCACCGAACCCGGAAATCGATGCGTATGAAGAAGAAAGTACAAGAAGGAGCTATTCCGTGGCGAATTGATGAAGAAGGAATACTTGAGTCCACTTTAGACTTTGTGTTCCTAACGACTCACGATTTGAAGTACAAGATTACGATGGAGGCACACAATCGCCATTTGCAATCCATCTCGGAAGTACTAAAATGTATCGTGATCTTCGACATACATTTTGGTGGAACAATATGAAGAGAGAGATTGCAAAGTTTATCTCGATGTGTTTAACTTGCCCGGTGATGTAAAGGCGAGCATCTTGTACCTAAGGGGTCCGCTGAACCACTTGAGATTCCTGGAATGGAGTGGGAACACATTACTATGGATTTCAAGCATGGGTCTTCCTACTATTTCTCAAGGCATCAATGATATTTGGGTTATTGTTGATAGATTAACCAAGTCCGCTTATTTCTTGCCGATACGGAGACTTATTCCTCGAACGTCTTGCTAGTATGTACGTGAATGAGATTGTGAGGTTGCATGGCATGCTGTATCCATAGTTTTGGATCGTGACCCAAGATTCACTTCAAGATTTTGGGTTAGCTTGCAAAAGCTATGGGCACCGATTTGCGATTTAGTTCGCATACCATCCCCAAACCACGGACAATCGAGAGAGGACTATTCAAACTTTTGAAGATCTATTAAGACTCGTGTCCTGACTTCAAGGGTAGTTGGGATAAGTATTTACCATTGGTGGAATTCTCCTACAACAAATGTTATCGTGCAAGTATAGGTGTGGCTCCATTCAAGCATTATATGGACGAAATGTCATTCTCGATATGTTGGGATGAGGTGGGTGAAGCAACATTGTTGGGACCCGAAAGTTAAGACGTGCGATATGATCACCGAAAAGATCCAAATGATTCGACAACGATATACAAAACGCACAAGATCGACAAAAAGAGTTATCACGGATCTTCATCGAAAGGACGTGGAATTTAATGTAGGGATCATGTATTGTTGCGAAGTTGCTCCATGGAAGGGAGTTACAAGATTTGGGAAGAGAGGAAAGCTCAATCCACGATTTATCGGTCCATTTCAAATTCTTGACCGAGTAGGAAATGTAGCCTTTATAGACTTGCGTTACCTCCGAGTATGTCTCGTGTTCATAATGTGTTTCACATATCATGTATTTCAGTAAATATGTGAAAGACCCGAACCACGTTATTGAGTTAGAAACCGGACGAGATAGTCAAGACTTAACGTATGAGGAGGTACCGTCAAGATCTTGGATAGGAAGGAGCATGTCCCTACGCCAAGAAAGGTCATACCACAAGTTAAAGTTTTGTGGAGGAATCATGCTATATAGAGAAATGACCAGGAATTGAAACTAAAATGAAAGCGAGGTATCCTCACCTTTTCAAACACTGTGTACGTGACGCCGTCGAATTTCGAGGACGAAATTTCATAAGGAGGGAGGTTGTAAGACCCCAAATTTTAAATAAAAGGAATTTCCTTTATTTATTATTTTGAAATAGTAAGGGTTGATTTGATTAATGTGGATAGTTAAGGGTTAAATACGCAAATATTTTAAAATAAGCAAGTGGTTATAAAATATTCATTTTTGTTTGGGGAATATTCGTTTGTCGTGGAATATTCAGCATCGTTGGGAATATTCAAATGCGACGGTAGCGATGCATGTGTGGGCCCCATAACTGAAAGCGATTGGATGAAGAAAACGACAAATATAAGTTGTTTTAAATAACAGGCGTAGTTATTACAAGATTATCTTTGTTGGAATACCGGTGGTTAAAACACACTAATACGCGTTGTTGAACAAGAAGATACGGTATTGCACCAATTATTGATTCTTACGTAAGAAGGCAATACTAAATAATGGTTACATAATTACTGCTCAAATTTTATTGAGTTAATAATTGATGCGTTGATATTTTATATTCTTTGTTGTTTGAATAATTGTCATTACACAATTTTTCATTATCGAAGCAATAATTCATATTATCTCAATAATATTATTAGATAACATTATTGGCAATGTCTAGAAAGTTCGTCTAAGGAGAGATTTGGTCACCTAATTGCCGCCAAGAAGTAGAAGAAATTCTTATTGAAAGCCCTCTTCCCTGAACCGCCTCGTTGTCAATATTGTGATTCTCGTAATATTATTTGTGAATAATTAATTATTGATTTATATGATGAGGAAAATATTGATTTTATGTGGATATAGATGGAGAAAATTTTAAAATGACAATTGTTGAAAATTAATATTTTATCTTTTTCCGATAAAATAATTCATTTAAATATATTATTTTAATAATATATTAACGGTGATATTTTTACAACGAATGTGGGATATATGAGTATCGAGGAGGAAGAGTATTTTGTTGCAATAAATGTTTAAAACATGTTAAACATGTCGGTGGGACCCCATTTATTGAATGAAATTTGATTATACCGTAAAATCGCCTGGTTTGTGGATTTCGGTCAATTTTTGTTTGGAATTTGAAAAACTTTCTTCTGCAAAGTTGTAGAGAATTGAATTTCCTATAAAAACTCATGAGATTCAAATTTTCTGATGAAAGGGCTATTTATTATGAATTATTGAAGTTCAAGTTCAAATAATTGATTTTTGTAAGTTTTAATTATTTATTTTATGAAAAACATTTTTATCATTTCTTTCTAGAAGGTTGGCATGTGGGAAATGTTGGGATCTGATTTCCAAAGAGGCGTAGGAAATTTATTAATAATAATATATTTTATTAAATTTTCTCGCTTTGGTGTTCTAAACATTTTCCTATAAATAGGTGTCTTAGGTTAGAATTGAAAATCACACCGTAAATCAAGTTTTCTCTCTATATTATCGAGCGTATTCTTGTGAGTATTTTGAGTATACTTTGAGTATTGCTATACTACGGTCGAGTCCAAGTCATAGCCTATATACCCTAGATTCTAAATTTGTAATCTTGATCTTTTCGAGGTAAGGGATATTATTTTTTCAGTAATGATATTATTTCTTCAATATCATTATAATTGAAATGTTGATCCAAGTTTTATCAAATTTGGAACTTTTTCATGTCGGGGTTACTTATTCATGGGTTACTATTCATGAGTTACTATTCACGAAAGTTACTATTCACGAAGTTATTATTCACGTTACTATTCACGAGTACTATTCATGTAAGCGTGAAGATGTTTTTGTGGAATTTCTATCTTTTGGTGTCTGAGTTACTATTCACGATATCTGTACTATTCACGATATCTGACACTATTCACGTGATACTGTGTACTATTCAATAAAAATAAAATTTCTTCTTTTCGTCTAAAACATCTATTCGGATACTAACTCGATTGTATCCATGTTTTGATCATTCTTGAATTTTACACCACTATGATTATTTTTGAGATATTTTTGGGCGTGGATAAAACCAAGTACGAATCCTTAATCCTTAATCCTTGTCATTTTGTTTCACCGGATTCGTTTCTTTAAAAAAAATATTTTCATCATCCTCGGTCTTAAATGATGATATTATGGAATATCTTTGGCACAGTAGTGCAAAGATGAATGATTTCTTATGAATATCTTTGGCCCAGTAGTGCAAAGATGAATGATTTCTCAAGAATATCTTTGGCCCGTAGTGCAAAGATGAATGTGTTTAAATGAACATGACCCGGTCGATGAATATCTTTGGCCGTAGTGCAAAAGATGAATATTTGATTCCGATGTATATTGATTGATGTTACAGGGGATAAAAGATAGACGATGAACTTTTAAATTCATACATAGAAGATAGTAGTTTGCATTCTCTACTTAACTCTTCTAATGAATTATTATTTCATTGCTAATATTGATTTAAAATTTGTTGTCTATCAGATTCTATTATATTTTTCCTCATTGAAGACTAACGATAATTTGTTGTATATTATCTTAGTCATAATATTCTTCTTGAGCTAGTTGAGCTCACCCTTTTCCTTTTTGTTCCATTTTTCTCGTGGAGGCGAGAATATAAGCGAGTATGAGTCGGGTATGGAATGAAGGTTTTAGAAAGGGTTGTTTAGTAGTCCTCACCATTTTGTAAAATAATGTATCAATAAATGTGATGAGGATTTATTTGAGTATAGATATTGTCTGAAGATAATATTTGTATTTAAACTCACAGCTTTCTTTGTTGTAATAATAAAGTTGTAGTTGTTTCTGTACCATGTATTGACAACTCAGAATGGGTGATGTATACCTATTTTGGGGGCGTCACAGTAACAATCAATTAAATTATAAAGCCAAAATGGCTCATCAACACAGTCAAAGCTGATACTAATGATTGCTACTTGCTGTTGCAATTGGGCAGCAACTTCTTTTCTGACCTTCTTATTTCAACAATTTATAACTTGCTACTAAATTTTGGGTATTATATAGATTGTATACCTGCCTATTATATAAAATAACAACCGTACATTTTGGGTAAATAACACAAACACAATGTTAATGTGATAAGTGTTGCTAGAATAAAATAAGTCTCGTCACATATCCTTTTGTTCCAAAATCAAGTTTTTTTTATTTTAATTTTGATAGAATGCATCTCTAAAATAATTATGTAATGATAAAATTAATAGTAAAAAGTAGGGACAAATAAAGAATACCATGTCATTTAATAGTCTTAAAAGATATGCATCTTTTTTTTGTAAAAAAAAGGCAATATATATAGTAAAAAGGGTGCACGTTTCTTAGAATGGAGTATATCTACAATTTTGAAAAGAATGGAGTATCTTTAACCAACAAAGGATTATAAATGAAGACCATGGTTTGTGAAACAAAATAGTGCTTCATAGTGGCTCAATATATTAACTTTTGATTCTCCATTCACAGTAATTTTGTCAAGCACTATGTATGCATAGCTCCATAAAGAACCAACTATCACAATCAATCATAACTCCAACATATAATATAATACACCAATTGATTTTAAGACTAACCCAACTTACCAACCTTACTCATTTGCAAAACAATATATACATGAAACTTTCTAACTCAGGGTGCACTAATATATACTTTTACCTTCTACTAACTCAGGCTGCACTAATGGAAAGACTAAAAGAAAGGTCAATAAACATGATTAATGCAGAAAAAGAAAGAAATCTAAAAAAATGGAAAGACTAAAATATATAAATTTATAAAAAAAAAAATCAAGGGGCGGTGAGCTCTGTTCAATTGTTCGGGGCGGTGAGCTCTATTCAAAAAAAATGGAAAGACTAAATCAATTGTATTTTTTAAATAATCATTAGACAGAAATATTTTCAAAGTATATGAGCTGATGGTTGGTTGTTCAAGGGGCGGTGAGCCCTGTTCCGTGGTAGGCTAGCAAATGTCATCCCAGAGTTTTGGTGCTAGCAAATGTCAAATTGAGGTGCCCTAATTAAATAGGTGTCTTGTGAAGGTGAATGTTATAAAATTGAATAAACAAACCTGGGGGGCAACAGAGGAATCAGGAGCTGACGATATGGATGTTGTCGACGGCCATGACCGACCTCTCCCTCCTCCGACGGAAGTGACCTCGCTATTCATTTTCCCAAATTTCGCCAAATTCCAGAGATTTCAGAGAGAGAAGGAAAGATTTGAGAAATTTTGCCAAATTTCAGAGAGAGAAGAGAGAAGAAAAGATTAGGGAGGGGTAGCGTGTGATGTAAGGGTGAGTTTGAGTGGGATTTTTTTAGGATAAGATGGAACATGAGCCATTAGATTAAGTGACATTAAATCTGAGCCCTTGTTGTGGTTTCTCAAATGTAAAAATTTGAATTTGGTTCTGTTTTATTATTATTATTATATATATATATATATATATATATATATATGAGATTCCATCCACAAGAACCTGTTGGGGAATAATGAACCCATTTTTGGTAAATCCACATACTGCATTGCACTACCTTATGTAAATTTATTTATTTTTTATAAGTTCTATAAGTGTAGCTACAGGCTGGCAACGAGTCAAGTTCCCCAACAACCGGTTCAATTGATTTAATCCCTATATATATATATATATATATATATATATATATATATATATATATTAAAGGGAGTTTCACAATTTATGCCCTTGTTACTCGTCATTTAGCTAGAGCTAGGAAAAACAGCATGCATTAATTATTAACAACAAAAACACCTTTTTATTTAAAATTAATGTTGATTGATTGGTATAAGATTATACTAGAATCAGATTGAGTTGGTAAAATTCAAAAAACTAACCCCACAATTAGGTATATATGAAAGTGTTAGGCAAGTTCTGACCGTGGTCATGATCTACTCTATATAATTAACATCAATGCATGCTACTTGATTGTATAGGTAGTAGTAGTAGTAGTTTATTAACTTAAACTAACTTAGGTATATATGAATGCTCATTTACCAATTAAGTCTTATTCAATCAAAAAGTTGTCTCCGACCAAGCAAAAGTCTTACCAATCAAAAAAGATAAAGGACATGGACAAGCTAGTTTGAAAGGGTGGTTATCTTTATAAATTAACCCCTCCCATCCGACTTTAAAAATAAATCATATATATATATATATATATATATATATGGGCAAATATGTAATGGATTAAATTGAATTTCGACCAATGTAAAAATTTAAAAAATAAGATAAAATAAATTGAGATGAAATCATTATTAATATATAGATACATATGTCTGTAATTATAATCCGATTAAAAAAATTCATAATATATAACGGGATTCATTATTTTGGGTGGTTTAGGTATGCCGTGGAAAGTAGTGAGTGAGAACCAAGTAATTTATAGATAGTCAAATCTGGGTTGCATTTTGCTTCCCCAATTTTAAGGTAGTCCACTTGATATAATATTTTATGGTCTCACTTACTTTTCTAGTTTGAATATAAAGATTGGAATAATTAAACAACTTTTAGAACTACCTGCATTGACTAATTATTTTCCTATAGCTAGCTAGGCAGGCAATTATATGAACAGATTAATTAATTAAACTGTTGATATATATATATACACACCTGAAAGTTAATTAGTAGTGGATCTTGATTAAGATGGTCAAGTTAGGTTGGTCCAATATTCTGATTCCTCACCGGACCACACAACTAATCTCTCCAAATATATTTACATTATAAAGTATATAAGAGATTTTTATTTCTACTTTTTACATTCTGCATATCATTCTAATTTAATAATAATAATACTAATATTTTTTTTTTAATGCAGATTTTTACCTCATCCATCACGTTCGATTCCCACAATTTTTTAAAAAATTAAAAACCGCGAATAACTCTTAACGCCTATAATTCCAAAAACCATCACTATCACTTTAATTCATCATTATTTGCTTTCCAACATATACCACTTTAAAAAGCCTATTATTTCTCCCCATAAACCTGCACAAACGAGCTACTCTATAAATTGAGGGTGAAATTAAACAATGATGATAACCTTCTCATTGAAAATATAAAATGAAAATGAAAGTATATATACCCTTCTCATTTTAATATACAAAGAAAATTGTGCTTTTCTTCTAGATAAACTGAAACAATCCGGGTCAAATCTCGAGTCTATAACAAATCTTCTCAAAAGAATCAACATTATGCTATTAAAAAAAAAATTTATTTTTTCCAAATATCTTCTCAAAATATTAATCACAAATTTTTTTCATTTTTTTTGATGTGGTAAACTGGTAAATGTAAGTTAATTCATAGTGGTAGATTTGTTTTGTTTTGTTTTTTTAAATTGTACTCATTGTATAAAGTTTGTAAAAAGAATCTTATTTGTCCTATTTATCCTTTTTTTTAATTATCTACAAAAGAGTTCTCCTTTTATTATCGCAACTTTACTACAAAACCAACAATTTATTATAATATTGACTTAAATACATTTTAAATATTAAAAAAAATCACTTTTTACATTTTAAATCATAATGTTTCAATTTTAAGACATTAATCCTTAATGTCTCTATATTTCTATAAATAAAATCTTTTGAATATCGAATTTATTTTAGTATTTTTTATCAGAATAAGTCATGTGACTCAAAATAAAAGAGCAAGTCTTTTAAGAGTATATATCATTATATTGGCTCCGATTTTGCCTCTTTTTTCATCACACTAGTCATTTGGCTATAATTTTTTGTGCTTTCAAAGATATTTAAGGTCTTTTATCAATTTGGAGATTAAGTTCTTTAAGAATTTGTATCTATTATATTGGATTCATTTTTTTTTCTATTTTTTAATCGTTACACCCTAACCATGCATGTTCCTTCATTTTTCTATGCTTCCAAAGATATTTGAAGTGAAATAACCATATACTATCTCATTCGAATCAATTATTATTCACCGGCATGGGCGGAACTAGGGGGGCTAGGGGTCATATGACCCCCTAACTCTAGAATTTAAAGCATATTAATATTAATTAAACTTGATCTTTGTTATGGATGATATTAATTTATTTGCTTATTTATGTCCTTCCACTTATAATAAATTAACAATATTACTATAAGATAAAATAATATTAAAAAAGTTTGATGATTAATTACTTAATATTGCACTTATTTGTCTTACTGACTTAATCATACCTTAGTATCAATTTTTTGTAAATGAGAATAACGTAATTCATTTTCTTACTTTGAGTGACTTCTCTCAAATTATTCCCAAAGAAAGATTTACTGTAACCACAATATAAAGTTTTGAATATATAATATTATAATTTATAACTTATCTATAAAAGTAGCTAATCAGTCAACTAAAAAATTGAAAGTCTGATTAATAGTCTTATATAGTTCGGGAGAAATTAATATATATATATATATATATATATGTATGTATGTATGTATTTAAAGTTATTAAACTCACAACTCAAAGGTTGACAATGGTTGGAATAAGATGTTGTGAAATAATATAATTGAGCAAAATGAATTTGAAAGAAGTACTCCAAGCGTCAATAAATAATTTTTTTAACTGATGCATTTTGACACTCCTCTAAAAATATTCTGGTTCCGCCACTACTCACCGGTGACCAAAAGATTTCATTTATAGAAATTTAAAGACATTTAAAGACGATAAAGTTCAATATCTTAAAGTTGAAATATTAGGATTTAAGCTTTAAACGTTTAAAGTGTATTTAAACCAATAATATTTACAAATGAATGCGAGTATCAATCAAACACCGCATTATGAGTTTTGCTAGCCTTAAGTAACAAGAGCATGCACGTGCATGCTTGAGTTGAGGTCTAGGGACTTTCGTTATATTACACACCTAAAAGGAGGAACCCAACTTAACAATGTCAGAAATTTAAGGTACAAATGAGAATTTGAACAATAAAAAAAACAAAAGCTGCCAATGCCTTCTTTGAATCCCGTGTGTTAAGGAGATGGACAAATTTACATGAAACTTTTTTAATGTACATTCCAGTTACCCTTCCTTCCCAATTTCTATATATATATATATATATATATATATATATATATATATATATATAATATAATACCTGGTCTCATGAAAACAAAAGTTTCCTATTTCTACCTAAATAGTTTGAAAATACATATATAATATTAATAGGGCAGGCAAAACTCCGTGAGGAACTAAGAACTTGGCATTTCTTTTGGTACAACAAAACAAAACACAGGCAGGCGGTCCAAAACAAATAAAATTTCATTTCTCTTCAGGACAACAAAGTGACATCGACACTTTCTTAGTTCAATCTAAAAACTAATCCTTCAGCTGGCTTTTCTTGCACCACGTACTTCTAATCCTCAGAGGAGATCCCACGGTTAAGCAAACCTTTCCTTCTTAATCTTGAAGTCAGTTAGCAAACGTTTAGTCAGTGGGTTTCTAACATCCTAATGTAATGGATGGTAAAATTTTGCAGACTAGTCGACCTACCAAGTCCCTGTTTACATCGATCACTAAGACAACGAGTGCCTTCTGCTTCTTGAAGGGGTGGACTTTGTTTCCTGCGTGGAGCCAGGGCTCTCCGATGTATCAGAGCTGCTGTGGTCACTCTGTCTCTCTTTGTTTGACCAAAGCTTCGAAAAGATCCGTTTGGACATGAGCAGGCCTTTCACTTTATTTCCAGCTATTTTTTCAGCATTTTTCGTACCATCGTTCGCATTCCCTTCATCCCTTAACTGTAGAGTAGCAAGCTCGCCTTTCAAAGCCTTGAGATCCTCAGCAGTGGGCACAGCATCCCAGTCCTCCTCTGTGTTGGTTGTTGTGGACCTTGAGCTTCCATGGGAGCCACCAGGGATTAAAGCCTTAACTGAACCAGGTACGTCAGGTGTGCTACCACCACCAGATGATGTTGTGGCCCTCATCTGCTCAAAGAAGAGGACCTGTACAACAACCCGTAAGGGGAGTCGCTCATTCTGCACTGCATGCATACACGCATCTGCAGATAGCTTCTTGCAGTCCATCAGCTTGCAAATTCTTTTTCGATCACTCTTGTTGATCCCGGGGTGTTCCTGTCAGAGAAAATTAATTGAATGAAAGTCATCATAAACCACAAGCCTTTCAAGCAACCAGGTGAAATAGAGAGAGGAAATCAATAACCTCTCTCAGTCTCTTAATCTTCAGTATAAAACTAGCTATGAACATGTCGGATTAAAGTGTTGTAAAGGTCTGTGGTGTGAAATTTACCTTAAGATACATGTCAATGGCACGATAAAGTCCGTCATGGGTTGATCTTGAGAAGCCAGACACCATATCTGCAAGATCAACAAATTTTGACAGAGGTAGATTCGGATCTCTAGCAACTTCAGCAAGGTATCCATCAACCAGCTTAGCCACCTTCAACTTGGATGCATTAGATATAAACCGGGGTACTTTAATCTCCTGATATTCATTTTCTTCAGGAGAATCAGGCAGTGCATTCTGCTCCTGCTTCACAAACTCCTCAACTATGTCTCGTACCACATCTATATTGTAAATTGTCGTTTCTCCTGCTGGAGCTCGAATCAGAAGATCGGCAACTGTTGCCTCTTCCAACTGCCAACCAATGTTTCTCATCAGCTCCCTTCTTCCCATTTCTTCACAATCCAACATGATAGATGCCTGAAACAATTTGAGTAAGAAACTGCAAGGGACACTGCCCTCGTTCACGGGAAGCAGAGATATGATGGTATCAATTAATAACTGACTTTTTGTGACATCTCCGCCTTGTATAATACCCTTGCTCAGTCCTGGAAACCTTCTCATCACATATGCTTTTAAGGATTCTCCAATTACATCTGCAGAAGTTATTCCCTTAGTTTTTATTGTTGTTATGACCCGCTTGTACAAATCAATTTGAAGCTCACACAGGTCCTCTACCCACCAATCCTTTGGTACCATCTGAGGTTTTCTCACACCATTCCACTGTGGATCATTTCCATTCTCAGATGGTAGCTTTTGACGATTATAAGTGTATGACCACTCCACTTTAGAAATATCAATCGAAACTTTGGAAGCTATGGAGTCTAGACAGTGGCTGGCTAGCTTCAGCTCTTCAGACCATGGAAGAAGAGACTTTGTTGTTTGAAGAACAATAATTGAATCTTTCCAGCTCCGGAAAATGCTAGAGTTGAGAAAAACCTCAATCTTGTAAATTAAGTTTCCTTTGTCAACAGTTTCATACATTTCCATATACTCAGCTGCACAACGTGCTGCAACTACATTATATGCATTGAGGGTGACAGTCATACCATAGCAGAACTTCGCACATATTTCAAAGGCAGCAGGTCCACCAGGGATATCGTGGATCACAATTTCATCACTGTTTTCTCCGTTTGTCATGGAAACCAGTTGCTGCAATCTGGCACTCTTGGACAATAGAGGAAACTACAGAAATGTGTTTTGGAATTAACAACTAAGAAATACAAATTGCATCCAGAGAGAGAAAATCTGATAAACATAAACATGCAGTTGGATATCAATTGCTATAAAACGAAACACCATTTAGAATTTATTTTTTTTAGAACTTTGATCAGTATTTTAAGTAATAAAACCAGATCTTTGAACGTGTTTCATCACAAGATTGATCTATGATATACTGTAAAACCCTGAGTGAAGTGAATGCAGAATGAACCAGTTGGTAGGGGTGAGCAAAAAAACCCGAAAAAAACGGGGGAAAATTTGTGGGGATCATAGTTTTTTTGTTTTTTTAATAGTATAATGTTGCTTCTAAATTTTAATAATTTCACAAATGCAATAGTAGTAATATTAATAGTGGGTAATAGTTATTGGTTTGAATTTTTAAACTCCTTTTATTATTAACTTACTTATTTACTTCTTTCATTCTTTGAATAGAATATTAATCAGGGGGGAAAACTGTAACCACAAAATATTAACCGAAACCGTTAGTAACCGAATGGTTTGGTTAACCATGGTTACAGTTACTTACTTCTTTAATATTAACCGCACTATACAGTATGATTACGGTTACACCTTGTAACCGCACCAAGCCACACCATGCACCCCCTACTAGTTGGTTCTATATGCACGTCAATTTAACATCTGTATCTCCACTTAACAAACAATTTTCAAGGGCAGCTGAGGTTGAAATGAATTAATATCAATTAGTTTTACCAGGTAAAATTTACCTGTGGACTGAAAAAATAGCCGATTAGCTTAACCAGCCCAGACTGATGGCTGGCTACTGATTCCATAATTTTTACAAATGGTTAAATATTAATTTATGTACTGACCGCTTACTACTTTATTGGTACAAACAGATGTCATACCTTGTGTAGATAAAACTTCACATCTCCAACATTGACAACCACATCGGTAGCTAGTTCACTTGCTACATACCTGAACATAAAGATGTTGCTCCAATTATAATTATGATAAAAACTTCTTCAATAAGAGTATTGTTTATTTTAAATAAATAAAGACTTGGTGCAGAAATCTCCTGTTTACTGGTAAAACATAAACCAAAGAAACTCAAGGTCAATTCCATATCATCATCAACAATGTAAGAAACAAAGTCAGTTGCTAAATTTAAGTAAAATTCAGAAAGAAAATAGATTCTTGTTTCCTAATTGACAAAAGTGCCATTGAAATTGTAGAGTTTCTGTGAGTCATTGCATTATCATCGTAAACCAATGAAGCAATGGTGGTTTGGATCCGACATAGAGTTTGCTAAATTTAGACTAGTAGAGAAACATGAATAAAGTGCTTCAAACTGAATAGTGCATCATTTGTCACCACCAACACGGTAACATTTATGGTTTATGCGTGAGCATTAATGTAAATAATTGTAAATTAAACAAAAAAGTTCACAACTTGCTGGTATAGCTCAGTTGGTTAGAGAAGTGAAATTTTGTTCAAGTAATTTTTAAACTTTTACTAGAAGAGAAAAACTGAAAGCAAGTAAATTAAAGTATATTTAACCTTCATATCATACACCTTAAAGAAAAAAATCAAGAACAAGAAAAAGTGAATTTAACCCTCCTCTTTTCAAAGTATGAGAAGAAACCGATATATACATATACTGGCACATGAACTAGTCTTTTGATGATGTGCATACTCAACTTTATGTAAATATCACTGTCATTTGGCATGGCGGTTATGTAAACAATCTGAGATGACACTAAACATAAAAGTTAATTTAGTTGCATATCAATTCTCCCACCCCATTAATTGCATAGACAAATAAATGAACTATCCTGCAAATTGCAATAGACTTGAGTTATAGAATGGTTGGGGTATAGTCAACTAACTACAGTGGCTTAAAAGTGTGTGAATGCTCTGTGAAATTAAATCATTAAACTAGAAGAACCTTTTGAATGAGCAGAACTTTTCTCAAATAGGTTACATATAGAAGCAAGAAGTTGCTGGGAATTGTAATCTAGACCATATAATTTACAGAACAAGAAGGACCTTCTCTTTCTTATTCTTAGTTTTTTAGTCGCATTCAAATTCTAAACTAGCAAAACAAATTTAAATTATCAGCTATAAAATTAAATACAACAATTCGACATATGTGCCTATGAAACTTTCTATCTAAATAAAAGGCTTGCCCATTACCTAGTAATGAATTTTGGGATTGTGTTTTAGAAAACATTAGCAGCAATGCCTGGCTGCCTGCCTTAAATAAGACCACTATCCAACCCAACATGAATAGAAGAGAAACCTCAAGATATATGGATCGAGAACTTAGAACGGAAAGAAAAATTCGGATAGCGGAGTTATGATGAAGATTAGTGATCTCATACACATAAAAAAGATAAAAATTCAAGATATATGATGAAGATTAGTGAACATCAACACGAGCAATACACATACAAAATGAAATTTACATAAATAAATAAAAATAAAAAACATCAAGTTGGATTCACAAGAAGGGATCTCATACTGACCTAATATTATCTCCTTCAATCTGAAATGAATCAGGCTTTGATCCAAGTTTCATAAACTTCATCTTGGCAACTTTTAAGATATTTTCACCTCTGAGATCTCAATTCCCAGCTTCAATTAATTCAGGAAATTCACCACATATGTTCAGAAAGAAGCTATAGAAGTAAACTTCCCGGAAAGAAAAGGAACTAATAAATCTCCTAGTATGACCGAATCTTTTCCTCAACCCAATACAAATGAGAGAGAGAGGGGGGAAAGTGATAGATGAATAGGGGTTAAGTGTAATTTGTTAACAAGTTGTTGTCTAAAATGGGAAGAGATGAAAAGAAGAGTCTTTGCTACCTTGCTTGGTAACACAGCCAAAGGACTCCGGGCACAAAGGGTTAGGGCAGGAGACACAGCAAATGACAACACACCGAGCCTTAATTCCTAATTTGTTTATCTTTATATATATAATTATAAATAAAAATAAAAATAATAATCCCAAAGCCTCCTCTTTCACAACCAGAACCCTAGAATCCACAAATCTTTTTCCACCGGTGGAGTGGATTTAAGGACCTGTCACAGCAAAAAATCATTTCGGCATCAGTTAAAGATAATTCCAAATCAATTTATTCGAAAGATGAAGAAAACATATAGTACTGTGAATGAGCACTAGTACCAACAAAGTTGTTCCTTAGTGGCAGTGAAATAATACTCGAAAGAAAATTGGTCAACACAAAGAAAGAAAGCATCAAAATTAGTACTCCATATGACAGAACCCAGAACAGACCAGACCAAACAAAACACCAAAATCCCACCACCACCATAGAGTTGCTAATGTTTAGCTGGAAAACACTATAGCCCAAAACACCTCCCCGTGTCATTCTCACAATAAATGCAAGAAATTAAAGATAACCCAAAAGCAAATATAATAACCCAAATCTAAACAAACCCAGATTCAAATTTCTGCATCCATCTAAACCAAATAACAGATTAGGAGAAAATATATATATATATATATATATATAAAGAGAAAAAAAGAAAAAAGAAAATCCAACCTTATTGATCATTGGCCAGAAACAATTAAGAAGCTATTATTAAACCTCAACATGTTAATGCAAAACATCGTATGTACAAAGAATCAAAATCAGAGAGTCAGGAATAGAGGAAGAATCAACCGTGAATGAGCACTAGCAGCAGTAGTAAGGAGTAGTAAGCAAGTGTGGAGGGACAAAACAAAGAAGAAAAGACCCCACCAGCATTTAGCCATATCGCAAAAATCATCAGACAAAAGAAGCACCCATCAAAAGATGAGTTGTCCCTAATCTTTGTTAGCCACTAGAGCGACACTATGTTTTCACAAAAAGCCAGACCCCTTCAGAATGTTCCAACAGTCTCGTCACTCATCCCCCTCTATTTATCTCTTTAAAATCAGCACCACTGAGCCCACCAAATATATTACTAGCTCCGTTCCCGATCGTTTAAAATTTTGGCACGATAGTATTATTTACAAAATAAAATTTATTTAAAATTACATCACTATTTTTCTATGAAAAATTGAAAACTATTAAGATAAAGAAGAGAATTTTTTAATGAATCACATTTTTATAAGCCCTGATCAATACGTTAATGAATTGGGGGTGACCCGCAGATTTATTATTATTTCTTTTTATATATATATTTATTAAAGAGTTTTGTTATACATTGTGAAAGCGATGTATGTCCATACATATACATGTAAGAACTAAAAAAGATCATAATTTAATTTATTCTATCTTATGACATATACGCTTAACGTTAGTCACAATTCAACTTTGTCAAATATTTATCGATACGTATATCATTTTTCTTTATTAAGTGTTCCTAAATAATAAAACATTAAAATGTAAATTATTTCAAGTTCTTTTTAACAATAAAATATAAAATTGTTTTGTGTATTCTAATCAATTTAACTTAAGTTGTTTCAGACCAGCAAAAAATTCATAAATATATAAAATTATTTGTAAAATAAGATATTATTTTCTATATTTTCACCATTGTCATTTCAACTTATGTATGTTTATTGAAGAAATTTGAATAATTTATTAAAATTTAAAATTTACTTATATTTAAATTATTTATTTTCCAAATTAAACTCGAATCAAACTTTTAATTAGACCTCAACCTCTCTCACTCTCTTCCTCTTTAGTCTTTACACTGCTAAGCACGCCGATCTGACAGCCTTGTATTATACTACTAGTAAAATATGAAAAATTTTATATAAACATTCAAAGTGTACATTTAAATACACATTCAAGTATACAATAGTATAAATAAAGAAAAAAAAGTGTTATAGAGATAGAAGAAAAAAAAAAATATTTTACTATTATTTTATTATTAAATATTTTTTTGAATGTACAATTTGGGTGTCTACGTAAATATATGTTCGTAAAATATTTTAAATATACATTATACTACATTTAAAAATATACTCAAGTATAAAATAATAATAAAATATTTCTCTCTCTCTCTCCACAACATTCTCTCTTTTTTGTTTATTAGTATTATTTTACTGTTACATGTGTCTTTTTCTTTGAGATAATAAAGGGAAGAAGAAAAAATATAAAAATACCTCTTCATTGTTTTTGTGTGCATAATAATAATAGAAGTGATTAGTATGAAATTTATTTTGAATTAAATTGATTAATTGACCAATAGAATATTAACACGCAAATAAAATTATACGTGTATAAATATTTTATTGGTTAATTAATTAACTTATCAAAAAAATAACTTTATACTAACCTATTACACGGGGTGGACCAGGACCACACTGTGAGCGTCACATGGTTTACTCATGGCTCTCACCTTGGAGTTTGGAATTACAAGTTGGGGGCTTGGGTTGGGGCTCAACCACACACCCACTTGCACCTTTCTCTTTCTGCTGCTACTCCTTTCCAAATATTAATTTCAAATTAATATGACCATCTATCTACTTATCCCATTTGTTTATATGAATAGTCCAATCACAACCTCTCCCCCAACCCCCTTTCCATCTCGTGGACTAATTGCGACCACATCCCCTAACTCTTTTCTTTTATTTCCCCACGACCTCACATGCCTTGCTCCAAAACCCTTCTCCCTATGTCACCAACTTTCAATGGATACAACTAATTACCTTTGATGTGTGAAATCTATCCATATTATAAAGTCTTTTTGAGGTTTTGGTATAATTGTATTACGCTTGAGCAATTTTTTTAATATATTTTTATTTATTATTTTAAATTTTATAAAAAAATTATATAATTTATACACGCAACTCAACGTGTGTGTCAGAGATTTGTATATATAACTAGTAATTTCCTTGTTCAAGGTATTATTATTATTATAATTAATCTCAACTTTGTCGTCTTAAGAGTCGACATTTACTTGGAGGTAGTCAAATTTTGGTCCCAGAAGAAAATCTATGCAAGATACGATGTGAATTTAACAATTTACAATTTAACAAAATAGTTTGTTAATCTTATGAAAGATTCCATCGAGAATTTGTCAAAAAAATACTACTCCATCACACTAGTAGTTGATTCTTGCTTAATTCCACGGATTTTGTGCCTGCCCCAAAATATTATGATCGCTAGCTGCTGCTAAAATCAGTGTTACTTTTTTTTCTTGCCTTGCCTTGCCTTGTGTTAAAAAGGTAGAGATATACTTAAGTTTTAGCGCATTGGATAGTGTTTGTGTTTGTGTATGTATGTATGTATAAACTTTATATATATATATCTAATAAAATACAAATAATTTTAAATTTTTGGCTCACTCAATAAATCATCTGGACCGTCCAAAGTTTGGGATAAATCTCACCGTCCATACATCTATCTAATAAAATTCTATCTTAAAATACAAATGATTTTGAATTTTCCATTTCATCAATAAATCATCCTACCTGCTCAAAGTTTGAGATAAATTTCATCGTCTATACAGTCACGGTCTTGGACTTTAATTCCGGGGCCTAAGATATATATATATATAGAGAGATGACATGCATGCATGTGGTCGAGCATTCCCAACTTCACCTGATTAATTTTTAGAGTAATTTCTTGAGGTAAATCTTTTCTCCCCATTCCAATAAAATCTCCAACCAAATGTAGTGTTTAATTACTTCTTTTAACGTGTTTTTTCTCACAAAAACAAAAACAAAAAAAATATTTGTTAGTGGCGTAGAACAGGGAGCCCGTGCAAACACACACCAAATACAAATGATTTTATATATATGGAGTACATGCATGGCCACAACTTAAGTTATTAACCCATTATTAATCCATTCATAAGTTGGATCCGGTTAGCATGAAGTTATTTTGTTGGTAAGTTAATTGATTGGTATCATAATACAATCTTGACAACAACTCTCGTCATGCACAATATTCTATCGTCGATATAATTAACCAACTTACCCCAAAATAAACTTCATACTAACCACTTCCTCATAAGTTCACATTCATGCCATTATGAAATGAAATGATGATTTCGTATCTAAATATATATTCACGCCATACATACATACATTTTTATAAAAAGACTAGTCTCATAAGTTTATTACAATTTTGCACAATCATTTCGCATCTCAATACATATTCACGGTATACATTTTTTATGTTTTATACAAAGTGTCTCATTACTTAATTGTTGCTGCAAAATTATTCTCTGTCTCAGAACTTCTAATTTGCACAAAGAATAACCGGAATGCTCAAACTCTTTCAAAGATTGTTCCATCGGAATACTAACAAGGAACCCTTGAGAATTTCTTTTAAAATTATAACCGAGAGCTTTTGTTGTTTCAAAAATATTGCGTATTTATAAGATTACAAAAACAACACAAATTTAAACCACCCATTAAAATAAAATAAAAATTGTTGCAATAACCACAAAAATAAAGTTGTTATCAGTTACAACATTCAAACAAAACATTTTTATTTTATAGTAATTACATTCAAAAACTTATTTTATAACAGTAGGAAAAAAACATAACTGTTATGCAATTTTTGAATTCAAACTTTTAAATACACTTTTAATATTACTAACATAATAATTTATTATTTTGAAAAAATATATAATATTCTTGTATTGTTTTTGTGAAATATATAGAGTATAAAACAAAGAGGCTGTTTCTCAGTAGAGTTTAAGTGATCATTGCAGAGCACATGAAAATTAATATATATATATATATATATATATATATATATATATATATATCATCTAAACCACCTATAAATGATTTATTTCGGACCATCGCAATAGGTTAAAAATCCGTCGCCATAGCTATATGAAGGGCTATGACGGTATTAATGATGGTAGTGAGTGTTGAGAAATTTGAGCAAATATTTTACTCGGATTCGGTTACCATTAAGTTAACTTCATGGTAAGTTGGTCAATTGACTAATACAGTACTGACATGCAAAGAAAGATCACTTCTTATCTGCGTGTTAACATTGTATTGATCAATTGACCAAAGTTAATTTCATGTTAACCGCTCTCACCTTACTCATAGATGCAGCAGAAGTCATCATAATATATTTATTCTTCTTCAGTTTTAAATTAAGTTTGAAGATTAAAAGTAATGATTTGTGATGTGGTTCAATGAATATGCAAGAATTGGGTAGCTGGCTGGCTGTCTAGCTTTAAAGATTCATGAAGATTAATCATTTGGAAAGTACTTCAAAGTTAAAATGTGTGAACAGCTAAAATAAATTAATGAATTAAGGCATATATATATATATATAGACACACTAAGCAATGGGCCCAAATGCTCTCTCATCATATGGACGAGATGAGATTTATCTAAAATTTTGAACTGTCCAAATGATTTATTAGGGTGAGTGAAAAATTCAAAATCAGTTGTATTTTGTTATATATATATATATATATATATATATATATATATATATGCAGAAGATTTTAAAAGGGCCTCCATCCAATCCAATTTTTGCCTTAAAATATGAAGTTGAACAAGAAAGAAGGACCTACTCACCATCACATGATCTTTATTATTATTAGTTCATCTACAGAGTTTGAAACCACAGAATGATATATTCTTTTTCCTTTCTATCATTTTTCTGTCTGTCTGTTTATCTGTCTTTCTCTTTATTTATAATAATAATAATAATAATAATAAATTATTATTTTTATAGTTACATCTTTGAAAGTGGATTTGATGATGAAACTAGGCAAAATGTTGATTGATTTGTCATTAATTTATTCTTTTTGTTATGAAAGAATTTAACAAGTGTGTAATATTAATATTATATATTGAGAGAGATTGATGAATTAAAAGTGGAAAAATTGTAATTATGCCATACTGATTCAAGGACAAACATTATTCTCGGTCTGTTTAATTCTTCCATTCCAATATCTACATGCAGATGACAAATAATACTCTAGTTGATATAGAGAGTTTAACAGCTAGTAGCCCAAAACTAGACTAAACCACCAGGCTTACCAACTGTTTTGTTGTTATAGTATTTCCCAACCCATCACAATTATCAGACTGAGAGCATGAAGACTACGGTCCAAATGCACCCACAACTAAGAAAATGACTCATTTGTTTATAATAAAGGTGTTTGTTGATTGTTCTCATATTTATGTGCCATCAAGATGAGATTGTTTTTATAAAAAAAAAAAATTGAAAATAAAAATCAGCAATTGCGTTTTAATTTAAAAAAATTATAAACAATTAGTAATTGTAAAATCAAGTTATGTTTCGAGGATTAAGTCTCATTTATTAAAGATAAATTAGTCATTTTCTTATCGTTAAGGTGTGCATTTATCAGCACCCAAACGAAAAATGATATTTGTTTCAAACAGATTACAAAATTAAGACCAAAGGTGATAGTATGGTAATAAATGTTTTTTTTACTGTCCAATGTCATAAGGATTTATAAGTTTACCCTTTAGCAAAAAGTCAGAATTAGCTACAAAAAATCAAAAGTAAGTTTTCTCCATATTCCCCTTTACGGGTATAAATGAACAGAGTCGAACCAAGTATTGAGTTTCTAATATTTGATTTACAAAATTTTTAAATAAGATAGACTCGTTTAGCTACCGAGTCGAGCACGATCTCGAATCGAATTCAAACAGTTTAACTTTTCGAATGAATATAATTCGAATATTAATAAAAAATTATAATTTGAAGATGTTCAAGTAATTTAAAATTTAATTATATTTGAATCATTTATATTTTTAGTCAAATTCAAATCAAACTTTTAATCGAATCGAGCCCGAATAATTTGGTTCATTTTATAGTCTTATTACCCTTACTTTCCCTCTTGCCCCCTTTTCCAAGCTCTGTCTTGTGCTCTAGGAACAAATGTAACATACTTTAAGTTCTAAGAAAGTGTAACAGTATAGGCTCTAAACAAATTAAGAATTAAGAAAATAATTAAACTTAGCAACAATAATTTTATATAAACAATTTCAACAATCGTCCATTCCAAATTCAAATCAAATTTGACTTATTTAAAATTTAAATTTATTGCGATTTACATAACTTTTAAAAACAACAAATTTTAGAATTAATTATACAATTTAAATAATTTACAATAGAATTATACTGATAAAAATAAATTAATGAATACAAATTTTAAATTTAAAAACAACTCAAATTAATTTCCAAAAATTGTTCCGGAATGGAGGCCTGGAGGGAATATTTTGGAACGGGTACGGGCCTATATTACTTCTTTCCGTTTTAAAAAAAAATAAAAATTGAAAACCGCTTGCGTCCTTAAACCCAGCCACTGCCTCAGTGCCTCTACTCAACTACGGTGATAGGCGACCGGAGGATACATCTCTCAAATAACTATCTCAACTCCTTTAATTCCCCTTACAGGTTTCTCTCCATCCAATTTCATCTATATTCTTATTCTTCTACTTCTCCCAATTTTACACACTAGGTTAGACTTTTCCTTTTCAATTCTCCATATCTGAATTCGTAAAATGCATAATATATATATAATATGGGTACGTGTCTGTTTTCTGTTTTAATTTGTGTCTTGCTGACAGAGGGCGGAACTAGGGGGCGGGGGCATCTGCCCCTGGTAGCAGAGGCTGTCCAGGCGGAATTAGGGGCGGCGGGGGGCGGGCGGGGCAGCCATTGCCTGGCTGGAATGCCACTGCTTCCTACTTCAGCGGCGGGCGGCGGCTCAGTCTTCTTCTTCGGTTCTTCATTAACACAGGGTTTTTTTTAGGGCAAAAAGCACCTTTTGGCCATTTAACATAGTTATTTAACGAATTACCACGCTTTTAAAATATTCAATTAATTTTATCAAACTTTTTAAAATTTATTAATTAGGTTATTCATTCCAATTTCAAATGACCAGACGTTAAATTTAATTGTATATTTACATACGTGGCAACCAAAAAATAAAGAAAAAACAAAATATTTAATGACTGAACAATGATTATGTGGCAAAAAATAAATAAAATTAAAATAAATATTTTAATTCATTTTTTAATAATTTTTTTATTTTTCATTTTCTTTCTCCTTCAAATCCACCACCCAACTTGTAGAATCAAAAAAAGAAGAAGAAAAAAATCCCAAACGAGATCTAAGCTTCTTCCATTTCTATCCTCTCTCGCAGACCTTGCATTTTTATCAATAAAGATTTAAATTTCATTAAAATAATTTTTTAATATTACAAATGTGAATTTGAGATAATATTATAATGGGTAGATTTATAAATTTTGCAAAAGATGTTTATATATTATATTCGATTGCACTTAATATTGATTTAGCGAGAATATTCTCTACCAATTCATCGTTGGTGACCCTAATGAATGTAATTATCATTTCGGATTGAGAAAACGATAAAATATTTTATTGAAAATAATTCATGGAGTTTTACCGGTAGTTCTTCATTTGCTACCTTCAGAAGAAAAGACAAAGAATACGTGTGTAGCACAGACAAGAAGACACTTGATTATCACGCTTTATGTGAAGTCACCGGTTTGATTCCATTATCATCGATTAATAATACGAATTATTATAATGATAATGACGTTTTGTTTTATTCAGATTATTAACGAATAATAAAACAGTAAACATCTTTTTATATAAAATAGAATCACTTTATTAAAGTTTATTCTATAAATAATAATATATTATATTTTATTACGATAGTAAGATTGCATAGTTTTTGCGTAAGATTGCATAAATGTTTGCAGACAAGAAAAATGTTTTTATATAAATAGAATATATTATATTTTATTTAAAAGATTTTTCTTAAATATGAATCGTAGTGATTAAAAGTAAATCAATCTGACCGCTCAACGGATTAATTCTTATCATTCCATTTTCCTATAAATAGAAACATTACTTCATTATTTTCTTTTCATTTAATTCATTGAAACTCTATAGAAAGAATTATAGAGAAGCTAGAGAAAATTATGAAGCAAGAAGAAGATTCTCGCTACTTCACTATTTCTATATTCAGCCTTTTTACTAGAAGTGTGTTATTATTTTCTTCGAAGAACATTTCATTCCATTCACTATTATTAACGCTTAATAACTCTCTATATACAAATATAGATACGTGGAATTTATACATATACATCTATATCTTGGTGAAATCACTTACGTTATTCCATCGCTTATTATTCTCATTGGAATAACCTCGATATCTGCCATTAATTCTATACTTGGTGACATTCTTCTATTATTCTCATTTAACATCCTGTCTCATGCTGTGTTTCACCGACCTGCCCGCTTTTTATTATTCATTGGAACATCCATGTCTCATGTTTTACACCTTGACCGGTTCCGTCTTTATCATTCTCAATGGAATATCCTATCTCGTGCTTTTACACCGATCCTGCCCCATCTTTATTATTCTGTTGGAATATCCCGTCACCATTATTATGTTGGAATAACTCGCCATGCGAAGACTGGCACGTGGTGATTTCTTTTCATTATTCCATTCTTTATTATACCCAAATTAGTTAAAACTTTGATTTATACTCCATTTAAATTAAGTAGAATATCCTCGATATTCAAGGCTTTCATCCAAGATCTTTTTTAAATGGAAATATTCTTCCGATCATTCTTGAATTTTACTTTCTACTTAAACAAAGATTGCCGACAATAATTTGACGTTAATAATTCATGGATTAAATAATTCTCGAACTTGTTTTATCGAATTATTATGTCATCATTATCATCCTCACGTATATATTATGTTATCTTTGAACTAAGGATCATTCGGTATAATCATTACTATAAATGATGTGACTAAAGTCCCCGATTAGCATCAGAATGCAATGATGATGGATAGTTTTGGTATGATTATGACCAATGCCGATGATTGCAGATATAAATACGACCATCGATAATTTGATGAAAATCCTCGACCGCGTAGACAAGTGATGATTAGATGTAATTGGTATTATTTATTGTTCTAGCCTCAAATGATAAAAATCAATAAAACCTTTTAAAACCTAAAGATAGTAGACTTTATTCTACTTCGATTTTTTTAATGGATTACGTATTCCACCGCAGCTTAAACCTATCAGTTTATCAGATTTTATCGGTTTAACACTTTGTGCTTTGATAATTTATTCTCGCATTATCTTGAGTCGTAATATTTCAAAATTACCTTTTTCTTTCACTGCTTTCTTAAATGAAATGAAAACATAGACGAGACGAGTTAACGAGCAAAGTAATGGTCAGGAGGATAGCGTTAGTAGTCTTCCTCACTATTATGTGAAATAGTGCGATAATAGTTGAATGAGACTCTTTTCAGTTTGTATAATATCTAGTAATATTATATTCAAACTCATTTTATGCTTACGCCGTTAGATGCAGCAGTTATATTAGTAAACAGATTTGAATTTACGTACAATGTAAGTGGCGGCACTCCAAGATGGGTGACGATACCTAATTTTCAAAAGGCCACACTCTCGACTCACTTCTTCTACTCACTTTCACCGGCCGATCACCACCGCAAACAACCGCTTTCTTTCCACAATCCGCCACTCCGACCGCCATCCACCACCAGTCTCCACCACGCCAAATAGAAGCTCAAAAATCACCCAAATTCCACACTCAATTTGAGTTTCATCCGGTCCAGATCTACATCTACTCCCAAATTCCAGCGAAATGGCTTCTTCGGAAGTCGATTCCCGCCTCACCCAAACACTAACACCTCCTCCCACATAAATATTTCGGAGGAACAAATCTATAGCTCAGTCGGAGGAACAAATCTATGCTAGGTGGAGTTCTTAATTGAAACTGGAGTTATTAATGAAGATCTGCTAGGTGGCATAGTCTGTGTTGACTGAACAGATGCTGGTCTTCCATGGCTGATGTTGAACGAACTGTGATGATGAACATATGATGGTATGTGATGAATACTATAATATTAATAAAATTAATATTATACATATTATAAATATTTAGATAAAGAATAAGAAAGAAAATAAAAGTATTTTAAAACAGATGCTGGTCTTTCATTTTATAAATATTTTAAAACATAAAAGTATTTTTATTTTTATTTTTAAAATAAAACATACATATTATAAATATTATAATATTAATTTAATATTATACATATTATAAATATTTAGGTAAAGAAAAGAAAGAAAAAAAACATAAAAAATATTTTTATTTTTAAAAAATTTATAAGTATTTGAAAATTTATATTTTTATTTTAAAATAAAACATACATATTATAAATATTATAATATTAATTTAATATTATACATATTATAAATATTTAGGTAAAGAAAAAAAAACACAAGAATATTTTATTTTTAAAAAATTTATAAGTATTTTAAAATTTTATTTTATTTTAAAATAAAACATACATATTATAAATATTATAATATTAATTTAATATTATACATATTATAAATATTTAGGTAAAGAAAAGAAAGAAAAAACATAAAAACATTTTTATTTTAAAAAAATTTATAAGTATTTGAAAACATAAAAGTATTTTTATTTTTATTTTTAAAATAAAACATACATATTATAAATATTATAATATTAATTTTATTAATATTATACATATTATAAATATTTAGGTAAAGAAAAAGATAGAAAATAAAACATAAAAATATTTCTATTTTAAAAATTTTATAAGTATTTGAAAACATAAAAGTATTTTTATTTTATTTTTAAATAAAACATACATATTATAAATATTATAACATTAATGTTTATTAATATTATACATATTATAAATATTTAGGTAAAGAAAAAGAAAGATTTTGATATATTATTTATAAATATTGTATTAGATCTTATTGATATAAAATTTTGATATATTATTTGTATTATTTGGAATTAATTTTAAAAATAAAATAATTATTATAAATGTATAAATTTATATTAATTTCTTTTAAGTAAATAAAGAAGAACTTGGGAAGAGAGAGAAATAATAGGAAAATATTATTTAGTTACCAAATCATTGCCCAGTCATTAAATATTTTGTTTTTTTTTTTTTTTTTTTGGCTGTCACGTATGTAAATATACAATTGAATTTAACGTCCGTCCATGAAATTGGACGGAGTGACCCGATTAACAAAATTTAAAAAGTTCAATGGACTAATTAAATATTTTAAAAGCACAGTGGTTAATTCGTTAAATCACTATAACCACTATAACCAAAAGTGGGCTTTTTGCCTTTTTTTTAGTAACTCAAAACGACGTCGTTTCATTTAAAAAAAAAATCCTAATCTTATCAGGGTCATCAGGTAGGAATTAGGGCATTAGAATTTAGGACCTTCTTTCTCTTCACTCTTTTCCGTCGGGCGCCGACTGCTCCTCTGCCTCCTCAGCTCAGCCTCGCGGCCCGCGCCTCTCCCCCTGACGGCGGTCGCTGCTGCTCTGATCTTCATCTACTGATCTACATGTTGGTATGAGGTATCAGAACTCTAGGCCTTCTCATCTTGGGGCTAATTTTTCTAATTTTTTTTTTTCGTGCCTCCTTTACCAGAGAAACTTTTGATACAGTGTATGTTTAAGTTTAACAAATTGTCTTTTGTTAGACAGTTTCAATTATGACTCCTGTTCCAAATTATAGTATCACACTATCACTATTGAGTTTTTAAAAAGTGTCTGAACCTTTTGAAATTCAAAATTTGATTGGGTCATTTAATTTTGTTAATATAATTATGAATATCATAATTATCTAAAATGTACTACTAATTATGAGATTTTTTTCAAAATTAAAATGAATCATATAAATTTTATATTTGAAAATTTACTTTTTAAAAGTCAATATCGATAAAATATTTTGGTATGGAGGGAGCATATTTTTGCATTGTCTGTGCTTGGTTGTCTAAACTGTGTTAGGCTTGAGTTTGTTGTCAATCTTTCTTCTTTCCTGTGAATGGCATCATTAATTTGTTTATGGATTCTGTTCGTTCCTTTTTACGTATATTTTGGAATTTAGTTGGTTGTCTAATGGTGTTCGTTTTTGCAAATAGTCTAAACAGTTGTCTCGTTTCAGTCATACAACCGAAAGAAGCTCTTTAAGCGTCAATAAATAAATTTTTTTTACTAATATATTTTGATCCCCCTAAAAACACGTTCTGGTTCCGCCACTGTTTACTGAAGCAGTTTTTGTTGAATCTTCTTAGTATTGTCTGGGACTGAACGAGTGTTCTCGTTATTGGAAACTCTTTTTATTTAAAGATCCAATTTGCGTGTTGAATTTTGTGGCCTTGGGATTTTACATCATGTCTGTGTACATAGAATTTGATTGTTTGATAGATATACTTGATTTTGAAATTCTAGTTAGTTATAACCTGCATATTATCCTCTTGAGTTTCTAATTGTAACAAGCTGATGTGATTTTGTGTTATTGACTTTAAATAAAGAAATCTTGGTAAGAACTTGGAACTTCTTTTAATTATCTTTTCAAGTTATGGATCACACACACACACACACACACACACACACACACACACACACACACACACACATATATATATATATATATATATATATATATATATATATATATATATATGTCCGTTCCTATCCGGACTCCCGCATTTTAAAATGCGGATTTTTTTTATGCTTTTTTTTAAAACAACTAAAAAAAAAGTTTAATATTTTATGGAACTGGAATTTTACATAATACAGTGTTTTGGGTGTGATTTGGATACATATAACAAAACAGGTCTGTACAGTCAAAAAAAATCCGTAACTTAAGAAAGTCCGGACTCCCGCACTGGATCCGTGGCCATATATATATATATGCATGTATGTATATCTGTTATTTCAATTTATGCAGGCAATGTTTTAGAACATCCTTTTGAATAATCAAATTGGCATTCTCTGACAGGTACTTGATTCTTGGCAGATAAGATATCATTTCCAAAATAGTGTTCAACACTTGGCTTGCACAGGCTTCACAGATTCTTGGAAGATGACAACCCAATATAACAGAATGGATCCAAGATACACCAGAGAAACATCCGAGTAAGCCTGCATAAATCTCATTCCTTGCAATACTGTTTCTCCCTTAGTCCCTTGTATATTATACATGTATATAATCACTTTCCTTTAAATGTTATTGTTTGTGTGTCATGTCTATGCGCAGGCATTTGGAGAAGCAGAATGAGCTCCTTTGGGATGCTTACAGATCGATGACTCATGAATTGCATAAACTTCAGGTTGTCATTTGAATTCTAAATTATTTTGCTGTTTGTGTGTCTGTATGTGAGGGGTGTGTATGTATATGTAAATATGTATTGGTGTGTTTCTGATTCGAAAAGATAACTACTAGACAAACATTATTAAAATATATCAAGTGTGTGCATGCATGACGGTATGTAAGTAATAGGTTAAATTTTATTGTATTATATGATTGAGAGTTTAATTATTGTTGGAACTGATTTTTCTTCTTGTTGGACATTGTTATTTTTACTGTTGTTCTCAATGGTTCACATGAACAGTTTTAGGAACTTGTAGCGGAAAATGTTACTAGAGGAAAATGCTGCTTAGTTGGCCAAAGTTAGTTATGCTAAACTTGCATCAATAGAATATGCTGCTACCCTAAACATATATTGATATAGAATATTGGAGAGAGGTTGTGACTTGTGAGGGTAAGAAAACCTTAAATAACACCCTTGTTTGAATGTAGGGGGTAAGGATGCATTTTAAGCACAATTCTATTTCTGTGACATCATTGAAAGTATTTTGTAATTGTATTAAGCTGTATTTTTATTGAAGGATGATCTGAGAAACAAAACTTTTTCGACTTATAGAGGCATAGTTTTAATTGTAAACTATACCTAAGTTAGGATTTAGATGACATATATGTACATAGTGAAGGAAAAGATGTTCAAAGTTAAATTGTTAATTCTGTCGATGTTCGAACTTTGAAAGTTAAAGAAGAATTTAGTATTGACTTGATAAAACAATAGTCTGCAAGTTAACTTCCCAAAATCATCCTCTTTTTCTGTAAAGTTTCTCAGGTCTTGCATTTTGTCTATGCTCTCCAGATCTTATAGACACTCTAGGAAACATGTGAAGTTTAAGCAGCAATTACTTCACAGTCGCACTTATGCATCTTTTTGGAAAAGAAAGTCCTACATATTTTTCAAAAACTAAGGCTTTTACTTTGTATAAGACCCCCTAAACATAATTTTTCGGTTAATTTTTTTACAATGCTAGAACATAAAGGGCAAAATCAATATTCAAAAAAAAATAAACTTCCAACATTCTAAAACAAATTCAACAAAAAAAGTACGACGTTCTTTTCCAAATGGAGGGAGTATCATATTCGTGTGACAATGACTTCATTAGGTGAATAGGTAGGTGGCCATGATTAGGGGGTGCTCATCGGTAAAAAAACCGAACCGGTACGAAAAAAACCGAACCCGCACCGAACCGAAAAATCTTTTCAAAATGGAGTACCGAATAACCGTTTTGGTGCCGGTTCGATACAATCGGTGCCGTTTTTTCGGGTTCGGTTTTCAGTTATACCGATATCAAATAATTTTTTATATTAACAAATTTAATATAAAAACAGCCCTTCTTTGATTTACAATAATATATTAACAAATAATTGGTATGACTTATTGCATTAGGTGAAATAATTGGTTGTAGGTTATGGGCCAATTATTGCATAATGGGCCAATAATTGGTAAAATAACAGTGAGTACAAAATTCTATTGTATAATTTGCATAATGTTATGGGCCAATTATTTGTTAATATATTATTTGTATGGTTTCGCTTTTTCGGTTTTTCGGTATTACAATTCAAAATTTTCATTACCGCTACGGTGCGAAAAGTATAAAAAACCGAAAAACGGCATACAAAAAAAAACGAAACGAAAAACGTACCGCAGTTTCAACCGAGATGATAACAAATATGGTGTCAAAAAGATAAATGGAGAGATTTATTATCTTCTTCTTTTTCCCCCTGATAAGTTATACAAATTGTCATCTTATTGCGTTAACTTGTTTATTTGTTGAACCTTCCCAGTCTCAACTTATGTCCCTCACGCAGTCACACTACACCACACCCTGTACCTTAGCTCCAACAATTGCAATCAGCATCTTCTGCCTTAGCTCTGTTGAATTCAATATCTTCCCTTTATGGCTTAAGATGTTGTATCCTACTCCTAGACTATAAGCATAGCGTTTCCTACTTAATTTGAGGTTTGCTTATCACTCGTGAGTTTATTAGTATGCATCTTCGTAAGCTTTCTCTGAAATTCTAGTCAAAACTTTTTTCCTTCACTACTTTCTTCCCTCAATTTTTGTGAGCCTTATAAGTGTTGCAAAACATTGCCTGTAATGTAAAAACTTCCAGTTAACAAAATCCATTATATTATAAAAATACTCGTGCACTTTTTCAAATGACCTGTTATATTTCATTATAATGTTTAACTTTCAGTTGTGTCATTTGTCATTAAAAATTCTTTTAAGCGTAATCTTTTAATTTAGTACTCATTTAATATAGAGCATAAAAGTTGATCATTTCATGCATCAAGCGTATAAAGATTGCTCTTGGTTTTAAAAACTTTACAATGCAACGTGGCTTGGTTTTAACATGATCAAATTGCTTTGTTTTAAAAAATTTACTATGCAACATGATCAAATTGGGACAACTTCTTTACTGAAGACGCGATTGATTTTTTGTCAACTGACTGAATTTCCCACTTGAAATCAGGTGTGTGATGTGATAGACAAAGAACAAACTGTCTACTCTTAGCTCTCATGGCACCCATCTTAGTATTGGACTGAGCAGTGACCCCTAGATGTTCAGGCTATTAATCTACTAGATTTATAAATTGAGAATGACAAAACTATGACAAATTCTTATCTATCAAAAGGTCAAATAGGTTGTCAAATTATCAAATACCTCTTGGATGGGGTATATCTCTCTACAAATTGTCTTCATGTAAATTTTGAAAAAATATCTTACAAGCTTATTACATATGTACTTCTTAATTTACTAAAAAAACTTGCATCTTAGTTTTATTTATATAGAGGCCAGAATGCACTATTATCATGGTTTACTCGTAATTTTTACTTTATTTTTATGTTAGAACTTCTTGACTGCAAGATTTATCTCAATTGCCTAGTTATATTTTGCATGTGCAACTCTCTTTTGCTAATTACCAAGTATCAACATGTTAACAATACTATACCATATATACTAAGCTCAATGTTTTCTGTTATATATATATGTACACCAGTATCTCTTATTTATTGTTTGGGAACCATCCCAGTACACATGGAGGATAACTTCTTTTTCTCTTTTCAAAAATGTGATTTTGTGTAAAAATAAAATTTCTGATTGATGAGTAAAGAAGTACTGAAAACTGATGTGTATGATTTTGTAGGTAGAGGAAGAAATGCTAATTTTTTGAAGTCATGTCGGCTCATGGCCTAACTAAAAAGGTACATGATAAGAATTATGGAGAAATTATATGTATGAGTCAAACTATTATCCAGTGATTTCTTAGTGAAATAACAAAGGACATGGTGAGGTTTAGATATTTTCTGCAATAAATAGACATGGAAAATCAAGGGACAGTTGAACACCACCACCACCCAAAATCTCTCACTACTTCTATTTGCTTCTTTTTTCATGGCACTTGAATGCACAACTCTTTTCAATTATGTCATAGCATAGATGGTATATAGTGTTTGCATAATTACGTACTAGCAAAAACGCGCAAGTTTACGCGATCAAATAGCAGTAAAGTAGCAAATAGAGTTATCGTATCCCACAGAGAATTGTATAAAATACCTATCACTTACTAACTTTGTATTAAACCAATTTTATTAAACAAATTAATAATTGTTGGGAATTTATAAAAACAAAGTTAATTAAACTAAGAAAATACTAACTACCAAGAATGGAATTTAGATAAGAAGGCTTAGGATCATTGTTTGAAATGGGGATCGAGGCACACACCTCAAGCCTCATTGCGAGGCGGATGGTTGCTAAGGCAAGGCTCAAGTCTCAAAGGAAAAAACAGAGGCTCGCATTTGTCTGAGGCTTACGCCTCGAGGCGCATCAAGGCTTGAGCCTTGGTTTGACTTAAAAAAAAACCTAACTCACTTTAGACTTAGTTTTCTTTCTTCAGATCTCTCTCGCGCCAGGTACGCTCTCTTCTTCTTCTGCTTCTTTTCTATTCTTCTCGACAGTTCGTCTTTTTCGTTTTCATCTTTCTCTGTTTTTCTATTACAATTATATATTATATGTATATTAGTATATATATAGAGACTACAGTAGTAATAACATTACTGTATATATACTAATACTCATATATACTAATACTACTAATAGGACTGATCATTCGGTTATAATCGAACCGAATAGGTTATTCGGTTATAACCGAATACCGAAATAATCATAATTTTACTATCCGAATTACTAACCGAATTTGACAATAACCGAATTACCGAATACCGAAATACCGAATTGTAAATTCGAGTATTTCGGTTAATAACCGAACCTCCTTGTTATCATTTATAATAAAAAAAGAACAATTACCGAATTGTAAACCATTACATGTGAATACAACTTTTTCCCATGCCAACCTCCCTACATATTACATATGAACCTCCCTGATTTAGATTCTACCTTTCAGAAGTACATATGAAGAACTTTTTTATTACTACCTTAGAAAAAAGATTGAAGCACAGATGAAGAAGCTCCGCTGAGATCTCGCCCGTTCATCTCTTCGGGCGTTTATGATGGTCACGGTGGCTCACTGTCAGATCTCTACAAAATCGAGCCATGGGATCTTGAAGGTTGAACAGACTCGCTGACTCGCCGACTCGCAGGGAGCTGCCAAGGGTAAGGCGGAGGCCGGAGAAATCAAAACTGATAGGCGAGGCGGAGAAGAAAGAGATATGGTCGGAGAGAAAATAGGATACGGGATCTCAGATCTGATCTAATATACGGATGAGTGGGATCTCAGATCTAATCTAATATAAAACCATATATTCATATTATTGTAGTCTGTTAGTGGACAGGACTTGGGAAGAGAAAACTTTTGTTAACAAGTGTTGGGGCCTGGGGTATGATTTTGGGCCATTCACTTTGGGCTAACTATAGTAACTATGTCCACTGTCCGGTACAAAATTTGTATTAATTTTTAATTAATAAATTCGGTAATTCGGATACCCGAATAAGCTATTTTAAAAAACCGAATCCAAAATCGAATACCGAGTAATAAATCGGATATAACCGAAATTTGAAAAAAACCCGAAAAGCCAAAATAATTCGGTTAAAAAAATTCGGTTGTGTTCGGTAATTCGGTTTTATCCGTTTTTTGCTCACTCCTAACTACTAATACTCATCTAGGGATAATTACAGTTAGGTACCCCATAGTTAATTTTTTAGTTTAGTCTCAAAAGTTTTTTTTAATTTCAAAATAACCCCTAAAATTTTATATTTCAGCCCTTATAGTTTTATTTTTTTCATTTTAGCCCCTGAAGTTTTAGAAGTTTCAGTTCATCACCTATTTTTTATATTTCCTGCACTTAAGTCCCTAGAATGAAAAAAAAACATTTCTTTTGTTGATAACTCGACGGAGTCAAGTGTTGATAACTGAATCTTTTTCTCTAAATTATTCATCACCACAAAATTTGTATATAATCAATATTTATCAATAACATATGTTTTCAAATCGAGGCTTACGTCTCGCTCCGCCTCGAGGCTTACGTCTTGTCTCGTCCGGAGAAAAAACGCTTCATACCGCTTTTAGCTTTTTCGAACATTGCTTAGGATCACAACTTCCCTTGATGATTCACTTTAATGGCAATACTGTCTGTTTAATTAGATCAGTTAACATGGATTGTTGATCAAGAACTCATTAGTATCTATAAGCATCCTTCGATGAACTTATAAACAAATCCTCCTAAATCCAACAAATATTAGAATTAGAAAGAACACCCTAGCTAATCAACTCACTATATCTTTGTGTGAATTATAATTAGCAAGAATTTCAAGTTCAGGTTCTCTTTTAGATGATCACATAAGGCATATAAGTATATTTCTATCCTATCCACAAATTATAAGTTCCAACAAATGCAGAAATCATAATCTTATTCTATCATATCCAGATCCAAACCTATATTCCATTTATCAATTTCATACAAATTATCACACTAATTACCGGTTAAACAATTAAGCAGTTTAGCACAAGATAAAATAGACAATCCAAAATTGACCGAAAATAATCAACAAAAATTATATTAATCAAAGTTACTCATCAAGTTCTGTTGTAATCCTAAATAGAAGTTTAGTTCATGATTGAAATAAAAATCATCATCCACAAATAAGCCATCATTCAGAATTTACAAGTAAAAGATAAAGATAAAGTAAGGAAGAACTCTTGTGAAGTATCCTCGACTCCGCCTTAATCTTCAAACGTTGATCTTTCTTTGTGATGAATTTCTTTGCTTCAAGCCTCGATCCTCTCTCCAAAACTAGGGTTCCTCCTTTTCAATGAATGAATCATCTTCTATTTATATGTCCTTCATCAAATCCTATTCCCAAAAGAATTAAAGTCCCACATCTCCAGCTGATTTCCTACCAAAAATCACAAACATTCAGTCCTTGCCCTGACCTGACGCTGCCGCGCCAGAATTTATACTATAACCGACGCTGCTGCGCCTCTTATGATGAGCCTGCCATGAAATCCCTTAAATATTTGCGCAGCCGTGCCAAGGCTTTGTTATTCACCGCGCTACCGCGTCAATTGTGTCAAACCTCTTGAAACTCTGGAACACTGGCGCTGCCGCGCTATGCCACCAGAAATGTTTCCCAACTTTCCTTTTTGCTATCCTCCTCCAAAGTGATTCAATTCTCATCCCATGCTATGATTCCTATAAAACAAAGTACAAAATGCATGAAAAGTGACACAATCACTTGAGAATTACAATTTAGAAGAACACGTTATATTGAGTATTAGATTGCAATTTAGAAGAACAAAATATATTGAGATCCACAAATGCATTACACTTGAAAGTAGCAAGGGACATGCAACTCTTTGGACATTTTCTTTCCGAATCCAAGGCAATTGCATGTATAGTTTTAGGGGTGAGCATGAGTTGGTTTGGGGCGGCTTTGGGTTCAAGCCATAACTAAGGCTACCTCAAAATTTGGCTGAAGAAGGTTAAGACCATAACCACCTCATATGATTTGGTTTAGGCTGTTTTTAACATATTTTGCGACCTAGAGAGTTTTCAAATTGGTTATGAAAATTGAAAAAAAACATCCCTTGCCACAAGTTGGAAGTCAGAAGATAGTCAATATGTCGTCGTTCAAGCAGAAATGAAACTATTCTAGATTTCCTTTTTGACCAAAATCTGCTGTATTTAGACAAGACGAAGTAGACCTTTGTGGTTTCAAAATATTTTCATCTTTTCTTCTTTTCAAAATATAGTCACAATGTTCATATTGTATATTAAAAATTAAATAATTTTTTTGTTCTGCAGAAAGAAGATGTTAATGATATTCTGGACGATCTTATGGAAAGTAAAAATGATAATCTGGAAGGCAGCAAGCACGAAAAGTCAATTGATGAGACCAGTGATGAAGAGCAATAGGTCCTGGAGCTTCATTCATTCTTGGCCAGTTTTGAAATTTTGAAGAAGAATACTTTCCTGGATTTGATGCTACCTACCTGTTTATCTTAAACAAAAGTGTTGTCTCATTCTTTAAATGATTCCAATATATTTGGTGGAATGAAAGTAGTAGCGATGAATGGCCAGTTGGATTAGAGAGAGAATGAAACATGACAACAAATCTAAAAGAAGAGACCAAACCTATGGGCAGGATGATAAGAATAGTAGTCGGATCGGAATCTTCTATTCATATAAGTTTAGTTAAGTTAATGACGTTGTGTTGGTGATTTAAGTGCATAATTAAGGGATTTGGGGTTGACACTTTGATTATCTGTCAAGCAGAAATAGGGGTGCTGTGATTTGTTATAATAATACAGATCCAATCCTTTTAATGCTAAAGTTGCAACAAAAAAGTTGATAAATGAAAAATAAATTTCATTTATTGTATCTTCTTATTAGCTTTGTATGTTTATTTGTACTCGGGAGCAGCCAAACAAGAATTCAATCGGCCAAAACAATCTATAAGCAAAATCAAACATTTACAAGTTGAACGTATCAAGCCTAGATGATCACATTGGCCAAATCCTTTTAATAATAATTTCATATCCAAGAAACATGGGGAAAAAATGAGGAATAAAACTTGGGCATGAATTTTTATGGTTTAAATCACACTAATTAATAAGTATTTCACTTCTTTTTCAATATGCACTTGGCAATTCATTATCTCACCCGATAGGTTTCTAATGACAGAAGGGGGGCATCTCGCATCTCTTTGGGAAAGCAAATAGAAAATATGAAATATCTAACATTAACCTCAAAACTTACCCAAAAAAAAAACATTAAACTCAAGCTCCATCTTTCTTCTGCGCACAAAGCCCCACATTACTAGTAAAGTAAGATGCAAATCTACCAATACCCTACAAGTATCTATACAGTAGAAAGTGATAACTACAAAGGTAGATTATTTATTTGAAAACTAACAACTGCTAATGAGTGCCCCAAGGGAATATGTAAGCATTTACTTCCACAAAATTTGATTATGGGATGTAAAGTATCTTATATGTAATTAATAAACTCCCAAAACTTGTTCCTAAACTAACTACACTATATGTATTTTTACATGTCCCCATAACCACACAACACAGTAGGATACTTTCTAAAAGAAGATTATTAAGATACAACAAGTCTTCCTTGACAGGTTACTGGGGACACTTTTTTGAATTTGACACAAGTAATTTTTAAAAACAAAAATGAAAATAAAGATAAAAGATATGAAACTATGCATTGATATTTAAAAAGATTGGGACAAATAAGAATAGAAAATCAGAGTGGCGCAGCGGAAGCGTGGTGGGCCCATAACCCACAGGTCCCAGGATCGAAACCTGGCTCTGATATTTAAGAAAAGCAAAATTTTTGATGCCCTACCTTTAACTTTTGAAAAATAAAGTGGGAAGCACAACAAATTCACCTTCAAATACAAAACCCAACCCTATTTGATGCCCTACCTTTAACTTTGAAAAATAAAGTGGGAAGCACAACAAATTCACCTTCAAATACAAAACCCAACCCTAGACGTAGCAAAGGGATCCAAACAACCTCCGTCACCACTTCCATCAGTGCCTCGTTAGTTGAGAAGGAATCGACAGTGCCGGAAACCTGCATCAGGAAACCCTTAGGTCAGAATTGAACATCATTTTTTCTTCTAATCAATGTCAGAATAAAAATTCATTAATATGTTGGGTTGCCAAGAAATCTAGGTAATATAAACATAAACAGAACCTCTGTGAGAAAAAAGAATATTGTTATATTTTCAATTTGAAATACACCAAAATCAGAAACATTCAAACTTGAATGAAAAAAAAAAAAAACTTTATCAGCAAAAAAACTACTACTTGATAATAAAATCACAACGCAAAGTGAGTACAACATATTAACAAATAGGAATGGAAAACTTACTTGGGTCAGAAGTGACAAGCATAGCAGTCCCTCCAAAGCCACAAGTCCCACCATTATTCTTGTTCTTCTGCCAGTAACTATTTAAAGCATAAGAAGCATGGGCCACAATAGTATCAGGGAAATAACAACTCCCCTGAGGCGTAATTGCTTCACAATCAGCACCACCCTCTCCACAAGCATAGTCAAGTGCCTGCTGCAGTGTGTCTGCAGGCACACTAGGCTTTGCCACACACCAAAGCCCATTATGGTGGGCCGGTACCGGAACTGATACCGGTGCCGCCACAGCACCACCAGCAGATGGATTACACGGCGGGAAGTTGAAACCATAAGGCGGGTTTGCGGGGTCCACCATGGGAGGCAGTTGTGGGGCAAAAGGGAGTGAAAATGGGGGTACTGGTGAGATTGTGCCAACCAATGGAGGAAGAGGGCTTTTAGCTGGATAGGCTGGAACAGAGTAACCCATGGGGGAATGGGTTGGGGCTAATGGGGTAGGCCTTGCCGGGAATGACTCAACAAACTTGGAGTCTATAAATGACAGCTTTCTAATTGTGGGTTTTGCTTCTTTTGGGTTGGTGATGATCATATTGATCTTGCTTAGGTCAAAATTTCCAATTTTTTTCATGGATTCTAAGTGAGAGGTCACCAATTTCAGAGTTTGATCAGAGAGACTAGTCAAATGTGGAGGTGGGTTCACTGAATAAGTTGAGTTGGTGTCTTGCAAAAAGTTTAGGAGAGGCTTGATATATGAGTCAGCCAAATCAGCTCTGTATATAGCACAGGAAGGGTTTAAACAGTTGGATGGAAAAGAAACTGAGACTTTGATTTCTCTCTCCAAACCCCACCTGATGAGAGAATGGTAAATGTTCTTGATAGCCGGTAGGATTAGTACCAAGTTCTCTTCTTGATTTTTGTTGCAGATGAGATTGTGTCCCACAAGTACGGTGGAGATATCAGTGGCTGGGTAGTAAGATAGAACTTGGGACCTGACCCATTTTTCAGCCATGAGAATACTGCTCGAGACCTCTTTAAGGTATTCCTGATCCAAATTAACTGCTATAGCTTCAACACTGTGTGATAATGCCTGAAAATCCACCGAGTTTGAGTTGTGGAGAGTTAAGAGTTTGACTGATTCTTGACCTGATGCTGCAAAAGAATTGAAGGAACATTGTGAATAATAATAAAAAAAACATTTAATACTAAAGAAACCTACATATAAAAGAGAAAATGAGAGACATTGTGGTTGTACATTGCTTAATTATTACCAGTAAAACCCAATAGACTGAGAAAGAAGAAGTGAAGAAGCCACACCATCATCTTCAATACCCAAAAGTCAAAGATGAATGAAGATCCAAAGAATAGAATGCAACAAAAAAAATTCTTTTTTTTCACTCTCTCTCTCTCTCTCTGTTTTTGTTGGTCAGAAATGTTCTTATAGTTCAGAATTGCAAAGGAAGGAATTAAACAGGCAAATAAATTTGAAACAAAGTGTACTTTCTTACCAGTAATTATATAATGTTTATAATTTTACCTTTGTTTGTTTTTTCCTAAAGGAAAAACAGTCTCGTGATCTTGTACTAGTAGTACCTGCTCTGGGCCTCTGGCTGCTGCAGCGAGACAAACAATTTTCTTGGGACGCGTGGATTTAAAACAAAGCGTCTTCATCTCGAACGAAGTAAAGTAAGCCCAAGGAGGCCCAAGTCTGTTTTTTTTTTTTTTTAGAAAACGACGTGGATATATTGGAGTAAGCTTGTAGCGTGAAATAGGAAGAAAGCCAGAAAGGAGTATCATACAACAATCAATAAATATGATATGATTATTAGTAGTAATTTAGAATAAATGTAATTTTTTGTGGTGATATATAATTTGATCTTTAAAAATGAAAATATATGTGTAATTTTTGAAGCAAATTAAATGAAATATTTAATTGTTGTCCTATTGTCATAAGTTATGATAATAATAGGTGACTAAGGTTTTAGGTTTTGTTAGTCATTTTCTGGTTTCAGGCCATCAAAAAGCAAATCGCATTGTGTACGTACGTACCACTATTCCGCTAGTGTGTGTTATCTTTGTTTCTCTTTGACTCGCAAATTTAATCTATTCAGCCATTCAGACGATTTTTATTTAAAATAAACGTAGTGAATGTGTAAGACCCCGAATTTTATGAAATAAAAGTATTAAATTTTTCTTATAATTACTATTCAAGTAAATGGTTAAATTGATAAAAGTTAAAGTTAAGGGTGATATATGAATTTTTTCAAATACACAGTGGTTATAAAATATTCATTGTTGTTACGGGGAATATTCGTTTGATGCGTGGAATATTCTTTACGCTTGGAATATTAAATGCGACGGCATAGCGATTTTTGGGTCCCCATAACGAATAAGCTATCGGATGAAAGAAAAACGACAAAATTAAGTTTTTATAAATAACGGCGTAATCGTTCACAGATTAACACTGCCGAATACCAGTTGGTAAAATAAAAGTGTACGGCGTTGTTGCCAAGATGGCACCTGCGGTATTACGTGTATTTTTGAATTATTGATTCTTACGTAAAAGCGCACTACTCAATAATTGTTAAAGTAATTCTTATTCAATATTTTATTTTATTGATTCAATAATTCTTTGCGTTGATATTTTATATTATTGTTGTTTCAATAATTATCACTTGCACAATATTTCTCATTATCGGATCGATAATTCATATTATTTGAATAATATTATTAGATAGCACTATTGGCAATGTCTAGAAAGTTACATCTAAGGAGAGGTTTGGTCACCTAATTGCTTGGCAAGCAGATGAGGAGAAATTCTTATTGAAAGCCCCTCTTTCTGAGGCTACATTGGTTGTCATTATTGTGATTACGTAATATTATTTGTGAATAATTAGTTATTGATTTATATGATAAGAAAATATTTATTTGATGTGGATATAAATGATGGATTTATTTATGTATTTATAAGTGAAGGAATTAATGATGAGGTGTTTTATCGATTATTTGTCGAAATGGAGAACAAAATATGGGATTTTTAGAAAAATTAGTTTATTACTTGATTTTGTAAAATCCATAACTCTTTATGTATAATGAGTTAAGAGATGAGCCATATATCAAAAGAAAGCCCTAGAAGTAAGCTAAGCTGAAGAAATTTGAATCACCCAAAATTCTTTGTAGATATTTAAGTGGTGAAATTTTGAATGAAATTGGTCAGAAGGACTAATAGTCCGAAAAATCGGTGTTCTTCGACTATATTAAGTGAGTTATAAATTTTGATCCGATAGTTGGATCGTTGTAATTTTGGATATATTATACATATATAAGTTGAGTATATGTCCACAAATTTTGAGCCGTTAAAAATGAGCGTATGATTTGTTATGAATTTTAAGAGGTAACGATTCGGAAATTAGGTTTTGGTGGAAAATTTTAGAATTGAGTGGGCCCCACTCTTGGTTGTTGGGAAGATGGCTGATTTTTGGTGGGTGGAATAGTAGCGAGTAAAAGCCATCGCGTGTTGAAGTCAAGTCTTCTTCTTGATCTAAAAATTTTCCTATAAATAGAGGCTAAGTTAGAATTGAAAATCACACCAGAAACATAAGCTTTCTCTCTTTCTCTCTCTAGATTATTGAGTGTATTTTATGAGTATTTAGATACTTGGTGAGTTGATATTCATCAGTGCAAGTTTTCTTCAGCGTCATATCCGATATCCAGTCAGAAGTGCTGCTCTTTGAGGTAAGGGATTGTAAGGGATTGTAAGGGATAGTAAGGGATATTAAGGGATGTTATATTCTTCATAATAATGTTATTCTTTCAATATCATTATACTGAAATATTGGTATGGATTTTATTGTGGAATTTCTACCTTTTTGAGTCGGAGTTCTTATTCACGTATCGACCCTTTATTCACGTTATCGACACTATTCATATATATATGACCTTATTTATGTATATAACATTATTTACGTTATACGATTTTATGTGCGAATACGAATCTTATTCACGAGTTCTTATTCATGAGTTACTATTCACAAATTACTATTCAAAGTTACTATTCACGAGTTACTATTCACGAGTTACTATTCATGATTCTTATTCACGTTACTATTCATGAGTTCTTATTCACGAGTTACTATTCACGAGTCTTATTCACGAGTTACTATTCACGGGTACTATTCACAATAAAATTGGTTTCTTTTTCTGACCAAATTATCGTTGATTTATGAATCTTACTCTTGAAATTAAAACCATGTTTTGATTATATTGTTTTATATAACATTCTTATAACCCTAATGATGATATTTCTCTTTGACTTGAGTGTAAAGATGGGTAGATTATTGGTATGATCGTGACCATAGGTTCTCTTTGGCGATGGTGCAAAAGTTGAATTGTTAACCCCGTATGATCATGACCATTGAATTTACAATTGAATATTTTTAGCTTAAGTGCAAAGGTGAATTGATCAACATGGTTATAATTATTGTTATATAACTTCGAAATGATTATGTATTTCTTTGATATATGAATATCTTTGGCTCGTTGTGCAAAGATGACTTGTTGATGAATATCTTAGTCGGTGAGTGCAAAGATGAATTATTGATGAATATCTTTTGCTCGTAATGCAAAGATGACTGTTGTTGAATATCTTTGGCCATTGAAAGTCAAAGATGAATTATTGATGAATATCTTTTGCTCAGAATGTCTGAAAGATGACACGATGTTGAATATCTTTTGCTTTGTAGTGCAAAGATGAATTATTGATGAATATCTTTTGCTCAGAATCAAAGATGACTTTGATGTTGAATATCTTTAAATTTGTAGTGCGAGATGAATTATTGATGAATTATTGATGAATATCTTTTTGCTCGTAATGCAAAGATGACACATTGTTAAATATCTTTGCTTTGTAGGTGCAAAGATGAATTATTGATGAATATCTTTGGCTTGTAATGCAAAGATGTCCTCATTGTTGAATATCTTTAGCTTTGTAGTGTAAAGATGAATCTGTTGATGAATATCTTTGGCCCGTGGTGCGAAGATGAATTTATTAGTATGATTATGAGCAGGAACTGTGATTTGGTATAACCATGATCTTTGATGTTTCGGGTAAAGGCGGTGATGAAAATTATCTTCGTCTGGATGAGAAGAGGAATTTTAGAATCACAATTATGATTATGAGTTATTCATATGATTGTGGAAAAGAAGCTGTTGATTGATGTTACGAGGATAAAATGTTGTTGGTGGACTTTTAATGTGGAGAAGATAATAGACTTTATAATTCTATTTGACTCTTCTAATGGATTGCTTTCATTCATTTATGACTATGGTTGAAAAGTTTTATCATCTACCATATGTTCTAAATCTCGATTTATTCTTGATGAAGACTATTGATAATTTATTTATCTTTAGTCATAATATTTTTTCTTGAGCTAGTTGTGCTCACCCTTTTGTTTCACAATTCCTTTCGAATTAATAAAAGTGTAGGTTTGAGTCGAAAGCGGGGATAGCGAGGAATAGAGTGGTGGTCTATAGATGTTGAGGGTGAGGTGAATTTAACTTGGAAGGTTGTTTTGTCACTATCATACAAGATGTCTAATGACATACAACCTCGTGTTATCATAAGACATGGTTGTGCTCATCCACTTGCGAGTATATTTACAAGCCTTGCTATATAATCTTGGTATTTGTTTGGAGTATAATACCCAATTAGAGACAGTGGAGATAATGATATGTCAAGAGAAGACTCACCATTGGGAAGAATATGATAGTAATCTTCTCGTTTTTTCTTTGGGGTTTATTGGGTCAACCAAGGATAATTCTGTGGCCATATGATATCTACCATAACCTAAAAGCATGGCCTCCCATGTATGAAGGTTTCCTTGAGCACTTCCCAAAGATTCTAATTTCTAAAACAGTTTTTGACTATACCTTTATGTAAGGTGTCATTGTGACGTCTTCTGATTGGTATATATTTGTATCCAAACTCACAAATATGTGTTGTTGTATTTTGCACGACAATTGTTGTAATAAAGTTGTAGTTGTTTTTCGTACCATATATTTGGCGACTCGAGAATGGGTTGGATGGAATGGACCTATTTTGGGTTAAGTTACATTATCGCTGATTTATGAATCTTACTCTTGAAATTAAAACCATGTTTTGATTATATTGTTTTATATAACATTCTTATAACCCTAATGATGATATTTCTCTTTGACTTGAGTGTAAAGATGGGTAGATTATTGGTATGATCGTGACCATAGGTTCTCTTTTGGCCAAGATGGTGCAAAAAAGTTGAATTGTTAAGCTGTATGATCATGACCATTGAATTTACAATTGAATATTTTTAGCTTAAGTGCAAAGGTGAATTGATCAACATGGTTATAATTATTGTTATATAACTTCGAAATGATTATGTATTTCTTTGATATATGAATATCTTTGGCTCGTTGTGCAAAGATGACTTGTTGATGAATATCTTAGTCGGTGAGTGCAAAGATGAATTATTGATGAATATCTTTTGCTCGTAATCTGAAGATGACCTGTTGTTGAATATCTTTAATGCGGTAAGAGTGCAAAGATGAATTATTGATGAATATCTTTTGCTCGTAAATGCAAAGATGACTGATGTTGAATATCTTTAGCACTGTAGTGGAAAGATGAATTATTGATGAATATCTTTTGCTCAGCATCTGAATGACACGATGTTGAATATCTTTGCTTTGTAGTGCAAAGATGAATTATTGATGAATATCTTTTGCTCGTAATGCAAAGATGACTGTTGTTGAATATCTTTAGCTTTAGAAGTGCAAAGATGAATTATTGATGAATATCTTTGGCTTGTAATGCAAAGATGTCACATTGTTGAATATCTTTACCGTTTGTAGTGTAAAGATGAACTGTTGATGAATATCTTTGGCCCGTAGTGCAGATGAATTTATTAGTATGATTATGAACAAGAACTGTGATTTGGTATAACCATGATCTTTGATGTTTCGGTAAAGATGGTGATGAAAATTATCTTCGTCTGGATGAGAAGAGAATTTTAGAATCACAATTATGATTATGAGTTATTAAATATATGATTGTGGAAAATAACTGCTGATTGATGTTCTGGGGATAAAATGTTGTTGGTGGACTTTTAATGTGGAGAAGATAATAGACTTTATGGTCTATTTGACTCTTCTAATGGATTGCTTTCATTCACTATGAACTATGGTTGAAAAGTTTTATCATCTACCATATGTTCTAAATCTACGATTTATTCTTGATGAAGACTATTGATAATTTATTTATCTTTAGTCATAATATTTTTCTTGAGCTAGTTGTGCTTCACCCTTTTGTTTCACAATTCCTTTCGTGTAATAAAAGTGTAAATTTGGGTGAAAGTGGGGGATAGCGAGGAATAGAGTGGTGGTCTATAGATGTTGAGGTGAGGTGAATTTAACTTGGAAGGGTGTTTTGTCACTATCATACAAGATGTCTAATGACATACAACCTCGTGTTATCATAAGACATGGTTGTCTTCATCCACTTCTTGAGTATATTTACAAGCACTACTATATAATCTTGGTGTTTGTTTGGAGTATAATACCCAATTAGAGGACAGTGGAGATAATGATATGTCGAGAAGACTCACCATTGGGAAGAATATGATAGTAATCTTCTCGTTTTTCTTTGGGGTTTATTAGATTCAACCAAGGATAATTACGTGGCCATATGATATCTACCATAACCTAAAAGCATGGCCTCCCATGTATGAAGGTTTCCTTGAGCACTTCCCAAAGATTCTAATTTTTAAAATGCTTTTTGACTATACCTTTATGTAAGGTGTCATTGTGACGTCTTCTGAGTATATTTGTATCCAAACTCACAAAGATATGTGTTGTTGTTGTATTTTGGCACGACAATTGTTGTAATAAAGTTGTAGTTGTTTTTCGTACCATATATTTGGCGACTCAGAATGGGTTGGATGGAATGGACCTATTTTGGGGTCGTTACATTATCGTTGATTTATGAATCTTACTCTTGAAATTAAAACCATGTTTTGATTATATTGTTTTATATAACATTCTTATAACCCTAATGATGATATTTCTCTTTGACTTGAGTGTAAAGATGGGTAGATTATTGGTATGATCGTGACCATAGGTTCTCTTTGGCCATTGTGCAAAAGTTGAATTGTTTAACTGGTATGATCATGACCATTGAATTTACAATTGAATATTTTTAGCTTAAGTGCAAAGGTGAATTGATCAACATGGTTATAATTATTGTTATATAACTTCTGAAATGATTATGTATTTCTTTGATATATGAATATCTTTTGGCTCGTTGTGCAAAGATGACTTGTTGATGAATATCTTAGTCGGTAGTGCAAAGATGAATTATTGATGAATATCTTTTTGCTCGTAATGCAAAGATGACTTGTTGTTGAATATCTTTAAATGGTAGTGCAAAGATGAATTATTGATGAATATCTTTTTGCTCGTAATGCAAAGATGACTGATGTTGAATATCTTTAGCTTTTGTAGTCGCAAAGATGAATTATTGATTAATATCTTTTGCTCGTAATCTGAAAGATGACGATGTTGAATATCTTTGCTTTGTAGTGCAAGATGAATTATTGATGAATATCTTTGCTCGTGAATGAAAGACGACTTTGTTGAATATCTTTGCTTTGTGAGTGCAAAGATGAATTATTGATGAATATCTTTGGCTTGTAATGCAAAGATGTTACATTGTTGAATATCTTTAGCACATAGTGTAAAGATGAATCTGTTGATGAATATCTTTGGCGCGTAGTGCGAAGATGAATTTATTAGTATGATTATGAGCGAGGCTGTGATTTGGTATAACCATGATCTTTGATGTTTCGTGTAAAGACAAAGTGATGAAAATTATCTTACGTCTGGATGAGAAGAGGAATTTTAGAATCACAATTATGATTATGAGTTATTCATATGATTGTGGAAAGGAACCGTTGATTGATGTTACTGAGGATAAAATGTTGTTGGTGGACTTTTAATGTGGAGAGATAATAGACTTTATGGTCTATTTGACTCTTCTAATGGATTGCTCATTCATTTGCCGACTATGGTTGAAAAGTTTTATCATCTACCATATGTTTCTAAATCTACGATTTATTCTTGATGAAGACTATTGATAATTTATTTATCTTTAGTCATAATATTTTTTATCGAGCTAGTTGTGCTCACCCTTTTGTTTCACAATTCCTTCGTGTAATAAAAGTGTAAATTTGGGTCGAGCGGGGATACAGCGAGGAATAGAGTGGTGGTCTATAGATGTTGAGGGTGAGGTGAATTTAACTTGGAAGGGTGTTTTGTCACTATCATACAAGATGTAATGACATACTGAACCTCGTGTTATCATAAGACATGGTTGTGCTTTCATCCACTTCTTTGAGTATATTTACAAGCACTACCTATATAATCTTGGTGTTTGTTTGGAGTAAAATACCCAATTAGAGGCAGATGGAGATAATGATATGTCAAGAGAAGACTCACCATTGGGAAGAATATGATAATAATCTTCTCGTTTTCTTTAGGGGTTTATTAGGTCAACCAAGGATAATTACTGGCCCATACGATATCTACCATAACCTAAAAGCACGGCCTCCACGATGAAGGTTTCCTTGAGCACTTCCCAAAGATTCTAATTTCTAAAATAGTTTTTGACTATACCTTTATATAAGGTGTCATTGTGACGTCTTCTGATTGGTATATATTTGTATCCAAACTCACAACATATGTGTTGTTGTATTTTGCACAATTGTTGTAATAAAGTTGTAGTTGTTTTAAATACCATATATTTGGCGACTTTCGAAATGGGTTGGATGGAATGGACCTATTTTGGGGTCGTTACATTTGGTATCGAGCTTAGGGATTTGATCTCCAGCGGAGATCGGGAATAGAACTAGGAGGAGAGATGAGTAAATCCTTCGCCAAGTGTGTCCTACCTAAGCTTTATTTGTTGGTCGGTCGTAATATCGGGGATATTATGTGATATATTAATTTGTTCAATTAACCCTTGTTTTGAAGTTTGTATTCTAGAATGATATCCTGAAATACGGAGATGAGCAATGGAGAAATCATGATGACAGGAAAGATGAAATCGAAATGAAAGCAAGGTATTCTCAACTCTTTGAAATACCGAGTACGTAAATTTGTGGACGAAATTTCATAAGAAGGGAGATTGTAAGACCCGAATTTTTATGAAATAAAAGTATTAAATTTTTCTTATAATTACTATTCAAGAAATGGTTAAATTGATAAAAGTAAAAGTTAAGGGTGATATATGAATTTTTCAAAATACACAGTGGTTATAAAATATTCATTGTTGTGAGAATATTCGTTTGGTCGTGGAATATTCTTTTCCGTGAGGAATATTCGCATTTATGCGCCAGTAGCCCATTTTGGGTCCCATAATGAGAATAACATCGGATGAAGAAAAACGACAAAATTAAGTTTTTATAAATAACGACGTAATCGTTCTGCTTAACACTTTGTTGGAATACCCCGTTGGTAAAATAAAATACTATTGCCGTTGTTAAAGATAGCACCAGCGGTATTACACAGTATTTTGAATTATTGATTCTTACGTGAAGGCACTACTCAATAATTGTTAAAGTAATTACTGCTCAATATTTTATTTTATTGATTCAATAATTGTTTGCGTTGATATTTTATATTATTGTTGTTTCAATAATTATCAACGCATGATATTTCTCATTATCGGATCAATAATTCATATTATTTGAATAATATTATTAGATAGCACTATTGGCAATGTCTAGAAAGTTACGTCTAAGGAGAGGTTTGGTCACCTAATTGCGCCGATGGAGGAGAAATTCTTATTGAAAGCCCCTCTTTCACAGGAACCGCACGGTTGTCATTATTGTGATTACGTGTAATATTATTTGTGAATAATTAGTTATTGATTTATATGATAAGAAAATATTTATTTGATGTGGATATAAATGATGGATTTATTTATGTATTTATAAGTGAAGGAATTAATGATGAGGTGTTTTATCGATATTTGTCGAAATGGAGAACAAAATATGGGATTTTCGGAAAAATTAGTTTATTACTTAATTTTGTAAAATCCATAACTCTTTAATGTATAATGAGTTAAGAGATGAGCCATATATCAAAAGAAAGCCCTAGAAGTAAGCTAACTGTAGAAATTTGAATCACCCAAAATTCTTTGTAGATATTTCGTGGTGAAATTTTGAATGAAATCTGGTCCGAAGGACTAATAGTCCGAAAAATCGGTGTTCTTGACTATATTAAATGAGTTATAAATTTTGATCCGACCGTTGGATCGTTGTAATTTTGGATATGTTATACATATATAAGTTGAGTATATGTCCACAAATTTTGAACCGTTAAAATGAACGTATGATTTGTTATGAATTTTAAGAGGTAATCGATTCGGAAATTAGGTTTTGGTGGAAAATTTTAGAATTGAGTGGGCCCCACTCTTGGTTGTTGGGGAAGATGGCTGATTTTTGGTGGGTGGAATAGTAGCGAGTAAAGCCATCGTGTGTTCTAGTCAAGTCAAGTCTTCTTCGTCTAAAATTTTCCCTATAAATAGAGGGCTAAGTTAAATTGAAAATCACACCTAAACATAAGCATTCTCTCTTTCTCTCTCTAGATTATTGAGTGTATTTTATGAGTATTTAGATACTTGGTGAGTTGATATTCATCGATTGCAAGTTTTCTTCATTGTCATATCCGATATCCAAATGTAAGTCTTTGCTTTCTTTGAGGTAAGGGATTATGAGGATTGTAAGGGATAGTAAGGGATATTAAGGGATGTTATATTCTTCATAATAATGTTATTCTTTCAATATCATTATCTTTGAAATATTAGTATGAATTTTATTGTGGAATTTCTACCTTTTTTTGAGTCGGGAGTTCTTATTCACGTGTACTAAGTACTATTCACGATACCGACAATTATTCATATATATGACCTTTATTTATGTATATAACATTATTTACATTATACGGTCTTATATACGAATACGAGTCTTATTCACGAGTTCTTATTCATGAGTTACTATTCACAAATTACTATTTATGAGTTCTTATTCACGAAAGTTACTATTCATGAGTTACTATTCATGAGTTCTTATTCACGAGTTTCTTATTCACGAAGTTCTTATTCATGAGTTACTTATTCACGATTCTTATTCACGAGTTACTATTCACGAAGTTACTATTCACGAGTTACTATTCACGTCTACTATTCACAATAAAATTGGTTTCTTTTTACGACCAAATTATCGTTGATTTATGAATCTTACTCTTGAAATTAAAACCATGTTTTGATTATATTGTTTTATATAACATTCTTATAACCCTAATGATGATATTTCTCTTTGACTTGAGTGTAAAGATGGGTAGATTATTGGTATGATCGTGACCATAGGTTCTCTTTGGCCAGTAGTGCAAAAGTTGAATTGTTAACTGGTATGATCATGACCATTGAATTTACAATTGAATATTTTTAGCTTAAGTGCAAAGGTGAATTGATCAACATGGTTATAATTATTGTTATATAACTTCTGAAATGATTATGTATTTCTTTGATATATGAATATCTTTGGCTCGTTGTGCAAAGATGACTTGTTGATGAATATCTTAGTCGGTAGTGCAAAGATGAATTATTGATGAATATCTTTTGCTCGTAATGCAAAGATGACCTGTTGTTGAATATCTTTAGCCGGTAGTGCAAAGATGAATTATTGATGAATATCTTTTGCTCGTAATGCAAAGATGACGATGATGTTGAATATCTTTGCTTTGTAATGCAAAGATGAATTATTGATGAATATCTTTTCTCGTAATGAAAGATGACCGATATTGAATATCTTTAGCTTTGTAGTGCAAAGATGAATTATTGATGAATATCTTTTTGCTCGTAATGCAAAGATGACTGTTGTTAAATATCTTTGCTTTGTAGTGCAAATGAATTATTGATGAATATCTTTGGCTTGTAATGCAAAGATGTCCTCATTGTTGAATATCTTTGCTTTGTAGTGTAAAGATGAGCTGTTGATGAATATCTTTGGCCGTGGTGCAAAGATGAATTTATTAATATGATTATGAGCAGGAACTGTGATTTGGTATAACCATGATCTTTGATGTTTCGGGTAAAGGCGGTGATGAAAATTATCTTAAGTCCCGGATGAGAAGAGGAATTTTAGAATCACAATTATGATTATGAGTTATTCATATGATTGTGGAAAGGAACTGTTGATTGATGTTCTGAGGATAAAATGTTGTTGGTGGACTTTTAATGTGGAGAAGATAATAGACTTTATAGTCTATTCGACTCTTCTAATGGATTGCTCATTCATTGCAACTATGGTTGAAAAGTTTTATCATCTACCATATGTTTCTAAATCTACGATTTATTCTTGATGAAGACTATTGATAATTTATTTATCTTTAGTCATAATATTTTTTCTTGAGCTAGTTGTGCTCACCCTTTTGTTTCACAATTCCTTTCGGGTAATAAAAGTGTAGGCTTTGGTTAGAAGGGGGATATCGAGGGAATAGAGTGGTGGTCTATATAGATGTTGAGGTGAGGTGAATTTAACTTGGAAGGGTGTTTTGTCACTATCATACAAGATGTCTAAATGACATACTGACCTCATGTTATCATAAGACATGGTTGTGCTTTCATCCACTTCTTTGAGTATATTTACAAGCACTACCTATATAATCTTGGTGTTTGTTTGGAGTATAATACCCAATTAGAGACAATGGAGATAATGATATGTCGAGAGAAGACTCACAATTGGGAAGAATATGATAGTAATCTTCTCATTTTTCTTTGGGGTTTATTAGTCAACCAAGGATAATTACGTGGCCATATGATATCTACCATAACCTAAAAGCACGGCCTCCCATGTATGAAGGTTTCTTGAGCACTTCCCAAAGATTCTAATTTCTAAAAGCAGGTTTTGACTATACCTTTATGTAAGGTGTCATTGTGACGTCTTCTGATTGGTATATATTTGTATCCAAACTCTCACGGATATATGTGTTGTTGTATTTTGCACGACAATTGTTGTAATAAAGTTGTAGTTGTTTTACGTACCATATATTTGGCGACTCAGAATGGGTTGGATGGAATGGACCTATTTTGGGGTCGTTACAGAATGACTAAACGTTTCAACTAGGGCTGAACAAGTAATCAAATTAGAACCGAAACTGCACTAAAAATCGCACGAACCGCACCAACGGTTCCGGCGTATGTGGCGGTTTTAGGTGAGTTGAATAACCAAATTTACTGTTTCGGTTTTATTACTAGCCAAAACCGCACCCATAAAACCGAAACCGCACTATGTGTGTATGTATGTATTATCTCTAGTAAATTCTAAAGTTACTTTTCACTTGAACACGCTCAGAGAAAATCTCAGTCTTGCATTGTCATTTTTTCACCAATTGAAAGAAGATTGTTAGAGGTTATAGAGTCAAAAATTAAACAATTGAGTTTTGGAATTTTGAATTTGTTTGATGTGTTATTGGAGGGGCTTATAGCTGAGAGGCCAAATTCGTTGGTTCGAACACTTGATGCATTGGTTAAGGTCAATGTTATAATAATAATAGTCTAATAGATTATTTTTCAAATTAGGTATAGTTAAGATTATATTCTATAAGTCATCCATGCAATATATAAGATAGAATTTCATTATATCTCCAGTATATACTTTTAATTTTTAAGGAACTGGATAAACATTAGTTCTTGTTATCGAATATATGTTCTCCGTTGTTTTATATTGCGTATGTTTTAGTTTTAAAGCATTATTCCTTTATTATAAACTAAAACTATTTTACGTGTCTCACTGTTCTATGATTTGATGGTGAATTTGACATGTTTGGCAGAAGAAACTTTGGTTCTATGCTTGATATAATTCTCATTTCCGATTCTGTTACTAAGTTAATTGCTTAATGTAAGTTCTATGTTAAATTTTATTGAAGACATAGACTTTTTTGTTGTTTCAATTGGTTTTGGAACCGAAATCGCACCAATTAAAATCGCACTGCACACTTTAAAACCAAACCGCACCGCACCAATCACAATCGATTTCGTGTGCGGTTTTGAATTTTTCAAACCGCACCTAAGCGGTTTCGAGTGCAGCTTGAACTTCAAACCACACCAAACTGCACCATACTCACCCCTAACTTCAACCATCTAACTCTAAACAAACACCCCCTAATCTTCCTAATCTTCCTAGAAATACCGATCACCATATGTGATTTGAATAATCAGACAAAGTCTACCAAAAAGGACTTCATGCAATTTTATACTCTCTCAAGTCCACAAAAAATAAAATAAAATCTTATAAGTTTATGAGCATATTAAGTATATTTGTAATAACCTATTTTTTTTATATATAATTAAATATCAATTGATTTTATCTTATAGAATTGTGTTTAAATTAAAAAAGGTAGATGTGACGCCCCCAAAATTAGGTATACGTCACCCATCTTGGGTCGCCACTTACATGGTACATAAATTCAAATACAACTTACTAACCTAACTCATTAAGTATACAATCTGACATAAATCGTGAGTTTGAATACTGAATATTGTTTACTAGATATTATACAAACTCAAAAGGAGTCCTCATTACAACTATTATCACACTATTTCACGAGAATAGTGAGGACTACTAATGCTATCCTCTGGACCATTACTCAGTTCTCACTCATCCCAAATATGTTCTCATTTCACGAAGAGAACGGTGAAAGAAAGGGTGAGCTCAACTAGCCTAATAAGAAATATTATGACTAAGATAATGCGAATAAATTATCATTAGCCTTCAACAATGTTAAACCGATAAAATACAATAGACAACCCGGTTTAATCTGCAATGGAATAAGCAATCCATTAAAAGAGTCAAGTAGAGAATAAAGTCTACTATCTTTTAGGTTTTAAAAGGTTTTCATCAATTTTTATCGGTTGAGACTCGACAATAATAAACCACCACATCTAATCATCCCCGTACCACTGGCGAAGGATTTTCATCAAATTATCAATGGTCATTAACTATACCGAATCACCCCTACGTCATAATCATACCAAAAACTATCCATCATCGCATTACAGCCACCGAGGACTTTTGTCACATCATTTATATCAAGTCACGATTATACCGAATGATCCTCGGTCATAATCATACTAAGTTCATCTACGCTGGCGTAAGCCAAAGATAACATAATATAACATGAGGATGATGACAATGACATAGTAATTCAATAAAACAAGTTCAAGAATTATTTAATCCATGAATTATTAACGTCCAAATTGTCGACATGATCTTTGTTTAAGTGAGTAAAATTCAATAATGATCGAAGAATATTTCCATGAAAGATACTTGGATGAAACGCAAATATCAAGGATATTCTACTAATTTCATGTAGTATAAAGTCAAAGTTTTAACCAACCTGGGTATAATAAAGAATGGAATAACAAAAGAAATCACCATGCGTGCGGTGATTGCCCGCGATGACGGGTTATTCAATGAGAATAATAATAACGGAACGAAAGTCGGGGTGAAAGTCACAATCGACGAGGATGTTCCAACAGAATAATAAAGATGGAACTGCATCCGGTAAAAAACACATGATAGGATATTCCAACGTAATGATAAAGATTTTTTAAACCAGTCCGTGTAAAACACATGAGACGAGATGTTCCAACGAGAATAATAAAATCGAACTGGTCCCAAGTGTAAACCATGTGATGAGGATGTTCCAATGTAATAATAGAAGAATGTCACCAAGTATAGGTAAACCGCATTATACAAAGTTATTCCAATGTAATAATAAGCAATGGAATAACATAAGTATTTCACCAAGTATAGGGTATGCCGCATTATACGAGGTTATGTATAGGGTATGCCACTTTTACGGAGTTATTCAATGAATGATAATGAATGGAATAATGAAGTTCTCTTCAAGAAGAAAGAATAACACCCCTTACCGTAAAAAGAACCGAATATAGAAGTAGTGAAGTAGCGAGAATACTCTTCTTCTTTCTATTTTTCTCTCTATAAGCCTCTCTCTATAATTTCTCTCTGTAGAGTTTCAAATGAATTAAGTAAAAAAAAATAATGAGGAATGAACTTCATTTATAGGAAAATGGAATGCATAAGAATTAATCCATGAATCTATCCGTTGATTTACTTTAATCTGACGGTCCATATTTAAAGAAAAAATCTTTAAATAAAATATAATATATTCTATTTATATAAAAACATTTTACTACGCAATACTTATGCAAAACACTATCTGCAAAACACTACGCAACACTATCATAATAAAATATAATATATTCTATTTATAGAATAACTTTAATAAAGTATTCTATTTTATATAAAAAGATGTTTCGCTTTTTATTACGTTAATAATACGAATAAAACAAAACGTCATTATCATTATAATAATTCATATTATTAATCGACAATAATGGAATCAAACTGAGTGACTTCTCACATAAGCATCAATAATCAATACCGTGTGTTACTTATGCAACCACATTCTTCGTACTTTTACTACCGAGGTAGTTCAACAAGAACCACTTGGTAAAACTTCCGCCGTTATTTTAATAAAATATTTTTGTCGTTTTCTCGATCAAATGACAATTACATTTCGCTGGGTCCACCAATGATTTAGTAGTTATGCGAATATTCCTCTCGCTAAACCTAATATTCCCCGACCAATCGAATATATAATATAACCACTTGCGTACTTTGCAAAATTTATAAATACTACCCACAACTATAATATTATCTCAAATTCACACCATAATATAAAAAATTATTTTGACAAAATTTAAATCTTTATTGATAAAATCTGGGTCTCACAATAGATGATTTTGTTTCCTCTTTTTCTTCCTTGTTTGTTTGAAAAAATTTAATTCGCTTAGTAGATAATTAAATAACCGATTAAATAGAAATTGAGGAAGATAATTCTTTTGTTTTAGTCTTGTGGTAAAATCATTCGGGCGAGGAAGCTACTTGAGAGATAGAGGGTCTATTCGGTTTTAATATCTGCATCTTTTTGATAAGTAAATACGTTTCATTCTTTTGATTAGGGACGGAATCCTTTTTAAGGGTAGGTGATGTAATGCAGATAAAATAATAATAATAATAATAATAATAATAATAATAATAATAAATAAATAAATAAAATAAATAAATAATATTTAAATCCATATTTTACTTGGGCTTTTTTTTTATGTTTGGGGTCAAATTATATTTAATTTGTGTGAACTATAATAAGTAAGTGATTACATTAATTTAGGCTTTTATACTAATTGGGTCTATTTTGTATTTGGTTAATGTTAATATCCTATTAAAATTAGGAGAATTTATAACATCTATTAATTAATAAATAAATAACTAAACCTAATCTTATTTTCATGATAATGAATTTAGGGAAAGAGAGGAAGAGAAGCGGCGGCTTCTAAAAGGGAACGACGATTGATTTAATGTCCATCTTTTCTTTTATAGCGATTAAGAAGGCGACTCGATTAGCAATATTAGGTATGAGTATTATATCTGCAATCCATATAATGTGTCCATTTAGACATATACTTAGGAAGATTTGTTTACATGAAATACCCTCCTTTTGTAAGACTTATTGAATTGAAGCTTGCATTGAAGCATGTAATGATGCCCATCACCTTGAATTTTGAGAAGGAATTTTATGCTTATAGACTTACGGGCATCGACTTTGACCTTTTAAAAAAAATATTTCATAGCTTCATGATCAAAGTTGTTGTGATAAGAACATGGATGAATTTTATGTATATATATATATATATCTATTATATACTACGAGTATATTAATTAGCTTTTTAAAAAAAGGTTGATTAAAAGATTACTTATTATTTAATTCGAGTTATTTTGTAAAAATTTATAATTGAAGAAATTAATTTTATATTAATATAAATTATAATTAGTAGGTAACTTATGATTGTATTATTATTACTTTTTATTAGATCGGATGGAGGGAATTTAAAGAGTTATTTTGGAATATAAATTTTGGAGTATTAATAATTGATATAAGGCGATGATTAAAGGCATATTAAATAGATTATGAATTATTTTAGAATTTATTAGTTTGGATTATTTTTAATTTGAGTTGAATATGTTTAGGTTGTGAATAACGTTTAGATTTGATATCGTTGGCATTTGAGGAGTCTAACGGGTGATATTTGGCTTGATGAATTATTTTGGTACTATATTAAGGTACTGGATTCCGTACTCTTTCAAATGATACTTTTGTTAAATTTGATTTATTCGTTTTGTTCCTCGTTTCAAATTACATTATTATTTCACGTAATTGTTTCTTGTGAAATTCATATATTTGTTTCATTTTGGAGTTGACACATTGGACTCTTATTTGTACTCTTTGAATTAGATATCATGTTTAGTATTTATTTTTGATAATTGTAGAAAGCGATACATATATTGCTTACCTTCTTTTTGAAACCTTGTGACTATAATTTGATTTGGTTCAACATGTATATATAGAACCCTTTTGTTAGTATTATGTCGCATGTGTTGTGACATAACATTTTGTTAGAATATACCATAGGGTATACTTGAGCTATAACCACTGTGAAATTACCACGAGCATGTTGTCTTCGGTACGAGGCGTGACACTTTCGTGGCCAAGTGTGATTAGTCCACGACGTCTCGTTTTGAGCTCTAGAGGAAGTGGGCCATTTGGTATTTTGTTGTGGGGGCGTATGGATTAACCCCAATTTTACATTACATGGATTGGTGATGTTGTGCCAAACACACCTATCCGATTTACATCATTTGAATTCGCGATCCAATGTGTGATTTGCACATGTGACATCATTTGACACTGCCTGTGTGGCATTGTTTTGACTTACTGTATGACATTATTTTGACTTTTGTGTGGCATTAGTTTGACTTGCACATGTGGCAAGATATATTTTAGGCTCACTTCGGTATGAAATAACCCTAGCCATTTGTTTTGACTATTATTTTTTATTGTATTAGTTTTGTTTGTTTACATTCGATTCAATTCATTGAGTTAGTTACTTCAGTTCGTTATTTCTTTATTCGTCTATTGGTTTCGTCAATTATGTTGATTCAGATATATTCCATTCGGATCTTTGGATATTATATTTTCGTTCGTATTTGCACTTGAGGCTTTGTTCAATATTTTGTCTCGATTGTTTTTCATTATATCGATTGTATACCTTTTGTATATCTGTGTCCGTCTTTGGGCAATTGGCTCATCTTGTGTTTTTTCTTCCAGCGAGTTTTGCGAGGGGTGATTCAGGTTGAGTGTGATGAGAGTTTTGCTTTTTTGACCATTTAGGTTGATTCAATTTTAAGCGTTGATTATTTTGACTCGGTTTGAAAAATTATACTTATTACTTTATTAATGAATCACCACTATTTGTAATTTGAGGTTGTTAGTCTTTCTGTTTATTTATTTTGAGGTTCGATTTGTCTTTTCTTGGTGTGACCTCCTTTCCTTTCTGGAAGGGGGTGTTACAATATTAAAGCACATGCATTAAAGCAATTTATCAAATATAACAATTGTAAACTAAGTATGAAATACTACTAATTATCAACTAATTAGTTGTTTTTAAAACTTGAACAAAATTATATTAATTTTGAGTTTTAAAATTTTACGAATTGATTTTAAAAAGTCAAAATATATATCTAATTTAGTATTTTTTAACAAGGTGCATGTTGGCCACGGTTCAATTAGTTCTAAAGAAGAATGGATTTTAATTAGTTCAAATAGACCGAGGTCGTGTAACTTTTATGTCTCATGTTCGACTTTTACTTGGTTGGGTAAATTTATTTCTTCTATTATGAGAATTTTTTTTTTTTTTATGTGAGATTTGTTTATGAGTTTATATATTTTTTTATTTTTTGGTGAGGTTTGATATTATTCTTGATTATGAATTCTCAAAAAAGTGGAGCTTTCAAAAAAATAAAAATAAAAAAGAATGGGCTAATTGTGTTTTTGATTGAACAATTGTTCTTTTTATATGCGAAATTTAAATTCAGTTAAAGTCTTAGTGATAGTACAAAGGCCTTTGTTATAACCCCCTCCAATTGTAGTGAGTTTTAAGTTTCAAGCCTTCCTCTATAATAAATAGAAATGATTTATATATAGATAAATTTATGAAGAAATTGAATTGTGGTTAATGTAAAAGCTTAAAAGAGAAGATAAAATAAATTAAGATATGATTATTTTTAATTCATACCTATCTCATTCATTTATGAATATACGTGATTGGACATAAATCTTTAATAGGGATACCCATCCAAAGGCAAAGAATCAATGCTATTATCACATAATAAAAGGTTACATAATATTCACATACACGTACATGCATATTGTGAGTAAATAAATAGAGTAGAGTAGGGTTATCATACAGTTAAGATTCTTCGTGTTTAGCTTAAACGGTACCGTTTGAACGGGAATTAGACCATGTCTCAATCATTCCGGCGTCAAATATTTTTATGTTAAAAGATTGTCGTTTAAGGTTTTGAGCACATGGATTAAAAAAGTATCATTTACCAAATAAAATTTGTTAGAAATTTCATCACTACCTCTTTATGGGAAGTTGAAAACTAATAATACAAGGGACATAATTTCTTGGAACAATGAGAGAAGATATGGTTAATATAAGAAAGTAAATACTACCTCCGTTCCTAAAAATTGTCGTTTAAGGTTTTGGCACATGAATTAAGAAAGTATCACTTACCAAGTAAAATTTGTTTGAAATTCCATCATTATCCCTCTATGGGAAATTGAAAACTATTAAGACAAGGAAAAGAATTTCTTGGAGACAATGAGAGAAGGTAGGGGTAATATAGAAAAATAAATAATTGATTCTCCTCGAAAGTTGTAAACAACAAATTTTTTGGAATAAATTTTTTCTTCTAAAACGACAATCTTTTAAGAACGGAGGGAGTAGTAATTTATTCTCTTTAAAAGTTGTAAACGATAATTTTTTTTAAAATAATTTTTTTATTGTAAAACGATAATGTTTTAGGAACCGAGGGAATATGTTTTTACAACTTGCACGCATTGTCCTTTTGAAAAGAATTTATGTTTGGGTGGTTTTCTTCATTGGAAAGTAATATAGGAATAAAACATTAGCGTGAAGGAGTGGGTGTCGTCATGGCCGTTCAGACTTTATTTTTTAGAATAATTTTGTATTTTCATATGTATTCTTAATATATAGTATTAACTAGTAATTTAATTCCTATTAATGATGAAATATATGTAGCTATATATGATAATAAAAAATAATAAAAAGACATTTTATAATTTTAATAAACATGCTCACCCAAATTATAAATTTATAAGAAAGTCAATTTGATACTTTTTTCAAACTTAAAAGCTGAGATAATTAATTAAATATTATGAAAAATAAATCCTATTACTTTTGAGATATTTTACAACATTAATTGTGACGCCCCAAATTAGGTATCATCACCCATCTTGAGTGCCAGGATATTAATATTGAATTCAAATATGACTTAATAATACATCTGGCCGTGGGTATGCAATACGATAAAACATAAAGCTTGTGAGTTTGAATACAAATATTGTCTACTTGAGATTATCTGAAACTTCGAAAGTCCTCATTACAATTATTATCACACTATTTCACGAATAGTGTGAACTACTAATGCACCATCTAAGACCATCACGCTCTTGTTTTCATTAGTCCCAACTACGTTCTCATTTCTAAAGAGAACAGATGAAAGAAAGAATTGAAATTTCAATTAGTCGATAAGAAATATCATGACTAAGATAATGCGAGAATAATTTATCGTTAGCCTTGTGTGTTAAAGCGATCAAATATAATAACTATCAAGTTTAAGCTATGGTGAACAAGCGATCCATTAGAAGAGTTAAGTAGGGAATAAAATCTATTATCTTCTATGATTTAAAAGGTTTTTCATCACCTTTATCGCCGAGACTCGAACAATAAATAATCCACGTCATCGAATCACCCCTTAACAGCTACGACCGATGATATTACAGAGTATCACGACCACAATTATCCAATGCACTTTCTGGGCCAGAATATTTGTGTATTCATTAATGGTCGTGATCATATAAACAACCCGCCATCAATGCACCTACTGGTAGATGAGGACTTTTATCACATCATTTGTAACATTACGGTCGTGATTACATCGAATAATCACCTCGTTATAATCATACCAAAATCCATCTATGCTTTCTGAGTGCCAGATGACTTTCAACACAATATAAACATGAGGATGGTGATAATGATATAAGAATTGATAAAACAAGTTCAAGAATTAATTTATCTAGGAACCGATAGCGTTCAATTGTCGACATGAATCTTGCTTTGTAGAGTAAAATTCAGAATACTCGAAGAAGAATATTTCCATGAAAGATCTTGGATGAAGCGCAAATATCAAAGATATTCCACTAATTTCATGGGTATAGAAGTCAAAGTTTTAACCAATGAGTATAATAAAGAATGGAATAACAAAAGAGATCAACGTAAATGCGATAGACCGCCATGAGACGAGGTTATTCAATGAAATAATAAAGGATGGAACGGTCCGTAAAGTAGCGCCAGAACACGTAGAATATTTCGACGAATAATAAATAATGGAACCGGTCCGGCGTAAACGCACGACGGGATATTCCGGCAGAATAATAAATAATGGAACCGAATTCCCATGTAAGACCCCAACTTATTATTAATGAAATTTAATTTTCTATTTATTATTTTGAAATAGTAAGGGTTGATTTGATTAATGTGGATAGTTAGGGGTAAAATACATAAATATTTTAAAATAAGCAAGTGATTATAAAATATTCATTGTTGTCGGAGAATATTAAATGCTTGTCGGGGAATATTAAATGCGACGACGCATATGACCGTAAAATGGGCCCCATAAATTTGAGCGATTGGATGAAGAAAACGACAAATATAAGTTGTTTAAAAATAACTACGCGTGGTTATTCACAGATTATCTTTGTTAAAATACCCGGTGGTTAAAACACGAAGACATTACGTGGTATTGCACTTGAATTATTGATTCTTACGTGAAAGCGCACTTCAATAATGGTTACGATAATTCTTATTCGATATTTTATTGAGTTAATAATTCTTTGCGTTGATATTTTATATTCTTTGTTGTTTGATAATTATCATTACACGATATTTTTTCATTATCGAAGCAATAATTCATATTATCTGAATAATATTATTAGATAACATTATTAGCGATGTCTAGAAAGTTACATACAGGAGAGGTTTGGTCACCTTTAATTGCAAGGCGATGTAAGAAGAAATTCTTATTGGAAAGCCCTCTATCACAGGAAGCGCTGCTGGTTGTCGATAATGTGATTACCTAATATTATTTATGAATAATTAATTATTGATTTATATGATGAGGAAAATATTTATTTTATGAGGATATAGATGGAGAAAATTTTTAATGTAATGATTATTTGAAAATTAATATTTTATCTTTTTTCTCGATAAAATAATTCATTTAAATATATTATTTTAATAATATATTAACGATGATATTTTTACAATGAATGTGGGATATATGAATATATGAGGAGGAAGAGTATTTTTGTGGCATTAAATGTTTAACACATGTTTTTTCATGTGTTGGTGGACACAATTATTGGCCAAAATTTGATTATAGCACGTAAAATCGTCTGGTTTGTGGATTTGATCAATTTCTATTTGGAATTTGGAAAAACTTTCTTCTCAGAAAGTTGTAGAGAATTGAATTTCTATAAAAACTCGCGTGATTCAAATTTTTCGATGAAAGGGCTATTTATTATGAATTATTGAAGTTAGAAGTTAGAAATAATTAATTTTTGGGAGTTTTAGTTAATTATTTTGAGAAAAACATTTTTGCAACTAAGTTGGCCTCACATGTGATTCAAATGGGCTGAGATCAGTTGTCTAAGGTGGGCTAAAAGAAAATGTGAAAAATATATTAATATTAAATTCAATTTTACTGCTTTGGTGTTACAAGCGTTTTCCTATAAATAGGGTCTTGGGTTAGAATTGAAAAAACACACCGAAACCCGAAGTTTCTCTCTATTTCTCTCTCGATATATTGAGCGTATTCTTGTGAGTATACTTTGAGTATTGTTAGGCGGTTAAAGTTCCCTTCAGAGACTATACCCATTATTCCAATTAGAAATCTTAATCTTTTCGAGGTAAGGATGTTATTTTCTTCTCCGAATGATATTATTTCTTGATATCATTATGCTAAAATATTGGTTGGAACTTTTTATCAAATTTGGAACTTTTTCATGTGGGGTTCTTATTCATGAGTTCTTATTCACGAGTTCTTATTCACGAGTACTATTCACGAAGCGTGAAGATGTTTTTTTGAAATTTCTATCTTTTGGTGTCTGGAGTTACTATTCACGTATCTGGTCTTATTCACGTATATGTAACCTTATTCACGAATACGACACTATTCACCAAAAATGAAATTTCTTCTTTTAGTCCAAAATATCTATTACGGATCTTAAACAGTTGTATCCATGTTTTGATCATTCTTGAATTTTACACCACTATGATTATTTTGAAGGTATTGTTGGACATGGATAAAACAAAATCACGAATCCTTAATCCTTAATCCTTGTCATTTTGTTTCACCGGATTCGTTTCTTTAAAAATATTTTCATCATCCTCGATCTTAAATGATGATATTCTTTGAATATCTTTGGCACGTAGTCACGAATTGAATGATTTCTTGATGAATATCTTTGGCCCATAGTGCAAAGATGAGCAGTGTTGAGATGAACATATTGGTGATGAATATCTTTGGCTTTGTGAGTGCAAAGATGAATATTTGATTCGGATATATATTGATTGATGTTACGAGGATAAAATATCGACGATGAACTTTTAAATTCATATATAGAAGATAGTAGTTTACATTCTCTCTTAACTCTTCTAATGAATTATTATTTCATTGCGAATATTGATTTAAAATTTGTTATCTATTGTATTACATTAGATTTTTCCTGTTGAAGACTAACGGTAATTTGTTGTATATTATCTTAGTCATAATATTCTTTCTTTGGGCTAGTTGAGCTCACCCTTTTCCTTTTTGTTCCATTTTTCTTCTCGGGGAGGCGAGAATATAGCGATGCAGTCGGGAGTATGGAATGAAGGTTTTAGAAAGGATTGTTTAGTAGTCCTCACCATTTTGTAAAATAATGTATCGATAAATGTGATGAGGATTTATTTGAGTATAGATATTGTCAGAAGATAATATTTGTATTCAAACTCACAGCTTTCTTGTTGTAATAATAAAGTTGTAGTTGTTTTACATACCGTATATTATGACTCAGAATAGGTGATGTATACTTTATTTTGGGCGTCACAGTTAGTATCGAGCTTGAGGATATGATCTCTGGCGGAGATCGGGGAATAGAACTAGGAGGGAGAGGCGAGTAAATCCTTATTTAGTGTGTCCTACCTAAGCTTATTTTTTTAGTTAATCGATATATAAAGATATTATGTGATATATTGATTTCCTTAATTAACCCTTGTTTTATGGCGGTATTTGAGAATGTCGTTCGAGAATATTAACAATGGAAATGAGGCCAGTGGAGGCGCTTTACTTCACCAGCGAGGAGAACGTCTGACAGGTGTGAATGTTCCTCCCGTGAACAACACCACCTTGCGAGATGATGAGCGAGGGATGTTTAGAAGCTTTTGCGATTCATGCAAAATCGGGGCGAGGAGACTTCGTGTTAAAATCTGAGGAGGAAATGATAGCGAATTCACGGGTTTATCACAACCAAGCGATTGAAGTTGGGACCACGAAATTTAAGGAAAGCGAATCCGTCATGGCGGAAACATGGGTCAAACAAATTACCAAGATATTCGATGTCTTGGGATGCGGAAGAGCGAAGGTTCCATTCGCCACCTTTATGTTATGGCGGCATGACTACTTGGTGGGGAGTCGTGAAGCGTACCCATCGTCAGCATTTCAGCGTAATCTTGGGGAAGCGTTTGAAACTATTTAATGACAAATACTTTATTGAAAGTGTTCGATATTCGTATGAAGGAAGTGGAGTTCATCGATTAGAGCAAAAACAACGTATTTTGTCTCGATGCGAGGCAAAGTTTGCGAGTTATCGAGTTTGCACCTCATTTGGTGGAGAATGAGGAACGATTATGGCGGATGTTTCTTAAAGGTTTGAAACCGTAAGTCGCCATTATCTCATTTTATAAGACCCAACTTATTATTAATGAAATTTAATTTTCTCTATTTATTATTTTGAAATAAGTAAGGGTTGATGTGATTAATGTGGATAGTTAGGGGTAAAATATCATAAATATTTCAAAATAAGCAAGTGGTTATAAAATATTCATTGTTGTCGGGAATATTCGTTTGGTCGTGGAATATTAAATGCTTGTCGGGGAATATTAAATGCGACCAAAGCGTGATGTGTGGGCCCCATGTGAGCGATTGGATGAAGAAAACGACAAATATAAGTTGTTTAAAAATAACTGGCGTAGTTGTTCTTTATTAATCTTTATTAAAATACTGGGTGGTTAAAACACAAGAAGTACGCGGTATTGCACAATTATTGATTCTTACGTGAAAGGCCTTTACTCGATAATGGTTACGATAATTCTTCATTCGATTATTTTATTTATAAATCTTGTTTATAAATCTTGTTTGATTCAAAGTTGGCACCATTACCTTACATTGACCTTATATCTTTAAAGATACTTTAACTTTGATGTGATTTTTAGGGATTGATTGGTTAGCTACTCATCACGCCAAAATTGATTATTTTAAGTAAGGTTGTTAGTTTTCATATTCCTAACCAACTGTTATATTTAATTCAAGCAACTAAACCATTAAAATCAATCAATTTGTCATATCTAATCATAAAGTTTGTAAGACCCGACTTTTTATAAATAAAGATGAATTTTCTATAAATATTATTTTGAATATTATGGAATAATTTGATATAATGTTATAGTTGTGGGTAATATTTATAAATTTTGCAAAGTATCGCAGTGGTTATATTATATTCGATTGGTGGGAATATTCGGTTTAGCGAGGAATATTAAATACAACGACTCAATCATTGGTGGACCCTAGCGAAATTATTGTCGGATTGAAAAACGACAAAAATATTTTATTGAAATAACGGCGGAAGTTTTCACCGTTGATCTTGTTGAACTACTTTCGGTAGTAAAAGTCACGATGTCATGTAGTTGCGTAGTAAGCACCGGTATTGATTATTGATGCTTATGTGAAAGTCACTTTCGGTTTGATTCTATTATTATTAATGAATTATTATAGCGATAATGACTTTTGTTTTATTACGTATTATTAACGTAATAAAAGCGAAACATCTTTTATATAAAAGCAGAATCTTTTATTAAAGTTATTTTATAAATAAAATATATTATATTTTATTATGCGTAGTGTTAATAGTATTTTTGCGTAGTATTTTTTGCATAGTGTTTGCGTAGTAAAATGTTTTATATAAATAGAATATATTATATTTTATTTAAAGATTTTGCTTTAAATATGGATAGTCAGATTAAAGTAAATCGATACAGATGAGTTCAAATGGATTAATTCTTATGCATTCCATTTTCCTATAAATAGAAGCTCGTTCCTTCATTATTTTCTTACGAATTCATTGAAACTCTAGAGAGAGAATTATAGAGAAAGCTATAGAGAAAGTTATAGAAAGAAGAAGAGTATTACCTTTACTTCACTACTTCTATATTAGGTTCTTTTACGGTAAGGGTGTTATTCTTTCTTCTTGAAGAGAACTTACATTATTCCATTCACTATTATTACATTTGGAATAACTTTGTAAAAATGGCATACCCTATCATAACTTTTATGTCTGCGGCGTACCTATACTTGGTGAAATCCTTATGTTATTCCATTCTTATTATTACATTGGAATAACTTTTATATCTGTGATTTTACCTATACTTGGTGACATTCTTTATTATTATCATTGGAACATCACATGCATGTGTTTTACACGGACACAGTTCCGTCTTTATTATTATTACATTTGGAACATCACATGCGTGTGTTTTGCAGGACACAGTTAAAATCTTTATCATTCTGTTGGAATATCTGTCCGTGTGTTTTTACAGGATGCAGTTTCATCTTTATTATTACATTGGAACATCACAGCCGGTGTGAATTTCACGACACAGTTAAGATTATTATTATTCTGTTGGAATAACACAATACATGTGCGCAATCTGCGTGCGTGGTGATTTCTTTTGTTATTCCATTCTTTATTATACCCGGTTGGTTAAAATTTTGACTTATATACTCCATGAAATTAGTAGAATATCCTTGATATTTGCGTTTCATCCGATATCTTTTCATGGAAATATTCTTACGATCATTCTTGAATTTTACTCTCTAAAGCGATGTCGTGTTGACAATTTGGGCGTTAATAATTCTGGATAAAATAATTCTTGAACTTGTTTTATTGAATTCTTATATCATTGTCATCATCCTCGTATTTATATTTTTTTTAAAGTCATACATGGCTTTAGAAGCATGGATGGACTTGGTATGATTATGACGAGGATCATTCGGTGTAATCATGGCCGTAATATTACAAATGATGTGGTAAAAATCCTCGATGGTAGTAGTGCATTGATGGGCGAGGTTGTTGGCATGATCATGACCATTAATGAATACCTGACTATTCTTGGCAAGTAGTGCGAGGAATAATTGTGGTCGTGATCTTAAAAGAATATCCTTGGCCCGTAGTAGTGCGAGGGTGATTCGATGATGTGGATTATTTATTAAAGCCGAGTCTAAATTTATAACTTGATGAAAAACCTTTTAAATCATAAAAGATAGTAGATTTTATTTTCTCTTGACTCTTTTAATGGATTGCATATTCCATTGCAGATTAAACTTGGTTGTCTATTGTATTTTATCGGTTTAACATTGTTGAAGACTATTGATAATTTATTACGCATTATCTTAGTCGTAATATTTCTTCTTGGGCTAGTTGAGCTCACCCTTTCTTTCACCTGTTCTCTTGAAATGAGAATATAAATTTGGGACGACAGTCGAGGAAGCAGTGATGGTCACGAAGATAGCATTAGTAGTCCTCACTTATTACGTGAAATAGTGTGATAATAATTGTAATGAGGACTTTTGTTTGAGTTTGTATAATATCTAGTAGACGATATTTGTATTTAAACTCACGCGTTTATGTACGTATTATGCTGAAGGCAGTTATGTTAATAAGTTGTATTTAAATTACATGCCATGTAAGTGGCGACCCAAGATGGGTGATGTATACCTAATTTTGGGGCGTCACGATTCAGTATCGAGCTAAGGGATATGATCCTGGCTAAGATGTGTGAAAAGTACTAGGAGGGAGAGCAGAATACCTTGTTTAGTATGACTACTAAGTTTATGTCTTTATTTTATTGGTCGGTCAGAATATAAAGATAATTGTTACATGTCGATTAATCTTTTGTTTTGTGGCGATGTCTGAAAATGACATCGAGAATGTTGAGAATAGCAATGGAGCACACGAGCGTCGTTGATTCACCATGCTCGATAATCGGGGATAATGTGCATCGAAGGCGACAATCCTCATGCAAACAACAACATTGACCAAATGATGAATGATCAAATGTTAGGAGGCTTTATGCGATTTATCTGCGGCAATGATGAGCGAGAAGCGACTCACATCCAAAAGTATGGGGTGGAAACACGGAAAACTCTCGAGGCGGTCACCATTAAACAATTCGAGGCTGGGACCACAGGAGTTTAAGGGAGAGCCAAAACCACTTGGCGGAAGCATGGATAAGCAGATTACCAAGATATTTGATGTCTTGGGATGCTCAGAAAGCAAAGGTTCCACTAAGCTTTATATGTTGCGGAGAGGCGGATTCTTGGTGGGAATCGGTAAAAGCGTACTCGACTTCTTTGTCTTGAAGATATCTTGGGAGAAGTTCCAGGAGTACATTCAGCGACAAATACTTTCACGAAAGTATTACATGCCACATGAAGGAGGTAGAGTTTATCAAGTTGGAACAAAACAATATGGCCAGAGTGTCGCAATACGAGGCAAAATTTGCGGAGTTATCACGGTTTGCGTCCCAACTTGGTGGATAATGAAGAAGAATGGCGAATGTTTTTAAGAGGTTTGAAGTCGGAGATCGTCGACATCTTATTTCTCATAAAGCGTGTTTGTATTGGATGTTGTAAATAGGGCTCGATTAGTGGGCGCGATAATGAGTCAACCTATGACTAAAGAAGCGGTAAGGCAAAGTTATAATATCGGTGAGTAGTCGTGAAGCGGTGACAACAAGCGTGGAGGAATCAGCGAGGCGGATATGGTAACCACTTGGTGGTAATCGGGGCCAAAATAATAAGAATGGACATTTCAAAGCGGAGATTCAATGATGATGGAAAGGCGTCGGCCTTTACTTTGTTTGTTAAGGAAGGAGAAAGACCACTATCGTATGCTTGAATGCGGAGAAGAGGGACACATCGGTCCGAACTGTGCCATCTTAGTCAAAACATGTTATAATTGTGGAAGAGAAGGTCACTTAGCTCGATTTTGTGCGTTTCACAGAAGACAAATTCAACTAGGATAGAGGCACCAAGCCGGTAGTCCCGGAAAAGTCAAAGCCCCGGTAGTCTGAGGAGGCGTTTGTTGTGACCTCCAGGAGAAGCGAGGAACGAATGAGGTCATCACGGGTAAGCTTATCATAAACTCTAATGAAGTCTACACTTTATTTGATCTGGGTTCTACCCATTCTTTTATTTCTCCTACTTTGCTCCATCGATTAAATTTGACTCAGGGAAATTAGACTTTGACTTATCTGTGGAAACTCAGTTGGGAGAAACCTTCATTACATCCATTTGTTTATAAGTCTTGTTTGGTTCAAATCGGTACCCTCACATTACACCGTCGATCTTATTTCATTAAAAATACTTGCATTTGGCGTGATTAAAAGGGATTGATTGGTTAACTACTTATCATGCAAAAAATTGATTGTTTTCGTAAGGTTGTTAGTTTTCATATTCTAATCAACCTATTATCTTGAATTCAAACGACCAAACCATTAAAATTAATCACGGTCGTCTCGAGCCATAAAAGCTATTAGTTTTATTAAAAATGGATGTCAAGCTTTCTTAGCTCGTATCACTGATTTAAACAAAAATAAATGGGTTTGAAGCGATATTTCTATTGTTAATAAATTTCTGGCGTATTCCACAGAAGAACTTCACGGCCTACCCGAGGCGTGAAATTGAATTTTGTATCGACCTTGAACACAGTACAAAACCTATTTCCAAAGCCCCATGTCGAATGGCTCTATTGAACTTGAGGAGTTAAAGACCCAATCTTGAGGAATTGTTAGATATTGGCTTTATTCGACTGAGTACTTCTCCTCAGGGTGCTCTGTTATTCGTGAAGAGAAAAGATGGGAGTATCGACTTTGTATTGATTATCGGGGAGTTGAATCATGTCACCATCAAAAATAGGTATCCATTGCCACGTATTGATGACTGTTTGACCCGATTCTGAGCGCAAATTCTTTTCAAAAGATTGATCTTAGATTAGGATATCACCGATTGAAGATTAGAGCCAGCGACATTCGAAAGCGGCTTTTATAACTTCGATGCAGGCATTATGAATTCTAGTCATGTCCCTTTGGATTGACTAATGCTCCTAACGCCTTCATGGATATGATGAGCCAAAGTATTCGAGAAATATTTAGATCACTTTGTGGTCGTCTTTATTGATAACATCCTTATTTATTCCAAAAGTAGAAGATCGTGAGCAACACTTGAAGTGACACTCCAAAAGCCGTGAATATAAGCTTTATGCCGAGTTAAAGAAATCTGAGTTACGGCAGAAGAAGTAGCATTCCTTGGACACGATGGTATCAGTCATGGAATATCTGTTGACCAATGAATTGAAAGGCTATTCAAAATTTGGGAACAACTTCAATCGATGGCCGAAATGCGTAGCTTTCTCGGTTTAGTGGTTATTATCGGAGATTCGTGGAAGGATTTTCTCGAATCATTACTCCGTTACTTCGGTGACTCGAAAAGATCTGAAAGTTCGGTTGGAAGCGAAGAATGTGAGAAGAGTTTTCAAGAACTCGAGAGGAGACTTATTTGACTGTTACGACAATACCATCTCGGCTCGGAGGGATTTGTCATCTCTGATGATGCTTGACAAAGGGTTGGGATGTGTTCTTATCTGACATGGAAAAGTTATAGCTTTGCCTCATGACAACTCGAAGAATATGGAGAAATTATCCTACTCGTGATGCGGGTTAAGCATTATTTATCTTCAGCTTAAAATTTGGAGGCATTACTTGTATGGGGAGAAAGTGGAGATCTTCTACGGATCATAAAAAGCCTCAAATATTTCTTCACTCAAAAGGAACTCAACGTGCGACAACTAATGCGTTGGCTTGAAGCTGATTGAAAGATTATGATCATACCATCCAATACCATCTGGAAAAGCGAGCGTGGTAGGCGATGCGTTGAGTAGAAGATCGATTATATGCAAGTGCGAGTGCGTTATTATCAACACAAAGGCCCATTTCTAAAACCCATATCGAATGGCTCTATTGAACTTGGGAGTTAAAGGTCCAACTCTGAGGAATTGTTGGACGCCGGTTTCGATTCGTCTAGTACATCTCCTTAGGGGTGCTCTGTTTTATTTGTAAAGAAGAAAGGCGGGAGTATGCGACTTTATTATTGACTATCGGGGAATTGAACCGTATCACCATCAAAGAATAGGTATCCTCTACCTCGTATTGATGACTTGTTTGACCGATTCAAGGGGCACAATTCTTTTCAAAATCGATCTTAGATTACGGATATCATCACCGAAGATTAAAAGCGAGGATATTCAGGCGCCTTGCCGTGAACTTCCGGTATGGGCATTATGAATTCTTAGTCATGTCTTTCGGACTAACCCAATGCTCTGCGACTTTCATGGATATGATGAGCCAAGTATTCAAGGAATATTTGGATCGATTCGTTGTTGTCTTTATTGATGACATTCTCATATATTCCAAAAGCCGTGAAGATCATGAGCACCATTTGGAATTTGGTACTCCAAAGGCTTCGTAAAACCAACTATATGCCAAATTGAAGAAATGTGAGTTACGGCTTGAGAAGTAGCATTCCTTGGGCGCGTGTAGTGTCGAACATGGAGTATCTGTTGATCCGTGAAGATTGAAGCAATCTGAAAGTTAGAACAGCAAAGTCGGTGGTTGAGGTGCGTAGGTTTTGGGCTTATTTGGTTATTATCGGAGATTCGTGGAAGGGTTTTCTCGAATCGCTACTTCATTAACCCAAATAACTCGGAAGGATACAAAATTCGTTTGGAGCGAAGAATGCGAGAAAAGTTTCCAAGAGCTTAAGAGGAGACTTATTTGGGCACTGTTTCTATGAATACCATCTGGTTGGGATGGATTTGTTATCTCTAATGATGCTTGAGCAAAGGGTTAGGATGTGTTCTCATGCAACAGCGTGGGAAAGTCATAGCTTTATGCCTGCGCGACACGACTTAAAGAGTATGAGAGGAATTATCCTACTACATGATCTAGAGTTGGCGGCCCGATCGTTTTATTGCTTAAAGATATGGAGGCACTATCTATATAGGGAGAAAGTGGAGATATATTAGGACCATAAAAGCCTTAAATATTTCTTCACTCAAAAAGAACTCAACATCTTGGCGGCTGACGTTGGCTCGAACTATTGAAGACTACGACCACACTATTGATACCATCACGGTAAAGCGAGCGTAGTAGGCGGCGTTGAGTAGAAGATCATATCACGGGGAGCGAGTGCGATGATGTCAAGTATCGCGTAGAGCCAACTTTAATAGAAAAGAGTTAAGGTTGCTTTCAAGCCACGCAGGCCAGACGTCGTATGAAGAAGAAAGTCAAGAAGGAGCTATTAGGGCGAGAATTGATGAAGAAGGAATACTTGAGTCCTTTCTGAACTTTGTGTTCTAACGACTGATTTGAAGTACAAGATTATGATGGAGGCACCTGTCGCCATTTGCAATCCATCACGGAAGTACTAAAATGTATAAGTGATCTTGACATACATTTTGGTGGAACAATATGAAGAGAGAGATTGCAAAGTTTATCTCGATGTGTTTAACTTGCCCGGCGTGTAAAAGGCGAGCATCTTGTACCTAAGGGTCCGTTGTTGCAACCCACTGAGATTCCGGAATGGAAGTAGGAACACATTACTATGGATTTACGTTCACGGGTCTTCCCTACGGTTTCTCGAGGCATCAATGATATTTGGGTTATTGTTGATAGATTAACCAAGTGCGCTCATTTCTTTAACTTTGCGTCGGAGACTTATTCCTTGACGTCTTCTTTGGTATGTGCGTGAATGAGATTGTGAGGTTGCATGGCATGCTGTATCCATAGTTTGGATCGTGACCCAAGATTCACTTCAAGATTTTGGGTTAGGCTTGCAAAAAGCTATGAGCGCAGTTTGCGATTTAGTTGACATCCCGTCCCCAAGCAGACGAGACGATCGAAGGACTATTCAAACTCTTGAAGATTTATTAAGACTCTGTGTCCTGAACTTCAAGGGCGGTTGGGATAAAGTATTTACCATTGGTGGAATTCTCCTACAACAACAGATTATCGAGCAAGTATAGGTGTGGCTCCATTGAAGCATTATATGGGCCGAAAATGTATTCTCGATATGTTGGGATGAGGTGGGTGAAGCAACATTGTTGGGACCCGAGTTAAATACGTATGACTCAGAAAAGATCCAAATGATTGACAGCGTATACAAAGCGGCACAAGATCGACAAAAGAGTTATCGGGATCTTCATCCGAAGGGCGTGGAATTTAATGTAGGGGATCGTGTATTGTTGCGAGTTGCTCCATGGAAGGGAGTTCAAGATTTGGGAAGAGGAAAGCTTCGATCCACGATTTATTGGTCCATTTCAAATTCTTGATGAGTAGGAAATGTAGCATAGACTTGCGTTACCTCAAGGTATGTCTCGTGTTCATAATGTGTTTCACGTATCGTACTTAAATAAATATGTGAAAGACCCGAACCACGTTATTGAGTTAGAACAGGACGAGATAGCCGAAGACTTAACGTATGAGGAGGTACTGTCAAGATCTTGGATAGGAAGGAGCATGTCCTACCTTGAAGGTCAAATACCAAGTTAAAGTTTTGTGGAGGAATCGTCTTTATAGAGGAAATGACACAGGAATTGGAAAAGCGAAAATGAAAGCGAGGTATCCTCACCTTTTAGAAACACAGATACGTCGTCCAATTTAGGAATGAAATTTCATAAGAAGGGAGGTTGTAAGACCCCAAATTTTTTAAATAAAAGGAATTTCCTTTATTTATTATTTTTATTTTGAAATAGTAAGGGTTGATTTGATTAATGTGGATAGTTAAGGGTAAAATATGAAATATTTTAAAAATAAGCAGTGGTTATAAAATATTCATTATTGTGGGAGAATATTAAATTGGTGGTCGTGGAATATTAAATTGCGAGAATATTAAATGCGACAATATTGACCGTGTGTGGGCCCCATGCTTGGAGCGATTGGATGAAAAAGCGATAAATATAAGTTGTTTAAAAATAACGGCGTGGTTATTCTGAATTATCTTTTTGGAATACGGTGGTTAAAACCACGTTGTACGTGGTATTGCACGATTATTGATTCTTACGTGAAGGCCTTTACTCGATAATGGTTACGATAATTCTTTTTCGATATTTTATTGAGTTAATAATTGCTTGCGTTGATATTTTATATTCTTTGTTGTTTCAATAATTGTCATTACGATTATTTTCATTATCGAAGCGATAATTCATATTATCCGAATAATATTATTAGATAACATTATTGGCGATGTCTAGAAAGTTACATTTAAGGAGAGGTTTGAGTCACCTAATTGCTTGATAAGAAGAAATTCTTATTGGAAAGCCCTATCTCTGGAGGCTTTGGTTGTCGATATTGTGATTACGTAATATTATTTGTGAATAATTAATTATTGATTTATATGATGAGGAAAATATTGATTTTATGAGGATATAGATGGAAAAATTTTTAATGTGACAATTGTTGAAAATTAATATTTTATCTTTTTACGATAAAATAATTCATTTAAATATATTATTTTAATAATATATTAACGATGATATTTTACAATGAATGTGGGATATATGAATATATGAGGAGAAAGAGTATTTTGTGGCATTAAATGTTTAAAACATGTTTTTGTGTGTTGGTGGACCCATTTATTAATAGAAATTTGATTATAGCTTGTAAAATCGTCCAGTTTGTGGATTTGGTCAATTTCTATTTGGAATTTGGAAAAACTTTCTTACGCAAAGTTGTAGAAATTGAATTTCCTATAAAAACTTCATGAGATTCAAATTTTTCTAATGAAAGGGCTATTTATTATGAATTATTGAAGTTAGAAGTTAAAAATAATTAATTTTTGGGAGTTTTAATTATTTATTTTAAGAAAAACGTTTTTTGCAACTAAGTTGGCCTCACATGTGATTCAAATGGCTGGCTGATCAGTTGTCTAAAAAGGTGGGCTAAAGAAAATGTGAAAAATTATATTAATATTATATTAAATTTTACTAACTTTGGTGTTAAGCATTTTCACATAAATAGGGTCTTGGGTTAGAATTGAAAAACACACCGAGAAATGAAGTTTCTCTCTATTTCTCTCTCGATATATTGAGCGTATTCTTGTGAGTATACTTTGAGTATTGTTTGAGGCGGTGAAGTTCCTTGAAGTTAATCTTGCGGTATTCAATTAGAAATCTTAATCTTTTTGAGGTAAGGATGTTATTTTTTTTACCGAATGATATTATTTCTTGATATCATTATCTTTGAAATATTGATTTGGAACTTTTTATCAAATTTGGAACTTTTTCATGTACGGGGTTACTATTAAATTACTTATTCACGAGTTCTTATTCACGAGTTTTATTCTTCTTATTCACGATTCTTATTCAGTCTTTATTAATGAAGCGTGAAGATGTTTTTTTGTGAAATTTCTATCTTTTGGTGTCAGATTCTTATTCACGTGTCTGGTCTTATTCACGTATCTGACCTTATTCACGAATCTGCCTTATTCACCAAAAAATAAAATTTCTTCTTTTAAGTCAAAATATCTATTGCGGATCTTAACTTTGATTGTATCCATGTTTTGATCATTCTTGAATTTTACACCACTATGATTATTTTGAGGTATTTTTGGACATGGATAAAACAAAGTCACGAATCCTTAATCCTTAATCCTTGTCATTTTGTTTCCTTTGGATTCGTTTCTTTAAAAATATTTTCATCATCCTCGGTCTTAAATGATGATATTATTTGAATATCTTTGGCACATGTAGAATGCTTAAGAATATGAATGATTTCTTGATGAATATCTTTGGCCCGTAGTCTGCAAGATGAGCAGTGTTGAGATGAACATGACCAGGTGATGAATATCTTTGGCTGTAGTCGCGAAGATGAATATTTGATTCGGATGTATATTGATTGATGTTCTGGGGATAAAATATGAGCGATGAACTTTTAAATTCATATATAGAAGATAGTAGTTTGTTCTCTACTTAACTCTTCAATGAATTATTATTTCATTATGAATATTGATTTAAAATTTGTTATCTATTGTATTACATTAGATTTTTCCTGTTGAAGACTAACGGTAATTTGTTGTATATTATCTTAGTCATAATATTCTTTCTTGGGCTAGATTGAGCTCACCCTTTTCCTTTTTGTTCCATTTTTTCTTCTCGGGAGGCGAGAATATAAGCGAGTACAGTTGGGGTATGGAATGAAGGTTTTAGAAAGGATTGTTTAGTAGTCCTCACCATTTTGTAAAATAATGTATCGATAAATGTGATGAGGATTTATTTGAGTATAGATATTATACAGAAGATAATATTTGTATTCAACTCACGATTTTCTTGTTGTAATAATAAAGTTGTAGTTGTTTACGTACCGTGTATTGTGACTCGAGAATGATGATATATACTATTTTGGGGTCGTCATGGCGTGTCGCGACAGACAGGGATATTCGATGAATAATAAAAAGCAGAATATTAGAAGAATGTCACCATGTATAGGGTGGCATGTATCTGAGTTATTCAACGAGAATAATAAATAATGAAATAACGAAGTTCTCTTCATGAATACAACAAATAACATCCACTACAGTAAAAGCGAATATAAGAGTAGGGAAGTAGCGAAATACTTTTACATAGGTTCTCTTTATAATTCTCTCTAGAGTTTCTGAATTAAGTAAGAAATAATGAAGGAATGAGCTTATTTATAGAAAATGGAATGAATAGTAACTAATTCATGAGCGGTCCAGATTGATTTACTATTAAGCGAGACGGTCCGTATTGGTTTTACTATTAAAACTTAAAACAACGAGTCATCTTTGATTTACTTATTAAAACTTTAAACTAGCGATCCGTATTGATTTCTTATTATAACTCCACGGTGATCCATATTGACTTCTTATTATATCTTGACCAGCGATGCAGAAAATTAACTTTATCTCTCGTGGAATAATATTATACCCAAATGCTGAATGCCTGATACTAGAGTGAATAGTAGCTTAGGTGAATAGTAACTTCGTGAATAGTAACTCAAGGCACGAAAAGTCTCCAGAATACTGGAATTGAACAATATATCATATTATGCGAGGATGATCTTTGTAACAATAATTGAATCGATAATATGAGAGATATGATGCGTGACTCTTTGTAGCGATAATTGAGTATAAGCGAATGACTTCTCCGTAAGCATCGATAATCAATCTGAGTGTCTTTCTTTATGCGATACACAGCGTATTCTTTACTTTTAACATAGGTGTTTGACGATTAACAGGTAAAACTTTCGTAGATTATTTTTTATAAAGTATTTTATGTCGTTTTCTACTGTCAAATGATGAATTACATTTATGGGGTCCACCAATAATTGTCTTAGTCGAATACGGATATTTCAAACAAAAAGAATATTCCCAAAGCCGATCGAATATTATATAACAACTTGTATACTTTCTGCAAATTTATAAATATTACCCACAACTATAACATTACATCAAATCAACACCATTGTAAAGACCCAACTTTTTATAAATAAAGATGAATTTTCTATAAATATTATTTTTGAATATTATGGAATAAATTTGATATAATGTTATAGTTGTGGGTAATATTTATAAATTTTGCAAAGTAAGCGAAGTTGTTATAAAATATTAGTTTGATCGGGAATATTCTTTTTAATAGGGAATAATAAATGTAATGATGACTCTTCAATCATTGGTGGACCCCACAACAGCGAATATTATGGTAGTTAAAGCGACAAAATTATCTTTCTAAAAATAACTGGAGGTAAAAAGCGAACTACAATTAAAATGCGAGTATCTGGCATTAGTTGTATGAGATAGCCTGCGATATTGATTATTGATCTTTACGTGAAAATCCTTTCAATTATGCTCGATTATTACTTTCACGGTAATATCGATCTCTTATATTATTGATTCAATTATTGTCCGCGATTATCATACGTATATAATATGTTATAGTATTAAATCGATAATTGAGGCGACAAGTTATAAATGATTAATAATTGTTGAAAGATTAAATATGTGTTGATTAAAATAAAATGATTTATGGTAATATTTATTCGATCCTTGATGTATATAAAAAGTGCATTATGAGGCGTTTGTGTTAAGTTTGATTATTTTATGGGGGCCCGTATGTCATCATCTAAGAGTCTCTTCATGATAGTAATTACCTTCCAGTCGATAATAATTACCTTTGTGAATAATGTAATTACGTTAAATCGATAGTAATTACCTTTACAGACGTCGAACCAACTTTGCCGTTTCATATTACGGTGATCCGAACCACTTGTCGTTTCACATTACTGGTGATCGAACCACTTGTCGTTTCACATTCTGATCGAACCACTTTTCTTTTTCACATCACGATCGTCGAGCCAGCTGCCTTTTCACATGGCGGTCTTAAGCTAAAATCTTCTATAAATAGAGGCTGGTGCTTCATTATTTTTCACGAATTCATTCAAGCTATAGAGAGAAAGTATAGAGAATAAGAGAAAAAGAAGAGTATTTTATTCTTACCTTCTTTAGGTTATTCATCTCTCTTAAAAGTAAGGGGTGTTATTCTTTCTTATTCATGAAGAGAGCTGTTGTTATTCCATTGCTTATTATTACATTGGAATAACTTTTGTATCGTGGTTTACTCTATACTTGGTTCCATTCTTTATTATTACATTTGGAATATCACATGCGTGTGTTTTACAGGACACGGTTAAAATCTTTATTATTATTATTGGAACATCACATGCGTGTGTTTTACCGGGACACAGTTAAAATCTTTATTATTATTTTGTTGGAACATCACAATACTGCATGTGTTTCTGTGGGACTGGTTCCATTCTTTATTATTACATTGGAATATCACATACATGCATTTCTACATGGGACTGGTTAAGATTATTTATTATTACATTGGAATAACTTTTTTGTGCTTGATTATCGCGTGCATGGTGATTTCTTTTGTTATTCCATTCTTTATTATACTCGATTGGTTTAAAACTTTGACTTATATACTCCATGAAATTAGTGGAATATCCTTGATATTTGCGCTTCATCGATATCCTTTCATGAAAATATTCTTCTCGGTATTCTTGAATTTCTACTCTGAAAGCGATATCGTGTTGTGATTTGGATGTTATTGGTTCCTAGATAAATTAATTCTTGAACTTGTTTTATTGAATTCTTATATCATTGTCATCATCCTCATATTTATATTATGTTGAAAGTCAATACATGGCTTTGTGGTGCGTAGATGGACTTGGTATGATTATGACGGAGAGATTATTCGGTGTAATCATGGGTAGTAATGTTACAAATGATGTGGTAAAAATCCTCGGTGGCCGTAGTGCATTGATGGGCCGATTGTTGGCATGATCATGACCATTAATGAATACCTGAAATATTCTTGGCACGTGGTGCGTGAATAATTGTGGTCGTGATCTTAAAGAATATCCTTGGCCAGTAGTGCGAGGGTGATTCGATGATATGGAATATTTATTAAAGTGAGTCTCGGTATAACGATGATGAAAAACCTTTTAAATCATAAAAAGATAGTAGATTTTATTTTCTACTTGACTCTTTTAATGGATTCTTTGGTTCATTGTAGTTAAACTTGATGTTCATTATATTTTATCGGTTTAACTTTGTTGTGAGAGCTAATGATAATTTATTACGCATTATCTTAGTCGTAATATTTCTTCTTGAAGCTAGTTGAGCTCACCTTTTCTTTCCTTTATTCTCTTGAAATGAGAATATAGGCATGGGACAGTCGAGGAGCGGAGTAATGGTCGAGAGGATAACATTAGTAGTCCTCCATTATTACGTGAAATAGTGTGATAATAATTGTAATGAGGACTCCTTTTGAGTTTGTATAATCTACAGTAGACAATATTTGTATTGAACTCACGATTTATGTCAGTATTATACCCACGCAGATTATATTAGTAAGTTGTATTTAAATTACATACCATGTATCGACCCAAGATGGGTGATGTAAGACCCGACTTTTATAAATAAAAGATGAATTTTTTCTATAAATATTATTTTGAATATTATGGAATAAATTTGATATAATGTTATAGTTGTGGGTAATATTTATAAATTTTGCAAAGTATGCAAGTTGTTATAAAATATTAGTTTGGTGGGGAATATTCTTTTGTTGAGGGAATATTAGTCTACAATGAGCTCAATCATTGGTGGACCCCACAACATTATTGTCGGATTGAAAAGCGACAAAATATTTTTATAAAAAATAACGGTAGGAGGTATTACTGAATTAAAGCTGTTGAACTACCGGTTGGTAAAAGAAATGCGATGTCTGCGTTGGTTGCGTAGTAGCACGGTATTGATTATTGATCTTTACGTGAAAGTCAACTCGGCTATGCTCAATTATTGCTACTGATAATTAACGCATCATATCTCTTATATTATTGATTGATTATTGTCACGATGTATCATCATATAATATGTTATAGTATTAAATCGATAATTGAGGCGACAAGTTATAAATGATTAATAATTATTGAAAGATTAAATATGTGTTAAGATTAAATATGTTTTAGTCTTGTGGTAAAATCATTGAATGAGGAAAGCTACTTGAGAGATAGAGAGTGCAATTGGTAGAATATACTGCATCTTTTGATAAGTAAATGCGTTCGTTTCTTTTGATTAGAAGACGGAATCCTTTTTTAAAGGGTAGGTGATGTAATACAGATAAAATAATAATAATAATAATAATAATAATAAATAAATAAATAAAATAAATAAATAATATTTAAATCCATATTTTCTTTGGGCTTTTTTTTATGTTTGGGTCAATTATATTTAATTTGTGTGAACTATATAATAAGTAAGTGATTACATTAATTTAGGCTTTTATACTAATTGGGTCTATTTTGTATTTGGGTAATGTTAATATCTATTAAAATTAGGAGAATTTATAACATCTATTGTAAGACCGAATTTTTTAAATAAAAGGAATTTTCTTTATTTATTATTTTGAAATAGTAAGGGTTGATTTGATTAATGTGGATAGTTAAGGGTTAAATCATGAAATATTTCAAAATAAGCAAGTGGTTATAAAATATTCATTTTTGTAGGGAATATTAGTTTGGTGAAGTGGAATATTAAATGCTTGTCGGGGAATATTAAATGCTGACGGTAGCGACCGTGTGTGAGCCCCCATAGCGAAGCGATTGGATGAAGAAAGCGACAAATATAAGTTGGTTAAAAATAGCAGGTAGTTATTATTCAGATTAATCTTGTTGGAATACCCGTGGTTAAAATCTGATATCTGGCGTGGTTACTTGATAGCTACCGGTGTACTGCACGCGATATTGTTGAATTATTGATCCTTACGTGAAAGGCCTTTACTCGATAATTTTCACGGTGAATTCTTATTCAATAGTTTATATTATTGTTGTTCGATAATTCTTGCGTTGATATTTTATATTATTGTTGTTCGATAATTGTCAACTTTACCACATTATCTCCATTATCGGATCGATAATTCATATTATTTAAATAATATTATTAGATAGCATTATTGGCGATGTACTAGAAAGTTACATCGAGGAGAGTTTGGTCACTAATTGCGGCGCCCGATGAGGAGAAATCCTTATCGGAAAGCCCCTGCTTTCACAGGAGCGGCACAGGTTGTCGTAATTGTGATTACGTAATATTATTTGTGAATAATTAATTATTGATTCATATGATAAAAAATATTTATTTTATGTGGATATAAATGATGGATTTATTTATGTGGTTATAAATGAAGAAATTATTGTTGAGGTGTTTTATCGGTATTTTATCGGATTGGAGGTATTAAAAAATCAAATCGGGGTTTTGAGATATATTGCGAGGTTATAATTTTTAATCAAGCTAGTTGGATTGTAGTAATTTTTTGGGTATATTATACATACATAAGTTGAGTATATGTCGACAAATTTTGAGCAGATTAAAATGCCTACGAATGATTTGTTGTGAATTTTAAGAGGTGTCGGATTCGGAAATTAGGTTTATAATTGATTTTGGTGGAAAATTCTAGAATTGAGTGGGCCCCACTTGTGGTTGGTGAAAAAATGTGCTGAATTTTATTTCAAATGTGGTGGGTGTGATAGTAGCGAGTAAAGCCATCGGTGCTTGAGTCGAATGTGCCTTGGTAATTTAACATTTTCCTATAAATAGAGGGGCTAAGTTAAATTGAAAATCACACAGAAACAAAGTTTTCTCTCTTTCTCTCTATATTATTGGCGTATTTTGTGAGTATTTAGATACTTTGAGAGTTCTTTGTTGATCTGAGTTTCATTCGACATCAACTTGAGCCTTTCTCGCTTAGAAATCTTGATTCTTTGAGGTAAGGGATATTATTTTTTTTTTAATGATATTATTTCTTGATATCATTATCTTTGAAATATTGATCTGAAGTTTTATCAAATTTGGAACTTTTTTCATATGGGGTTCTTATTAATGAATTCTTATTCACGAGTTCTTATTCACGATTCTTATTCACAATCTCTTTATTATTAGGCGTGAAAATGTTTTTTGTGAAATTTCTATCTTTTGGTGTCGAGATTCTTATTCACGTGTCTGGCCTTATTCAACGTATCTGACCTTTATTCACGTATCTGACCTTATTCACGTGTCGGCACTATTCATAGAAAAATAAAATTTCTTCTTTTAGTCGAAAATATCTATTACGGATACTAGCTTTGATTGTATCCGTGTTTTGATCATTCTTGAATTTTACACCACTATGATTATTTTTGAGGTATTGTTGAACATGGATAAAACAAAGTCTGAATCATTAATCCTTAATCCTTGTCATTTTGTTTCTTTGGATTAGTTCTTTAAAATATTTTCATCGTCCTCGGTCTTAAATGATGATATTATTGAATATCTTTGGCTTTGTAGTGCAAAGATGAATGATTCTGAAGAATATCTTTGGCACATAGTGCAAAGATGAGCAGTGTTTAAATGAACATGTGGTAAGTGATGAATATCTTTGGCCTTTAGTGCAAAGATGAGCAGTGTTGAGATGAACATGGCCAGATTGATGAATATCTTTGGCTGTAGTGCGAAGATGAATATTTGATTTGAGATGAATATTGATTGATGTTACGAGGATAAAATATTGATGATGGGCTTTTAAATTCATAGATTATAGTAGATTTCATTCTCTCGTAACTCTTACATGAATTATTATTTCATTGCGAATATTGATCAAAAATTTGTTGTCTATTGTATTACATTAGATTTTTCCTGTTGAAGACTAACGATAATTTGTTGTATATTATCTTAGTCGTAATATTCTTCTTGAGCTAGTTGAGCTTACCCTTTTCCTTTTGTTCCATTCTTCTCTCGGGAAGCGAGAATATAGCGAGTGCAGTCGGAGGTATGGAATGAAGGTTTTAGAAAAGGATTGTTTAGTAGTCCTCACCATTTTTGTAAAATAATGTATCGATAAATGTGATGAGGATTTATTTGAGTATAAATATTATCAAGAAGATAATATTTGTATTTAAACTCACCAGTTTTCTTGTTGTAATAATAAAGTTGTAGTTGTTTTACGTACCATGTATTGTGACTTCGGAATGGGTGATGTATACCTATTTTGGGGGCGTCGCGGTTGGTATCGAGCTTAGGGATATGATCTCTGGTGAGATCGGGGAATAGAACTAGGAGGGAGAGAGCAGGTAAATCCTTGGCTAGTGTGTCCTACTAAGCTTATTTTTTAGTTGATGGTTATATAAGGATATTATGTGATATATTGATTTCCTTAATTAACCCTTGTTTTATGGCGATGTTTGAGAATGTGTTTGAGAATATTATGATGGAAATGAGGCCAGTAGAGCGCTTTGTACTCACCAGCGAGGAGAGCGTGCAACAGCGGTGGCAATGTTCTCCTGTGAACAACACCATGGCGGATGATGAGCGAGGGGATGTTTAAAAGCTTTTTTTGCGATTCATGCAAAATCGAGGGCGAGAGACTCGTGTTCAAAATCTGGAGGAGAAATGATAGCAATTCACGGGTTATCCTGACAGCGATTTCGAAGTTGGGACCACGGAATTTAAGGAAGCGGATCCGATCATGGCGGAAACATGGGTCAAACAAATTACCAAGATATTCGATGTCTTGGGATGCGCGGAGGAGAGAAGGTTCCATTCGCCCTTTATGTTAAAATGGCGAGGCGAGACTCTTGGTGGGAGTGCATGAGGCGTACCCATCCGTACCGTTTCGGCGTGTCTTGAAAGCGTTTGAGAAACTATTTAATGACAAATACTTTATTGAAAGTGTTAAATGCATTATGTAGGAAGTGGAGTTCATCAGTTAGAGGCAAACAACGTGGCGGTGTCTCGATGCGAGGCAAAGTTTGCGAGTTATCGAGTTTACACCTCGTTTGGTGGAGAATGAGGAGCGTTGTGGCGGATGTTTAACTTAAGGTTTGAAACACGGCATCGTCGATATCTCATTTTATAAGACCCCAACTTATTATTAATGAAATTTAATTTTCTCTATTTATTATTTTGAAATAGTAAGGGTTGATGTGATTAATGTGGATAGTTAGGGGTAAAATATGTGAAATATTTGAAAATAAGCAGTGGTTATAAAATATTCATTGTTGTGGGGAATATTAGTTTGGTCGTGGAATATTTAATCTTTGTCGGGGAATATTAAATGCGACGGTAGCGACCGTGTGTGGGCCCATGTGGAAAGTGATTGGATGAAAAAAGCGATGAAATATAAGTTGTTTAAAAATAGCAGGCGTGGTTATTCTTTATTAATCTTGTTAAAATACTAAATTGGTTAAAAACACGGTGCTTTGCGGTATTGCACCATTATTGATTCTTACGTGAAGGCCTTTACTCGATAATGGTTACGATAATTCTTGTTTGGTATTTTATTTTATTGATTCGATAATTCTGCGTTGATATTTTATATTGTTGTTGTTTAAATAATTGTCATTACAATATTTTTCTTTATCGAAGTAATAATTCATATTATCTGAATAATATTATTAGATAACATTATTGGCAATCTCTAGAAAGTTACATCTAAGGAGAGTTTGAGTCACACGCAATTGCTTGCAGCTAGATGAGGAGAAATTCTTATTGGAAAGCCCCTGCTTTCTGAGGGCTTATGCACGGTTGTCAATATTGTGATTACTGTAATATTATTTGTGAATAATTAATTATTGATTCATATGATGAGGAAAATATTGATTTTATGTGGATATAGATGGAGAAAAATTTTAATGTGACAATTGTTGAAAATTGAAATTTTATCTTTTTACGATAAGATAATGTATTATTATATTTTAATAATATAATAATGGTGATATTTTACAATGAATGTAGGATATATGAGTATCTGAGGAGGAAGAATTATTTTGTTGCAATAAATATTTAAAACATGTTAAACATATTGATTGGACCCCATTTATTAGTGAAATTTGATTATAGCTTGTAAAATCGATACATTTGTGTATTTGGTCAATTTACATTTGGAATTTGGAAAAACTTTCTTACGCAAAATTGTAGAAATTGAATTTCCTATAAATACTCATGAGATTCAAATTTTACGATAAAAGGGCTATTTATTATGAATTATTGAAGTTAAAGCTCAAAAATAATTGATTTTGGAAGTTTAAAATAATTTAAATTAGAAAAACGTTTTTGATATGTTTGGTGGGCTTGGTTGGTTGTTGAAATGAGCTGATTTCAGTTTATAAGAATATGCGTAGAAAAAATTTTATATATTAATATTATATTAAATTTTACTGCTTTTGGTGTTCTAGCGATTTCACATAAATAGGGTCTTAGGTTAGAATTGAAAATCACACGAGCTGAAGTTTTCTCTCTCTCTATATTATCGGCGTATTCTTGTGAGTATTTTGAGTATAATTTGAGTATTGCTTATTAGATTGCAAGTTCAAGTCATGCCTTTATGTCAGGTGTTTTAATTAAATCTTGATTTTTTAGAGTAAGGGATATTTTTTTTTTTAAATAATGATATTATTTCTTGATATCATTATGTTGAAATATTGATCTGAAGTTTTTATCAAATTTGGAACTTTTGGTGTGTTCAGATTCTCTTATTCACGTTATCTGGCCTTTATTCACGTATCGACCTTATTCAGCGAATCTGACTTTATTCATCAAAAAATGAAAATTTTTCTTTTAATCCAAAATATATATTCTGGATACTAGCTTTGATTGTATCCATGTTTTGATCATTCTTGAATTTTACACCCACTGCGATTATTTTGAGGTATTTTTGGGCGTGAATAAAACAAAATCTGAATCCTTAATCCTTAATCATTAATCCTTGTCATTTTGTTTCCTTTGGATTCGTTTCTTTAAAAATATTTTTCATCATCTTGATCTTAAATGATGATATTATGGAATATCTTTGGCACATAGTGCAAAAGATGAATGATTCTGAAGAATATCTTTGGCACATGTAGTGCAAAGATGAGCAGTGTTTAGATGAACATGACCAGGTGATGAATATCTTTGGCACATAGTGCAAAGATGAATATGTGATTCGGATATATATTGATTGATGTTACGAGGGGATAAAAGATAGGCGATGAACTTTTAAATTCATACATGGAAGATAGTAGTTTGCATTCTCTCTTAACTCTTCTTAAATGAATTATTATTTCATTGCGAATATTGATTTAAAATTTGTTGTCTATTGTATTACATTAGATTTTCCTGTTGAAGACTAACGGTAATTTGTTGTATATTATCTTAGTCATAATATTCTTTCTTGAGCTAGTTGAGCACCTTTTTCCTTTTGTTCCATTTTTATCGGGAGGCGAGAATATAGCGAGTGCAGTCGGGGTATGGAATGAAGGTTACAGATAGAGTTGTTTAGTAGTCCTCACCATTTTGTAAAATAATGTATCGATAAATGTGATGAGGATTTATTTGAGTATAGATATTATCTAGAAGATAATATTTGTATTTAAACTCACAGTTTCTTGTTGTAATAATAAAGTTGTGAGTTGTTTTTACGTACCATGTATTAATGACTTCGGAATGGGTGATGTATACTATTTTGGGGCGTCGCACATTTCTCATAAACTTTCTCTCTGATTAGGATGTTGTGCAATGATTTCGATTATTAGGCGAGATAGCGAATCACAGTCAGTGAGGGACCCTGACGAGGATCGTGCGGGAGATAGCGATCAGCAGAATAATGATAACCCGACGGAGAAAGAAATAGAGCGGACAAAAATGGTAACCACTCACGAGGTGGTAATCATAGCCGTGAAAATAGAAAAAGCGAGTCGGGAGGAGATTTTAAAGAGGAGATTTAACAGCGACCGTATGAAGGCAACGGTCTTGGCGTGGCCCTGATTACAGGGAGGAAGCGACCACTGCGTCGTATCTTTATAAATGTGGGAAAGAGGACATGTCGATCCAAGCTGTCCACAATGTTCGGTATCTGCTATAATTGTGGAAAGGAAGGACATATCGCTTTCGAGATTATGCGATAGCGAAACCTAGTTAATGAGGCGGTGACTCGAAGCATCCCGAAAAATTCGAAAGTCAGCGTTAAAGGGAAGGCGTTTGTTGTGTTGGTCAAAATCGAGGAACCCAAGCGAGGTGATCACGGGTAAAGGTATTTATAAATTCTTGCGAAGTTTATACCTTACTTGATCTAGGTCTTTACCCATTCATTTATCTCTCTGCTTTGTGCTCAGCGTTTAAACTTGACTCAGGAGAAATTAGACTTTGACTTTATCTGTGGAAACTCTAGATTAGGAGAAACTTTCATCACATCCACTATTTATAAATCTTGTTTGATTCAAGTTGGCACCATTACTTTACACGATTGACCTTATCTCTTTAAAGATACTTGCTTTTGATGTGATTTTAGGGATTGATTGGTTAGCTACTCATCGTGCCCAAAATTGATTATTTTAAATAAGGTTGTTGGTTTTCATATTCTAACTTGACTTTGTTATGCGAATTCAAGCAACTAAACCATTAAAATCAATCAACGTCATATCTAATCATAAAAGCTATTCGTTTATTGAAAAGCGGATGTCGAGTTTTCTTAGCCCATGTTATGGATTTGAATAAAAGACCGTCAAATTTGAATAATATTCTGTTGTTATTGACTTTCTGGCGTATTTCGAAGAACTTCGGTCTACCCCGAGCGTGAAGTTGAATTCTTTATTGATCTTTAACTTTGAGTATAAAGCCCATTTCTAAAACCCCATATCGAATGGCTCTATTGAACTTGAGGAGTTAAAGGTCCAACTACTGAGGAATTGTTGGACATGGGTTTCGATAGTCTAGTACATCTCCTTGGGGTGCTCTGTTTTATTTGTAAAGAAGAAAGAGCGGGGAGTATCGACTTTGTATTGACTATCGGGGAATTGAACCATGTCACCATCGAGAATAGGTATCATCTACCTCGTATTGATGACTTGTTTGACCCGATTCTGAAGCACAATTCTTTTCAAAAATGAAATCGATCTTAGTTACGGATATCATCGGTGAAGATTAGAAGCGAGATATTCAAAAGCGCCTTGAAACTTCGGTATGGGCATTATGAATTCTTAGTCGGCGTCTTTGGATTGACTAATGCTCTGCGACTTTCATGGATATGATGAGCCAAGTATTCAAGGAATATTTGGATCGATTCGTTGTTGTCTTTATTGATGACATCCTTATATATTCCAAAAAGTCGTGAAGATCATGAGCACCGTTTGAGCTTGGTACTCGAAGGCTTGAAAACAAACTATATGCCAAATTGAAGAAATGTGAGTTACGGCGAGAGAAGTAGCATTCCTTGGGCGCGTGGTGTCGAAACATGGAGTATCTGTTGATCCGTGAAGATTGAAGCAATCTGAAGTTAGAAACAGCAAAGTCGGTGGTGAAATGCGTAGCTTTTGAGCTTAAATGGTTATTATCGGAGATTAGTGGAAGGGTTTTCTCGAATCGGCTACTCCATTAACTTCAGCTAACTTCGGAAGGATACAAAATTCGTTTGGAGTGAAGAATGCGAAAGAGTTTCGAGAGCTTAGAGGAGACTTATTTAGGCACTTGTTACAACAATACCATCTGGTTCGGATGGATTTGTTATCTATAAGCGATGCTTGAGCGAAATGAAAGGGTTAGGATGTGTTCTCGTGCAGCGTGGGAAAGTTATAGCCTATGCCTGCGACAACTTAAAAAGAGTATGAGAGGAATTATCCTACTACGTGATCTAGAGTTAGGCGGCCCGATCGTTTTTTATGTTAAAAGATATGGAGCCTTATCTATATGGGGAGAAAGTGGAGATATATTCGGGACCGTAAAAAGCCTTAAATATTTCTTCACTCAAAAGAACTCAACATCTTGGCGTGACGTTGGCTCGAGCTATTGAAGACTACGACCACCTTTATTGATACCATCACGGGAAAAGCGAGCGTGGTGGCGGCGCGTTGAGTGAAGATCGTATGCGAGGAGCAGAGTGCGATGATGTCAGAGTATCTGCGTAGAGCCAACTTTAATAGAAAAGATTTACGGTTACTCAAAGCCCGCAGGCCGGGTGATGCGTATGAAGAAGAAAGTACGAGAAGGAGCTATTAGGAGCGAGAATTGATGAAGAAGGAATACTTGAGTCCACTCCAGACTTTGTGTTCTAACGACTACGATTTGAAGTACAAGATTATGATGGAGGCACCTGATACACCATTTGCGATCCATCACGGAAGTACTAAAATGTATCGTGATCTTTGACGTACATTTTGGTGGAACAATATGAAGAGAGATTGCAAAGTTTATCTAAATGTGTTTTAACTTGTCGGCGTGTAAAGACGGAGCATCTGGTACCTAAGGGTCCGTTGCAACCACTTGAGATTACGAAATGGAAGTGGGAACACATTACCGTGGATTTAGTTCTGGGTCTTCCCTACGGTTTCTCGAGCATCAATGCTATTTGGGTTATTGTTGATAGATTAACCAAGTCTGCTCATTTCTTGCCGTCGGGAGACTTATTCACTTGAGCGTCTTGCTTGGTATATGCGTGAATGAGATTGTGAGGTTGCGTGGCATGCACATTATCCATAGTTTGGATCGTGACCCGAATTCACTTCAAGATTTTGGGTTAGCTTGCAAAAAAGCTATGGACGCGGATCTACGATCGATTAAACACCATCCTCAAGCAGACGAACAATCGAAGGACTATTGAACTCTTGAAGATTTATTAAGACTACGTGTCTAGACTTCAGGCGATTGGGAAAAGTATTTACCATTGGTGGAATTCTCTAACAACAACGATTATCGAGCAAGTATAGGTGTGGCTCCATTTGAAGCATTATATGGGCGAAAGTGTCGCTCTCCAGGTATGTTGGGGACGAGGTGGGTGAAGCAACCTTTGTTGGGACCCGAGTTGAGTGCGTATATTTACGAAAAGATCCAAATGATTGACAGCGTATACAAAGCGGCACAAGATCGAACCAAAAGTTATCACGGATCTTCATCGAAAGGGCGTGGAATTTAGTGTAGGGGATCATGTATTGTTGCGAGTTGCTCCGTGGAAGGAGTTCTGAAGATTTGGGAAGAGAGGAAAGCTCGATCCACGATTTATTGGTCCATTTAAATTCTTGGCCGAGGTAAGAAATGTAGCTATAGACTACGTTACCTCCAGTATGTCTCGTGTTCATAATGTGTTTCACATATCGTGCTTAAATAAATATGTGAAAGACCGAACCACGTTATAGAGTTAGAACCCGGACGAGATAGCCAGAAGACTTAACGTGTGAGGAAGTACATCAAGATCTTGGATAGGAAGGAAAGCAAGTCCCTGCATTGAAAATCATACCACAAGTTAAAGTTTTGTGGAGGAATAAATGCTTATAGAGAAATGACACAGGAATTGGAAAGCGGAAATGAAAGCGGTATCCTCACCTTTTGAAACACAGTGCGTCGTCGATTTCGAGGGCCGAAATTTACATAAGGAGGGAGGTTGTAAGACTGACTTATTATTAATGAAATTTAATTTTCTCTGTTTATTATTTTGAAATAGTAAGGGTTGATTTGATTAATGTGGATAGTTAGGGGTAAAATCATAAATATTTGAAAATAAGCGAAGTGGTTATAAAATATTCATTGTTGTGGGAGAATATTAAATGCTGGTATGGGGAATATTAAATGCGGCGTACGTAGCGACCGATAATGTGGGCCCCCATGTGAGCGATTGGATGAAAGCGACAATATAAGTTGTTTAAAAATAACGGCGTGGTTATTCTGGTTAATCTTTGTTAAAATACCCGGTTGGTTAAAACTACGATAGCCTTTGCGTGGTATTGCGATTATTGATTCTTACGTGAAGGCCTTTACTCGATAATAGTTACGGTAATTCTTGTTGATATATTTTATTGAGTTAATAATTCTTTGCGTTGATATTTTATATTCTTTTTGTTTTGATAATTGTCATTACGATATTTTTCATTATCGAAGCAATAATTCATATTATCTGAATAATATTATTAGATAACATTATTGGCAATGTCTAGAAAGTTACATCTAAGGAGAGGTTTGGTCACTAATTTACTTGCATGCAGGTAAGAAGAAATTCTTATTGGAAGCCCCTACATCTGAGGAGCTGCACAGTTTGTCGATAATGTGATTACAATAATATTTATGAATAATTAATTATTGATTTATATGATGAGGAAAATATTGATTTTATGAGGATATAGATGGAGAAAATTTTTAATGTGACAATTGTTGAAAATTAATATTTTATCTTTTTACGATAAAATAATTTATTTAAATATATTATTTTAATAATATATTAATAATGATGATATTTTACAATGAATGTGGGATATATGAGTATATGAGGAGGAAGAGTATTTTGTGGCATTAAATGTTTAACACATGTTTTGTGTGTTGGTGGACCCATTATTGGTAGAAATTTGATTATAGCACATAAAATCGCCGGTTTGTGGATTTGATCAATTTCTATTTGGAATTTGGAAAAACTTTCTTCTGCAAAGTTGTAGAAATTGAATTTCTATACAAACTCATGAGATTCAATTTTTCTGATGAAAGGGCTATTTATTATGAATTATTGAAGTTAGAAGTTAAAATAATTAATTTTTGGGAGTTTTAGTTAATTATTTTGAGCAAAACGTTTTTTGCAACTAAGTTGGCCTCATATGTGATTCAAATGGGCTGAGATCAGTTGTCTAAGGTGGGCTAAAGAAAATATGAAAAAATATTAATATTATATTCAATTTTACTACGCTTTGGTGTTACAAGCGTTTTCACTATAAATAGGGTCTTGGGTTAGAATTGAAAAACACACGAGAAGCTGAAGTTTCTCTCTATTTCTCTCTCGATATATTGAGGCGTATTCTTGTGAGTATTGTAAGACCCAAAATTTTTTAAAATAAAAAGAATTTCCTTTATTTATTATTTTGAAATAGTAAGGTTGATTTGATTAATGTGGATAGTTAAGGGTTAAATCATGAAATATTTCAAAATAAGCAGTGGTTATAAAATATTCATTTTTTTGTCGGGGAATATTAGTTTGGTGCGTGGAATATTAAATCTTTGTCGGAGAATATTAAATGCGGCGGTAGCTTTGACCGTGTGTGGGCCCATGTGAGCGATTGGATGAAAAGCGACAAATATAAGTTGGTTAAAAATAACGGCGTAGTTATTCTGCGTTAAGGCATTTTGGAATACCGGTGGTTAAAATCTGATGTCTGGCGTGGTTGCCGCGATGGCGCGCGGTATTACCTGATATTGTTGAATTATTGATTAAATACGTGAGATGACCTTTACTCGATAATTTTCCACGGTAATTCTTTATTCGATATTTTATTTTATTGATTGATAATTCTTTGCGTTGATATTTTATATTATTGTTGTTCGATAATTGTCCTTTACCTATATTTCCCATTATCGGATCGATAATTCATATTATTTGAATAATATTATTAGATAACATTATTAGCGATGTCTAGAAAGTTACATCTAAGGAGGTTTGGTCCTTCACCTAATTGCGGCGCCCGATGGAGAGATCCTTTATTGGAAAGCCCCTCTTTCACAGGAGCGACTGGTTGTCATAAATGTGATTACGTAATATTATTTGTGAATAATTAATTATTGATTCATATGATAAAAATATTTATTTTATATGAATATAAATGATGGATTTATTTATGTGGTTATTAATGAAGGAATTAATGTTGAGGTGTTTTATCGATTATTTTATCGAGTTGAAGGTATTAAAAATTAAATCGGGGGTTTTGAGATATATTGCGGGGTTATTATTTTTAATCAAATGGTTGGATTGTTGTAATTTTGGATATATTGTCATATATAAGTTGAGTATATGTCCACAAATTTTGAGCCGTTAAAAATTCACGAATGATTTGTTATGAATTTTAAGAGGTGTACGATTAGGAAATTAGGGTTATAATTGATTTTGGTGGAAAATTCTAGAATTGAGTGGGCCCCCATTGTGGTTGGTGAAAAAATGTGCTGAATTTTATTTCAAATGTGGTGGGTGGCAATAGTAGCGAGTAAAGCCATCGGGGTGCTCAAGTCTGCCTTGGTGGGCTAACATTTTCTATAAATAGAGGGCTTTAAGTTAGAATTGAAAATCACACGAAAACAAAGTTTTCTCTCTTTCTCTCTATATTATTGGCGTATTTTGTGAGTATTTAGATACTTTTTGAGAGTTCTTTATTAATCTGAAGTTTCATTCGACATCAACCAGACCTTTCCTTAAAAATCTTGATTCTTTGAGGTAAGGGATATTATTTTTTTTCGTAATGATATTATTTCTTGATATCATTATCTTTGAAATATTGATCTGAAGTTTTTATCAAATTTGGAACTTTTTAAGTATGGGGTTCTTATTCAGGAGTTCTTATTCACGATTACTATTCATGAGATTCTTATTCACGAGTTCTTATTCACGAAGTCTTATTAAGGAAGCGTGAAAATGTTTTTGTGGAATTTCTATCTTTTGGTGTCGAATTCTTATTCACATTATCGACCTTATTCACGTATCTGACACTTTATTCACGTATCTGGCCTTATTCATCGAAAAATAAAATTTCTTCTTTTACGTCCAAATATCTATTTTGGATACTAGCTTTGATTGTATCCATGTTTTGATCATTCTTGAATTTTACACCCTTTATGATTATTTTGAGGTATTGTTGGGCGTGAATAAAACAAAGTACGAATCCTTAATCCTTAATCCTTGTCATTTTGTTTCCTTTGGATTAGATTCTTTAAAAATATTTTCATCATCCTCGGTCTTAAATGATGATATTATTGAATATCTTTGGCTTTGTGTGCGAATGAATGATTTCGAAGAATATCTTTGGCTTTGTTAGTGCAAAGATGAAGCGGTGTTTAAATGAACATGGCCAAGTGGTGAATATCTTTGGCGCTTTAGTGCAAAGATGAGCAGTGTTGAGATGAACATGTGGAATTGATGAATATCTTTGGCACGTAGTGCAAAGATGAATATTTGATTTGAGATGAATATTGATTGATGTTCTGAGGATAAAATATTGATGATGAATTTTAAATTCATTGATTATAGTAGATTTCATTCTCTACGTAACTCTTACATGAATTATTATTTAAGTTCTTGAATATTGATCTGAAACTTGTTGTACATTGTATTCTATCAAATTTTTTCCTGTTGAGACTAACGATAATTTGTTGTATATTATCTTAGTCATAATATTCTTCTTTGGGCTAGTTGAGCTCACCCGTTTCCTTGTTGTTCCATTTTTCTCGAGAGGCGAGAATGTAGCGAGTCTTAGTCGGGGTATGGAATGAAGGTTACAGAGAGTTGTTTAGTAGTCCTCACCATTATTGTAAAATAATGTATCGATAAATGTGATGAGGATTTATTTGAGTATAGATATTGTCAGAAGATAATATTTGTATTTAAACTCAGCAGTATATATTGTAAATATTTCACCGACATTTGTATTATTAAAGTTGTAGTTTGCTTCTTGTACCATGTATTTGGCGATTTCGAGAATGGGTGTTGTGTATACCTATTTTTGAAGCGTCCTGCGTTAATATCGGAGCTTTAGGGATATGATCAGCGGAGATCGGGGAATAGAACTAGGAGGGAGGGCGAGTAAAACCTTCCCATTTAGTGTGTCCTACACTAAGCTTATTTGTTGGTTGGTCGTAATATAGAGGGTATTATGTGATTTGTTAATTTATTAACCCTTGTTTTATGATAGTTTTTAAGAATGGTACTGCGAGAGCGTTAACAATGGAGTGAATGAGATGTTGGAGACACCTCTGTCAATGACAGGGATAATGTGATGTCGGTGAAGAAGGAATTAGAGATATCCAAGTATGGTGAGTGAAGAATTGATAGTTGTGCAGAGATAGTCGCGAGGTAGTGGCGGTGAGAGTGAGGAAGAAGAGGAAGAAGAATTACGAAGAGAGTTTATTAGAGGTATTTTATGATCGAAAATATAGAATTGCAAAATCGTATTCATGAGTTAGAAGAAGCGGGCTAAAAAGAATTGCGAGGCGGTCGTGGAGCAAAAGGATCTGACGATTCAAGCATGTTACCGATCGTGATGCTTGAGCAGAAGCACTCTTTGGCGAGTATAAGATGACAAAAGCTGGAATCAGCTGAAATTTGAAAGAAATAAGCGAGCGAGTTAGAATGAGTGATGCATGGGTAAAAGCTACACTTGGACAGCGTTGATATTATGGAAAGAGATGTCGATCTAAAAGAAAGATTTAACGATTAGGGAAGGCGTTTGTGGTAATGGCCGGTCAAAATCGAGAACGAATGAAGTTAGCAGGTTAGTTAATTATAAATTCTTGCGAAGTTTATACCTTCTTGAATACAGGTTCTACCCGTTCTTTTATCTCTCTTGCTTTGCGCTCAGCGTTTGAACTTGACTACGGAGAAATTAGACTTTGACTGTTATGGAGAATCAGTTAGGAGAAACTTTCATTACATCATTGTTTAGAAATCTTGTTTGATTCGAGGTTGGCCTTTATCCATTACTGTTAACCTTATTTACATAGAGATATTTGCTTTTGATGTGATTTTAAGGTTAACTACTCATCCGTACCAAATTGATTGCTTTTTGTAAGGTTGTTAGTTTTCATATTCACTAAGCAACTTTGTTATTAAATTCAAACAATCAAACCATTGTAATCAAACATTTTCATATCAAGCCATGAAGTCGTTCGTTTATTACGGATGTCGAGTTTTCTTAGTCCGTGTTATGGATTTGAATAAAGACAACGTCGATTTGAATAATATTCTGTTGTTATTGATTTTTCTGACGTATTTCTGAAGAATTTCTTGGTTTACTCCCGAGTGATATTAAATTTTGTATCGACTTTGAACGGTACAAAACTCATTTCTAAAATCTCATATCGAATGGCTCACATTGAACTTGGGGAGTTAAAATTCAACTATAAATTTGGTACTGAGCCTTTATCTTGTGACTTCACTTTGTGGAATTCACTAAGCGAACTCTCTGTGGGGCGTTATATTAATTGTGATAGTAAAGGCGATAGGTGTCATTGTGACGTCTTATCCAAGATTGGGATATAGTCGCGATTGAGGAGCTTGACTAAGTCGATGTCGAAATCGTAACTTTACAGGCTTAGTTGGTTATTATCGGAGATTAATTGGAAGGATTTTACGGAATCGCTACTCCGTTAACTTAGGCGACTCGAAAAGATACAAAATTGGTAGCGGCGAGGAATGCGAGGAGATTTTCAAGAGCTCGAGGCGACTCATTTGTACGTATTACAACCGTACCATCTTGGAAGCGAGCGTGGTAGTGGCGCGTTGAGTAGAAGATCATATCTTGCGGGAACGAGTGCGATGATGTCAAGTATCTGCGTAGAGCCCGACTTTAATAGAAAAGTTAAGGTTGCTTCGAGCCAGGCCGGGTGATCGTATGAAGAAGAAAGTACAAGAAGGGCTATTAGGGCGAGGAATTGATGAAGAAGAATACTTGAGTCCACTCTGAACTTTGTGTTCCTAGCGTGGCGCCCCAAAATAGGTATACCTGACACCCATTCGAGTCGCCCGAATACGTACAATGCAATGACTAACTTCATATAATACAATGTAAATGTGAAATCTGACGATATATCTTATGAGTTTAAATATAATATTGTCTTACTAGACAATATCCATCACGAAATAAATCCCCATCATAATTATTGATTCATTATTTTACAAAATGGTGAGGACTCTTTAAACAACTCTCTAGAACCTTCGTTTCCATACCACAGTAACTAGTACTTACATTACTCGCCTCACGAGGAAGAAAAATGGAACAACAAGGAAAAGGTGAGCTCGGCTAGCCCGTAAAGAATATTATGACTAAGATAATATCTGACAAATTATCGTTAGTCTTGACGAGGAAAATCGATGGAATACAATGAGCTGACAAGTTTAAGATCATATTACAATGTGAAATAATAATTCATAGAAGAGTTACGTAGGAATGAAATCTCATATAATCCATGAATTTAGCAGTCCATCATCAATATTTTATCCACTGTAACATCGAGTCGATAGTCCAATCGAATCAAATATTCATGGGATACACTTGCCCTCTGAGGCGAAAAGTTCATCAATCAGTCGTATTCGTCTCTCAACACTGTTCATCTTCTTTGCGACTAAAGGCAAAGATATTCGTGATCCGATCATATTCGTTTCAAACACTTAACTCATCTTTTCTGCTAGGGCCAAAGAATATTCTTGAAATCATTCATCTTTTGCTACGGGTGAAGATGTTCAATAATATCATCGTAATGGTGAGGATGATGAAAAATATTTTTTAAAAGCGAATCCGATTGAAATAAAATGACAATTAAGGATTAATGACTAGTGCTGTTTTATCCGTGAAGCACCGCAAAATAATCGTAGTGGTGTAAAATTGAGAATAATGAAACATGGATCTGATCAAAATGAATTTTAGACGAAAAGAAGAAATTTTGTTACCGATGAATAGTGTCATTATCGCGTTATAGATATTTTAGACATGAGATTTTATTCATACTCAATAGTAAGCGGAATAGTGCGTGATGAAGTTCGATTTTGATAAAACGTGAATAATGTATTGAAGAAATAATCGTAATAGTAACTTACCTCCGAAAGAATCGTTACCTTGAAAGGAAGGTCGGAGATCTTTGAATGAAACTTGTCTTGAACGACCAACCCTCAAATTATCAAAAAAATAAACCGATAATAAAGAGAAAGGAAGAAGTTTAAATCCTTTTTAAATTAACAGCCTACATTTATATTAAACAAAATGGGGCCCTTTCGATTCTGAAATTTCCACAAAATAAATTATAACCACAATTTAAGAATCAGTCACCTTAGGCAGTTGAAAATTTGTGGACATATCTTCGACTATATATGTATAATATCAAAAATTACTCCCTCTTATGAAATTTAAACAAATAATATTAGTCCTCAAAATGAATTGTTTCAATGAGATCTCTCCTTCTTGGCCTTGATTAGACAAACCTCTCGTAGACATTACTGATAATGTTATCTAATAATATTATTTAAAATAATATGTGCACGGTGTTTGAAAGGTAGAGGATACCTAAACGCTTTCATTTTGAGATTTCGAATTCGAGGTCATTTCCTCTGTAGCATGATTCCTCCGTAAAACTTTAACTTGTGGTATGACCATTTGCTTGCGTAGGGGCGTCTCCTTTCATGACTATCAAAAATCTTGGCCAAGGTACACTCACCATACGTTTTAAGTCTTGGCAATCTATACATATTTCAAAATAATAAATAAAGTCCGGTTCTAACTTCGATAACGTGGTTGGTCTTTTTCACATATTTACAGTACGGATATGTAGCGTGGGGTTAACTTTCCTTCTACATTATGAACACGAGCGTCATCTTTGGAGATAGCATGATCATAACTTGGCTACATTTCTACTTTCGGTCGAGAATTTGAAATGGGTAGGTAAATAAATAGTGGATTGAGCTTTCCTCTCTTTGAATCTTGTAACTCCACTTCCAATGGAAATTTACATGAACAATCGTGATCCCTACATTAAATTCACGTCCTTTCGATGAAGATCAGCGCCAACTCTTTTGTCGATCTTGTGCTGTTTTTGTATACGTTGTCACGAATCATTTGGATCTTTTAGGTGAGTCGTACATCTTAACTTCGGATTCCCAACAATATTGCTTCACCCTTTTCATCCGACATATTGAAGGCGACATTTTTATCCGTATAATGCTTGAATGGAACCGTACTATATTTGTTTAATAACTATTGTTGTATGAGGAATTCCACAAATGGCGAAATACTTATCTGACTTCCTTTGGAATCCTAGGACCACAGAGTTTTAATATATCTTGAGAGTTTGAATAGTCCTCTCACGATTGTCCAAATCTCAGTTTGAGGGATGGTATACTTAAGCCCAGATAAATAAATTAGTGCCCGTAGCTTTACAACCCAAAATCGTAGAAGTGAATCTTGGGTCACGATCTAAAACTATGAATCTTGGCATGCCGTACAATCTCCTGATAATCGCATTTACGTGCATCTGAGAAAAAGGCGTTCGAGGAATAAGTCTCTAAATATCGGTGAAAAATAATGAAGACTTGGTTAATCTATCAACAATAACGAAATAGCATTGATGCCTTGAGAAGCCAAGTAGGAAGACCAAGTAACGAAATTCATAGTAATGTGTTCCCACTTCCAATTAGGAATCTCAGAGTGGTTTCTGACGGACCACTTGGGTACAAGATGCTCGCACTTTTACCGTTGACAAGTTAAACACATCGAGATAAACTTTGCAATCTCTCTGTTGTTATTGTTCCACCAAAAAATGTATGTCGAAGATCACGATACATTTTAGTACTTCGAGGATGGATTGCAAATGGCGTATTGTGTGCCTCCATCGCAATCTTGTACTTAGCGAAATCAGTCGTTAGGAACCTGAAGTGCAAGTGGACTGGAAGTATTCCTTCTTCATCGATTCTAAGCTTAGGAATAGCTCATTCTTGTAGCACTTTCTTCTTAATACGCGTCATTTCAAGATTACGGTGGCCAAAGCGACTTTAACTTTATCGATTAAATCGATTATACTCGTATATATCATCACGTGGGTACCTAGGTTTTCATCTCCATTTCTATTATTTATGCAAATTATCTGAAATTAGTCTTTGACAACATCATTTTCGTGCTTGTATCGATCTTCTACTCGACAAATCGGCTACTGCGTTCGCTTTCGGAGGATGGCATGGTGAGAGCATATCTTTGAAATGAGTCTCCTCTTGAGTTCTTGACTCTTCCCACATTCCTTGCTCCATTCAAATTTTGTATCTCTACTGAATTAGTTGCGTTAATGGAATAGCGATTAGGGAATATCTTCAGCGAATCTCCGATAATAACTTGATTAGCCTGAAAGCTACGTATTTAGATTCTTACGACTTAGATTGCTCTCAATACCGTATTTCGTATCCCATCTTGGATGTACGTCACATAATGACACCTATCGATTTCTTATCGCTTGCGAATATGGCGTCCCCTACGAGAGTAAAGCGGGTGAATTCCTGAGGAAGTCCGCAAGATAAAGGCTTCAGTGCCAAATTCTATAGTTGAATTTTTAACTCCACGAAGTTGATAGAAGCCATTCGATATGAGATTTTAGAAATGAGTTTTGTTGCAGGGTTCGAAAGTCGATACAAAATTTAATATCGGTCTTTTTAGAATGGTAAACGAGAATTGCTTGAAATCGTCGGGAAAATCGATAACAACGGAATATTATTCAAATCGGCGTGTCTTTATTCAAATCCATAACATGGACTAAGAAAACTTGACATCCGTAATAAGCGAATGACTTCATGGCGATATGAAAATGTTTGACTCTGATGGTTTGATTGGCTTGAATCCGAATAACGGAGTTCTTTAGGAATATGAAAACTAAACGACACTTACAAAGCAATCGATTTGGCGTGATGAGTAGTTAACCTTAAATCACATAAAAGCAAATATCTACATAGAAATAAAGTTAACATGTAATGTGATAGTGCCCGACTTATGCCAGAAAGCAAGATTTTTGAAACAAGCGGATGTAATTAAGTTTCTCTGAATGGAGTCTCCACGAGGATAAGTCAAAGTTTAATTTCTCGGTAAATCGAATTCAAGCGTTGGTAGTAAGTAAGAGATAAAAAGAATGGGGTAGAACGATATCTAGTAAAGGTATATACTTGCAAAATTTATAATTAACTAACTTGGAAGTCTTAACCGTTAAGGTTCCTCGCATTGACTGACGATCACAACAAAGCGCTCTTCCGAAATATAGTTGACTTTGACTTTTAAGGGAATGATCTTTTGAGTCATAGTCCCCATTGAACTAGGTTTATTCTTTGTACAATCTCGGCGATATCCCTTCCTTTCCACCTTGATTATAGCATACCTTGGTATTATAGGCGGTTTGGTGATATCCCTCTTTTTTAGCATTTGTAGCGTATAATGGGTTGGTCGTTCTCTCTCCACTAAAACTAGATTACTCTGATGACGGCGTCTTGGCATGGTGGTTGTTGGAATCTCTTTTAAAATCTCCTCCAGGCTAAACACTTCTTATTTTTACATGGCCCGCGATTACCACCGAGGGTAGTTCTGCAACTGTCTGTATTCTACTTTTCTCAATTTGGTTATCGTTATTACATGATGGCTCTTGTCTTTGGTATGATCTGGTTATGGTCCCTCGGTTGAGCGATACTTTCGTTATCTCGCTCTAACAAGCAGAATGACATTGACATCTGAATAGAGAAAATTTATACAAGAAATGAGATCTTTTTGGCGTATGTGGGTTTCGAACCTCTCGAAACATCAAGCGTCAATCGTTCCTCATTCTCCACCCGAATGAGGTGCTGAGCACGGATAACTCATGAACTTAAGCTTCGTCTTTGGGACAGAGTCGTTGACCTTTATGTCTGGTCAATAAACTCAACTTCTTTCGTATAGCGAATACTTTTCGGGGAAGTACTTGTCGTTGAGGCTACATTTCTGACGTCTCCGGCGACATCTCTGAGTGCAAATTTTGGATGGATGTCATGCTTCCTGATTCCCGATGTCTGCCTCCGCCACGGAACGTAAAGGTGGCGAATGGAACTCTCTGTTCCTCTGTCATCCCAGACAGCCGAATATCTTGGTAATTTGTTTTGACCAACGTCTCGCCTAATGGGATCAAGCTTTCCCAGAAATTCCTGTGGTCCAAACTCTTTGTATTTGCTTGCATTTGTGACCACGAGTAATTCTTTATCATTTCCTCCTGTATTTTGAACACGAGTCTCCCTACTTTGATTTTCGTGAGCTGAAAAGCTTACAAACATCCTACGTTCAATCGGCTGCTTCGATTGAATTGTTGTTCGCGGGAGGAACATTGCCTGACTTTGTTACCGCGTTCTCCTCGTTGGTAAATCGCAGGCATCTCCAGCGGTCTCATTTACTCCCTTTATTAATATTCTCGATCGACGTTCTCGAAAATCTTGTCCTAAAAGCGAGGGTTAATTAAGGAAATCGATCACATAAATATCCACTATATCTTGTCGGTAACAAATAAACTTGGGTAGGACACACTGGCGAAGGATTTACTCGTCTCTCCCCTCTAGATTCTATTCCACAGATCTCATTGGAGATCGTATCCTAGCTACGATACATTTGTGGCGCTTTAAAATGGGTTATACCTGACACCCGTTACGAGTGGCCCGAATACATGGTACAATAATTCTGACTTGATAATACAAATGTAAGTGTGAAATCACGACAATATATCTTTAATGAGTTTAAATATAATATTGTCTTGAAGCCGATATCACGTCACAAATAAATCCCATCATAATTATTGATTCATTATTTTACAAAAAATGGTGAGGACTCTATAAACAACTCTCTCTGAACCTTCGTTCCATTTTGGCCCAGTACTATTCTACGTTACTAGCCTCTGAAGAAGAAAATGGAACAACGAAGGAAAAGGGTGAAATCCACTACTTGATAAAGAATATTATGACTAAGATAATATACAACAAATTATCGTTAGTCTTGACGAGAAAAATCACGATAGAATCTGATAAAATGACAAGTTTCGGATCAATATTACGTGAATAATAATTAATAGAAGAGTTACGTAGAAGAATGAAATCTCTTTATAATCTATGAATTTAACGATCCATCATCAATATTTTATCCACCGTAACATCAATCGATATTCATCTCGAATCAAATATTCATCTTTGCTACAGAGCGAAAGATATTCATCAATGATCGTATTAATCTCAACTTTTTGTTCATCTTTGCTAAAAGGCGAAAGATATTCATCGATCGGTCGTATTACATTTAAACACTGCTTCATCTTTTACTACGGGCCCGAAGATATTCTTGAAAATCATTAAATGCTTTGGCTTCTGGGCCGAAAGATATTCCAATAATATCATCATTTAAAAGGCGAGGATGATGAAAAAATATTTTTAAAAGAGCGAATCAGGTTGAAACAAAAATGAGCCAGATTAAGGATTAATGATTAGTACTTTGTTTTATCCATGTCAACAATACCTCGAAAATAATCGTAGTGGTGTAAAATTCGAGAATGATCAAAACATGGATACTGATCCCAAGCTAGTATCCAAAATAGATATTTTAGAATGAAAAGAAGAAATTTTATTTTTAGATGAATAGTGTCGTATATCGTGAATAGTCTTAGTATCGTGAATAGTCTTAAGTATCGTGAATAGTAACTCAAGCGCAAAAGATAGAAATTCACCAAAAAAACATTTTCCGCTTGGCGTGAATAGTACTGCGTGAATAGTAACTTTCGTGAATAGTAACTTTCATGAATAATAACTTCGTGAATAATGCTTAAAACTCATGAATAAGTAACCCGAGAAGCGTAAAAAGTTCCAAATTTGATAAAAACTTGGATCTGACATTTGACAGTATGATATTAGAAGAAATAATATCATTCTGAAAAAAATAATATCCACCCCTCGAAGAATCGAGTGCTTGGAGGAAAGGTCGGGAGGAAGTGATCTTGAATGAAACTTATCTTGAGTAATGACTCTCAAAATATCTAAATACTCTCACAAAATCGGCTCGATAATATAGAGAAGAGAAAACTTTGTTTTACAGTGTGATTTTCGATTCTAACTTAGCCCTCATTTTATAGGAGAAAATGTTAGCCTTGGCCAAGAAAGGACGGTACGACTTCTTTACGATGAAACTTTACACATCTTCTTATGCCACCCACCACATTTGAAATAAATTATTTCATTTCTTCACCAACCCTGAGTGGGGCCAACTCAATTCTAGATTTTCCACCAAAATCAATTATAACCCTAATTTGAGATGGTTCACCTCTTAAAATTCATAACAAATTATCTGTTTCCGTCTTTATGAGTTTCAAAATTTGTGGACATATACTTCCAACTTATGTATAACATATCCAAAAATTACAACAATCCAGCAATTGAGTTAAAATTATAACCCCACTATTATATCTGAGAACCCCACCCCGATTTTAATTTTAATACCTCGATACGATAAAATACTAATAAAACACCTCGACATTAATTTCGCCATTAATATACATAAATAAAATCCATCATTTATATTCATATAAAATAAATATTTCCTTATCATATGAATCAATAATTAATTATTCTATAATAATATAGAATCACATTTATAAATGACCGAGTAGGTTTCGAGAAAGAGGGGCTTTCCGATAAGGATCTCTCACTTCTTGGCGCGCGCGATTAGGTGATCAAACCTCTCCTTGAAGCGAGAACTTTACAGACATTGCGAATAATGTTATCTAATAATATTATTCAAAATATATGAATTATTGATGCGATAATGGGAAATACTTTGTAGTGACAATTGATTGAAACAATAATAATATAAAATATCAATATGACAATTATTGAATCAATAAAATAAACTATTGAGCGGTAACTCTGTAACAATTATTGAGTAGTGCCTTCTTATATGCAGAATCAATAATTCCACAATCTTTATGCTGCATCTGGTATCTTCTTTGTCTTGATACATGCGTATTCTGTATTTTAACAAAAGGTATTCAATGATCTTAGCGATATGAAGCTTCTGTAGTTATTTTAACTTGACTTATATTTGTCGTTTTCTTCATCCAGTAAGCTTTTCGTTATAGAAATTTGTATTTTGCGCTTGCCGTAAGTCGTGAATATTCCTGAAACCCGATGCAGAATATTCACGACATAAGCGAATATTCCCAAAGCGATCTGAATATTAAAGCGACCAAACGAATATTCTAGCAAAAATGAATATTTTATAAACCTTGCGCTTATTTTGAAATATTTAGTATTTAACCCTTAACTATCCATTAATCAAATCATTACTATATTTCAAAATAATAAATAAAGGAAATTCCTTTTTATTTAAAAAAAATTTGGTGCTTCTTACCTATTATGACTACGATTTGAGGTACTTGCAAGATTATGATGGAGCACTGCGTACGCATTTACGATCCGTCACGGAAATACTTAAAATGTATACGTGATGCTTGACGTACGTTTGGTGGAATAATATGAAGAGAGAGATTGCAAAGTTTATCTCGATGTGTTTAACTTTGCTTAGGCGTGTAAAGGCGGAACATCTAGTACCTAAAGAGGTTGGTTGCAACCACTTGAGATTCCAGGAATGGAGGTGAACACATTACTATGGATTTACGTTCTGGTCTTCCCCGAGGTTCTCCAGCATAGATCTTTATTTGGGTTATTGTTGATAGATTAACTTGAGTGCCTTTCGTTTTAACTGCAAATCGAGACTTACTCCGCGAGACGTCTTTCTGCAAGTATATACGTAAATCGATTGTGAGATTAAACTGGCATACCCGGTATCATAGATTTTAGAGTGGTGACCCAAGATTCACTTCATGATTTTGGGTTAAGAAAATTTATGGGCAATTTCTGATTAGGTTTGGCATACCATCCTCGAAAGCGGATAGGACGAATGAGAGATTTATTGACCGAAACTCTTGAAGATATATTAAAACTCGTGTCCTAGATTCGAAGGAAGTTGGGATAAGTACTTGCCCGTTGGTGGAATTCTGTCTGACAATAGTTATTAAACAAATAGGCGTGGATTCTGATTAGAAGCATTATATGAATGCCGAAAATGTGGATTCTCGATATATGTTGGGATGAGAGGTGGGTGAAGCAACATTGTTGGGACAGGATTAGTACGTGATTCTAGAAAAGATCGAATGATTGACAGCGTATCTGAAGCGGCACAAGATCGACAAAAAGGTTATACGGATCTTCGCCGAAAGAATGACAGAATTTAGTGTGGGGGATCATGTATTGTTTAACTAGAGATTACTCCAATGGAAGGAAGTTACAAGATTTGGGAAGAAGAAGCTCGAATCCACGATTTATTGGTCATTTCAAATTCTTGTAGGAAGTAGGAAATGTAGCATATAGACTTGCGTTACCTCGGAAGTGTCTGCCAAGTGTTCATAATGTGTTTTGCATATACGTACTTAAGTAAATATGTGAAAAGGCCAACCACGTTATTGAGTTAGAAATAGGACGAGATAGCCAGAAGACTTAGCGATATGAGGAGGTACTGTCAATAAATTTTGGATAGGAAGGAGCGTATCTACTGTATGAAAATTAAATACCACTGAGTTAAAGTTTTGTGGAGGAATCATCTTTATAGAGGAAATGACACGGGAATTGGAAGCGGAAATGAAAGCGAGGTATCCTCATCTTTTTGAAACACACAGGTCATCACGTCGATTTAGGGAATGACGAAATTTCGTAAGGAGGAGGTTATGGACCTGAAATTTTTTTAAATAAAGGAATTTCCTTTGTTTATTATTTTGAAATAGTAAGGGTTGATTTGATTAATGTGGATAGTTGAAGGGTTAAATCATAAAATATTTCAAAATAAGCAAGTGGTTATAAAATATTCATTTTTTGTCGGGGAATATTACGTTTGGTCAATTGGAATATTAAATGCTTGTGAGGGAATATTAAATGCGGCAATAGTAGCGACCGTATGTGAGGCCCATGTGAGCGATTGGATGAAAGCGACAAATATAAGTTGGTTAAAAATAATGGCGTAGTTATTTAAGATTAAAGGTTTGTTCTGGAATGCTGATGGTTAAAATCTGATGTCTGGCGTGTGGTTGGCTGATGTACCTACGATATTACGGTGTTATTGAATTATTGATTAAATGCGTGAATGGCACTACTCAATGAATTTTTCGATAGTTATTATTCGATATTTATTTATTGATTGATAATTCTTTGCGTTGATATTTTATATTATTGTTGTTCGATAATTGTCATGTCTTGTGATATTTCCCATTATCGGATCGATAATTACGTATTATTTGAATATTATTATTAGATAACATTATTAGCAGTATATCTAGAAGTTACATCTAAGGAGAAGTTTGGTCACCTAATTCTTGGCCCGATGGGAGAGATCCTTGTTGAGGCCTTCCTCTCTCTACAGGAGCGACTGGTTGTCGTAAATGTGATTACGTAATGTATTTGTGAATAATTAATTATTGATTCATATGATAAGGAAATATTTATTTTATATGAATAACAAATGATGGATTTATTTATGTGGTTATTAATGAAGGAATTAATATTTGAGTGTTTTATTAGTATTTTGTCAGTTGGGTAAAATAAATTAAGACGGGGTTTTGAGATTTATATTGCGAGGTTATTATTTTTAATCAAATAGTTGGATTTTAATTTTGGATAATGTTATACATATATAAGTTGAGTATATGTCCTGGAAATTTTGAATAGTTAAAATTTCACGAATGATTTGTTATGCGAATTTTAAGAGAATGTGGTACGTCATCTGAAATTGCAGGGTTATAGTGATTTTTGATCTGAAATCAGTGGGGTGACTGCAGTCCCACTGGTGGTTGGTGAAAATGTGCTGTAGCTCCTCACCAAATGGTGAATAACGAAATAGCTGTCATGTGAAATTAGGATGTGAAACAAAGTGATTTCGTTTGACGTATATGATATTTAAATATTTCATGACAGAGTGGCCAATATGTTTGTGTTTAGAATAATTGCTCGCGATATCAAATGATGTATTTCAGGGGAGGCGCGAGATGTTCTGAAATGCAGACATTATTTGTGAAACTCACGGTGTAGTTCAGCGACTCGAAATGGTACTGATATTGGGCCATGATGTTGGAATGGTTCCACTTGATATATTATGCAAATTATTCATTTAGAAGTGCTTAATCTTTCTAGAATTAAGGGATGTTATTTTCTTCTCGAATGATATTATTTCTTGATATCATTATCTTTGAAATATTAGTTTGGAACTTTTATCAATTTGGAACTTTTTCATGTCGGAGTTCTTATTAAACTGGATTCTTATTCACGAGTTCTTTGATTCATAGTCTTATTCGCGAAGCGTGAAGATGTTTTTATTGAAATTTCTATCTTTTGAATTATGGGAGTTACTATTCATGTATCTGGTACTATTCCGCGTATATCGACACTATTCCGCAATCTGGCCTTTATTCACCGAAAAAATGAAATTTCTTCTTTTCGTCCGAAATATCTACGATACGGATACTAGCAAACTTTGATTATATCCGTGTTTTGATCGTGCTTGAATTTTACACTACTATGATTATTTTTGAGGTATTGTTGGACATGGATAAAACAAGTCACAGATCAGCAATCCTTAATCCTTGTCATTTTGTTTCCTAGCTGGATTCGTTTCTTTAAAAAATCATTTTTCATAAATCCTCCGATCTTTAAATGATGATATTAACGAATATCTTTTTTTGGCTATATGGTGCACGAATGAATGATTTCTTGATGAATATCTTTGTTATACAGTGCAAAAGATGAGCGAGGTGTTAGAGATGAACACTGACGTAAGTGATGAATATCTTTGGCTGTGTAGTGCGAAGATGAATATTTGATTCGGATATATATTGATTGATGTTCTGGGATAAAATATCGACGATGAACTTTTAAGAATTCATATATAGAAGATAGTAGTTTACATTCTCTGCTTAACTCTTACTATGAATTATTATTTCAATTCTACGAATATTGATTTAAATTTGTTATCTGACCTTGTGATACATTAGATTTTTCCACAATTGAAGACTAACGGTAATTTGTTGTATATTATCTTGAGTCGTAATATTCTTTCTTTAAGCTAGTTGAGCTCACCGTTTCCTTTTTGTTCATTTTTCTTCTCGGGAGGCGAAAATATAAGCGATGCAGTCGGGAATTATGGAATGAAGGTTTTAGAAAGGATTGTTTAGTAGTCCTCGCCATTTTTTGTAAAATAATGTATCGATAAATGTGATGAGGATTTATTTGAGTATAAGATATTGTCCTGAAGATAATATTTGTATTGAACTCCGCAGTTTCTTTGTTGTAATATCAAAAGTTGTAGTTGTTTACATACCAATATTGACAACTTTCGGAATTAGGTGATGTATACCTATTTTAGAGTAGTCTACAGGCGTCGCCTTATAGACGGGGATATTGAAGCGGAATAACAAAAAAGCGAGAATATTAGAAGAATGTCTGCATGTATGGGAGTAGCTGTGCATGTCTGATTATTTCGGCAGAATAATAAATAATGAAATAACAGAAGTTCTCTTCGGCCCGTCTGACAAATAGACATCCTTCTTTTAGTAAGAAGAAGCCCGAATATGAAGAGTAGGGAAGTAGCGAATATGCACCTATGGGATTTATAACTATAATAATTCTCTACTAGAGTTTAGGTTGAATTAAATGAAAATAATGAAGGAATGAAGCTTCTGACCCCTTAGGAAAATACTGGAATGAATAGTAAGCCTAATTCATGAAGCAGTCCGATTGATTTACTATTAAGCAGACGGAGTCCATGTTAGTTTACTATTAAAACTTAAAAAGCAACCGGTCCTCTTGATTTCTTATTAAAATTTCTTTCGTAGCGATCGTATTGATTTCTTGACATAACTCCACCGGTAGGTCACTTGTTTACTTCTTATTATCTTCAACTAGACGAGTGCGAAAATTAGCATCTCCTCGTGGGAGGAATAATATTATACCCGAATGCAGAATGCCGCAATCTTAAGTGAATAGTAATGGCAAATTGAATAGTAACTAAGTGAATAAGTAACTTTCAAACCACGAAAAGTGTCCAGAATACTTAGATTAGAGCGATATATCATATTGTCTACGAGATAATCTTTGTAACAATAATTGAATCGATAATATAGGAAGATATGATCTGACAACTCTTTTGTAGCGATAATTGAGTATAAGCCCAGAACTGACTTCTCCGTAAGCATGATAATCGATCTGGTAATAATACTTATGCGACCGCAGCGTATTCTTTATTACTTTTAACTTAAGATTGTTTCAGCGATTCTTGAGTAAAACTTTAAGCCCAGATTATTTTATAAAAATATTTTG